>JAANYP010004531.1:0-302599 GCA_020465985.1 Centrapalus pauciflorus | reverse complement strand
GCAAAAACGACGGGGGAGAAAAGGTTAGAAAACACAGGGAGATAACTAATTTGTCAGAATATTTACACTACATAGGTGTGTGAGATCTTGATAAACACGGGTGGGACGAAAAAACAACTTAAAAACAAAAACTAAGGGGATGGTAGAACTGAGAGTGGGGAGGAGACTTTGTTGTGGTTGTTCGGGAGTAGAGAGAGGAGGCAAGACGGAGAGAAAACATAGAATATAAGAAGAGGAAGGTAGGATGTACGTACGGGGATGAAGAGAAGAATAGCAAATAGGAGAAGACTTAGCGTGAACTTTGTGGCACAACACGTTCGTGAAAACGTGAAGAGAAAACTTGGCAAAGTTTGGCTTTGGAGGAGGGGGTTGGGCCGGAGGTGGAAGAGATCAAAGAGGGTGTTTTCATAGTTGGCAATGGGGTAGGAATGATAGATGAAGTGTCTTCTATGTATAGAAGAGAAAAGGCTCTCCTCGCAATTAGGAAAGACATGGAGATTAGAGGTTTGTGTGCCCTTTTAAACAAATGATTTGTGGTTAAGTTGAAACGGGATGTGTAATAAGATAGTGAAGTCAACGTCTAGTATATGTACTACACAGAAGGCCAACTAAGGGGTATATTCCAGGTTTTTACTTTGGTTTTGTAGAAATGTATTTAAATGTAGTTCTTGTGATTTCCTTTTTTTTGTAATTCATAAGAACTTTTGTATGCATTTATTAAATACTTGAGTTAGTCTTGCATATAATGTTAAGTAAAGTGTAGTAATGCTGATTAGTTCACTAATCATAATTGAATATGTAACTCAGTTGAAGTAATCCATCTTAAAGCCAAATCGATCGGATTATGAATTTTCCGATTAATCGCACAAAACCGATGCAATTGTTTCTAATTGCATTGACTTTCCTAAAACATTGTTAATCACTTTTGATGAATTTCTAAATGAACAACTGATAGGTTATAATGGGCTAGGAAATACTAATTAAGTCAGAGTTGCAACCTGGCTTAGTGTCGAATATTACAGTACTCTCTTCCCCTGTTAAGGGAATTTGCGTCCAAAATTAGCGAGGGTGCGCCAGCGACTGGAGGATGGAGAACAGAGGAGGGTAAGTGGGTCCAAAAACGAGCGGCGCGTGCCCAGGGAAACGGTGGGACCATTGCTTAGAGGTTCTCGGACTTTTATTACGGGATTTCGGCATGCTGAGTTTGTCGTGACGTCGCGTCCAGGATTTCCACGGGTTTTTTCAACGAAGTTTGCAACTTAGTATCGTCTAACTCCAGGCTCATCCAGGGTATGACGATGTATCAGCTGCCAGAATGTTCGTAGGTGGAGACGGGGATGTAATTATGGACATTGTTTTAAGCTCTAGGGCAAGCGGTCGGTAGGCTACCGGGCCCAGTCTTTTGGAGATCTTGAATGGTCCTAGATAACGAGGATTGAGTTTTCCTTTCCTCGTTGCCCAAACGGATTACCCTTTTCAAGGCGAGAGGGGCGTGGTGTCAACAGTACGTCATCTCTCTCCTGGAATTCCAAATCCTTCTGTCTAACATCGTCAGAGCTTTTTCTACGATCTCCCCGTGCAATAGTGAATCGGTCTCTGAATCTGGACTATCGTTTTCTGTAGTCTCCTGGATGATCTCGGGTCCAGGTGATCTGGCTATCTCTACCTCATGCGAAAAAAACGGTGACCGACACGTTCGCCCATAAAAGTGACTTAATGAAGCAGTCTTAATCTCGAATGGGACTGTTGTTAGAGGAAAACTCAACTATGGGAGGTGCCTGGCCCAACTTTGCCAAGTTTCGATAACAATGCCCTGTAGCATGGCCTCCAATGTCTGAAATCAATGTATTTCAATCTGACCATCCGTCTGCGGGTGATAGGCCGTGCTCAGTCCATGGCGTGTACATAACCCTCTTGTAAACGATGGCCAAAATCTTTGATGTGAATCGGCCTGTCCCTAATGGAATAATTGATACAAGGAACTTCATGTCCTTGAGACGACTTCGTTAAAGATAGATTCGTGTGAACTTAATCCATCTTAATCATCTCCGTGGTTGGAAAGAAGTGTGCAGTCTTGTTGATCGGGCCACAATCACAATCACACAAAAGGGTGTCATACCACCAGAAGTCTTGGCAACTGTGTGATTGAAGGCCATGGTTTTTTCTCTCTCCCAATTCAACTGGGGTATTTCCGTTTAACCAACAAAACCTGATGGCTCTGGTGCTCAGCCTTAACTTTCAAACAAGTTAAAGCATTTGCTGACATACTAGCAAAGTTTTTGCTTGGGATGAGTGGTGGCCGAATTTTTGAGAGGAGAACAGAGGGTGTTGATAGTTTGCAATGTTGAAATGATAGATGAAGTGGTCTCCTATTTATAGAAGAAAACAAGCTCTTGCAATTATGAAAGACATGAGAGAGCTTGAGTTTGGTGTGCACTTTAAAAAAAATATTATGTTTAATAAAGTGAAATTTGAGCTTTGTAATAAATATTGAAGTCGACCTCAAGTTCTGCCTGTAAGCTCGGCCAGGCCTACGGGGGTATATCCTGTAGTTTTAAACCCTTTTTTTTGTACTCCATCTAGTTCGATGTATTTTTGTATTTCTCTTGGTTTGTGTCCATTCACATGAAATCCTCTTGGTAGCATTAATTTAATGACTTGATTTAGTCCCCTTGTTGCATCATTAGGGTTAAGGTAAGTGTATTAAATGCATGCAATGATTAGTTGTCACTACCCCACTTTAGTTATGTCCTCTTTGAAGTAAGCCATCCTATCGCAAAATCGCTCAATCCAGTAGATTTGCCAGATTCTCGCACCGATGAATATTTCATAAGGTGAATTGAAATTTCCTTATAAACATTGTTAATCACGTTGAGTTAATTTCTAATGACCATTGATTAGTTATCATTGGCTGAGTAAATACTGAATAAGTGCATATTCTAACCGGGTGTTTTAGTGGTCGGATGTTACAAGATCAAACTCCTTTTCAGAATCAATGGAGTCAGAATAGAAGTGAGTTTTCTGATCAGGTTGAGATTTGAGTCCAGGCTGTTTCTTTATTATTTATTTCTAAATCTTTAAATAACCGCATTGGAGCTTTACTTTTTCATCCCTCAAAAATTTTTTATTTTCAATTCAGATCAAATTAATTTTCTTAAGAATTGAATTTGGAATGTATGGCTTTTGAGTGAAAATTTTATTTTTTTAGACAAATCCTTTATCAGAATCTATGTCTGAATATGCTCTTCTGTTTGGTAGACGTTGTATAAAGTTCATTTAAGATTGTTATAATCCAAATCGATTCATTTTATCTTCTCTTAACCGTTTTAGATCTTCACCTGATCCACTTCGTCTGATACTTTTAAAACAAAACCATTTTTAATCCTAAAATTCAGGTATACTAGTAAATCAGATAATGTTGTAGAACACGAAATCGCTTTCGTTTAGATACTTAGTATTTTTCCACAGCCATTCCAACTTTTGAGTATAAAAATCTGTGTCTTCTAGTTGATTTAAATGGATCGTTTGATCTGTTTGAACCTCTTTTTTAAAAAATTCATTTCAAGGGATTTATTTTCTCATAAAGCTTAGTTCTTTCCTGCAAAGAGTGAACTATATTTATAGAATAATTTACCTCAAGATTCTCATTCAGCGGATTTAAGTTTTTCAGTTAGTCAGTAATATTGGCTACTAAGCCTTTTGTTTTCAAGTTGAAGATTATTGAATTTTTCTTCCATATTAGAAGCAGATTGTGAAACGAATGTTTTTCTCTGGGAAAACTCTAACAGTCGCCAACATGCTCAAGTCTCAATTTTGTTTTCCAAGATTTGGGCATTCATTTTCTTCGGCTTTGCAATGACGTTTCAAATCGTTTTAAAGCATGTATGCCATTTGAGCGTAGCTTAGCTCAAGCTCACAGGAGTTATCTAGATCAGAGTCAGGAGTAGAATCTACCTAACCACCGCCAGTTTCAAGGACTGTTCTGAAGTATTTGTGCTGAACCATCATCCTCTAATGATCTTTGCTGCATTCTGCTCCTCCGTTAGCTATCAAGTGCTAGGATCTTCTCCATTCATCAGACTCAGAATCTGTAACTTAACTTCTTTCTTTTCCTTTCCACGTTATCATCGTCTTCTCCCAAACTTCATCCTCAGCAATCATATGAGAGTCACTTTATTCAGACTCTGACATGGTTGTGAAAGATTTCGACTTTAAGCATATATGAAGGGCATCCTCATCCAAATAGCATCATCGGTAGAGAGTTGGCGCCAGTATCATATTCTCCATAAGGGCTATTCTAGCTCCTTTTGTTTGGCGAATAAAGCCACATGAGTGTAAAAAATTATTCGAATTTGACTACAGGCGGTTTGCATTCTCGTTTCTCGGGGCGTAATGGCTTTGGTTTACCACAAGTATAGCATTGTCTGCTCATCTTCCTTCTGAGCAACGTCTCTGCTTCTCATAACTTTTCATACTTTTTTTTCCCACCACTCTCTCTAGTCCTTTTCATACTGTCTCTTTCTTTTCATACTGTCTGGACGCAGTTTTATATAGCATATTGTTTGTTCGTTGGCTTGCGATAAAACGTCTTTTGAAATGCTTTTGTCAGAACTGCCATGTGCGTTTCATCTCTTCAATTTTGGGTCAGCTGAATTTAGTTGAGTCAGATTTTTTGATGACGGGCGAACTAACCACTCGCTTCTTCTCCTTCTTTACTTGTACTTGTACTTCTTGTCGGCTAGGAGATAATGGATCAACAATTGCGTTTTTCTTTTTTCCCGCTTTGTTGCTCACTATACCTCCTCAAAACAACCACCTGATAGTTTGTTTTTAATTCTCAACCATATGACATGTCCATTTCATCTATTTCCTTGGTCCCTGTTAAATGATCATGGATACTTGTCCCAGTCAGGGGTTGAGAATATTTTGGATCTTGACATTTAATGGTCCAAGTTTGACTTTGTGACCACCATTACTTCATCTCACTGACTTATGGATGAATCTTAAGTAATGTAGTTTCTAACAATTCCCTTCTCGACTCCGCTATGAAATCTGAAATGTCATTAAAATGTTCCTTGCTCTATTGGTGCAGCCGTGTCAAGCCTCCCTTAGTGTACATACCTCATCTCCCAATATGGATTTTGGCACTGTGGTGTTTGTGAGCCTGATATATATATATATATATATATATATATATAGAATATATATATATATATATATATAATAAGTAGTAGATATTATATATATCAATTGGGGATTGGATAGAGAGCAAGAATTTTTCTTGCTGTCTTTTTCACCTATTTTTTTCCGTCCTTTTGAGCTTCAGAATAGATTTGGCAAGCTGGAACCTCCTCAGGTTCTCTCAGGGACCGGAGGAGTACGATTGTAGTTTTGTAACTGTAGGAATGGTAACATCCCCGCTGCACAAAATAGGAGGTTTGGATCTATGATCCCATAGCGGAGCGTCCTTTGACATTTTGAATTGCTGATATTGAACTTCCAAGTTCTTTTTTTTGATGTTGAGTGATTTTTCTTATTAAATCTATGAACACTTAATATGAAACTCGGATTGAAGTGGACCCAAACTCGATTTAAAGAAAACAAACTCGAACAAAGAGAGTATAAAATCGAGTGATGCCTTCTGAAACTCGATTGACTCTAGAGTAACTCCGTTGACACTGATATTAAACAATCGGTTGACTAATGAGTGACCTCGCTGAAATATGAACGAACTCGATGACAGATTGCATGAACTTCGAATGAACGTTGAGTTCAAACACCACATAGAAGGTTGGTAAATCGCCATGAAATACAATGAGTCTCGAATGACTTCCTAAACAATCTGCGGATGACCTATTGACAAACTCGAAAAAGACTGAATTATCAAACGCAAATAACCAAGTTATCAAACTAGGATGAAAGTTCAATAACGCGAAGACAAATGGCAAACTCAACAATGCTTGACAAACGCGGTCAAGGCTTTGGATCAAACATGTTAAATCGGGCCCTTTTTGATACTCGTAGCACTCAGAATAACAAACAATCACAATAAACTCAACAATGAGAATTAGAAACTCCATAACTATTGGAAATGTCGAGGAGAGAAGATAGGAAAAGAGGTGGTCGTATATTGCAAAGTAGAATAGACAAGTTTGGAGGGAAACCCTTAGGTATTACCCGTAAAATATTTAAAGCAAGTTTGAGGAGTTTACAAACCACAAACCCCTCAACTTCTAGATTACAATATTAAATTACAACATAAGAAAGAAATTACATGAATAAATGTAAACCTACATTACAAAATAAACTCCATATGAGCAAACTTTGAATGTACAAAACTGCGGTTATGTTCTTCGTTGGGAACTTCGGTGCCCCCCCCCCCCCCCCCCCCCACACTAATACTTATTGTTGCCCGAGTTTAAACAAATTTCATAAACCAAGGTCAAATTCAATCTGGTTAGGCCAAAAATGCCTCAGTCAAACTGTTCTACTCGGAGGGGGAGATTTATAATCAACTGTTGATGCATTTGAAGGTTGAATTTAAGGCCTGTTATATGTCTTATTGAAACCGGAAATGATTTGCAATATCGTCTAAGCTGTTCTATAGCTGTTGCAATGTGTTGCAACTTAGGAAATTGTCCAACTGGCGCTGTCTGCTTAACAGGCTGGACATAAACTGTCTACAACTGCTCTACACTGTTGATAGCTTGGGTCATTTTTAAGTGTTCTGTTCCTTTGTGAACAGAACCTGTTCTTGTGAACAGGCTAAACACTTTTATGAATATTTCCAAGTCAATCAAGGTATTGTTTTTTGGACTACAAGGATCAGTTTACAAAAGTCGAAGACAAAGTGGAAAACAGAACTGCTCAGCCATGCCATGCTGTTCTGTACATGAAGACAAAAGGTGATTGAAAAAGTGACAGAGCCTTTTCTTATATATCAAAATAGGCCTTAACAAGGAAAAAGACCAAGTGGACATTCCTAAATAGTTAAAGCAATGCACATAGACAAGTAAAAAGACAAAATTTCTGCACTATGAAGACAAGTAGGCTTTTCAGAAAAGTGGCAGAAAAGGTTAGTGTCCGTTTCAACAAGAATTCTTCTCCTTTTTCATTCCGTCCAATGAAGAGGTTTCTCTTAGATCGCGAAGTGAGTATAAAAGGAAAACTTCTAGGTCAGAAAGAAGTGTGAGAAAGCTAAGTGCTGAACCCAGAGTGAAACGGGCAAGTGTGATGTTCATGCATGCAAACCTTCTATGTAACCCAGCTCTTGTGTATTAGAGCTGTTTTAAACATAAGCCGTTCCGTTTAATCTTGATAAACACAGTGGAGGTGCTTCTTAGTGAGTGTCAATTCATTGTAACTAGTTGAGTTCTGATTAGACTAGTAAGCATACGATTGTACTGTCATCTCAGCTTGACTATTTCCCATTCAAGCTTGTTTGTAATTAACAAATTTGTTGATAATACATACAAAAATTGAGAAAAGAGTGTCTAAGGTTTAAAAAATTGCGGTATTTCACCCACCCTCTAACAGCTTATAACTATTACTTTGGGACCACTCGGGACCTAAAACGGGTATCAAGCGATTTAGAGTGTGTGTCATTCTAGATCTCTCATTCCCAATGTTCCATGACATCAGTGCTGCAAATTCTTCTTACGATAACAATGGCTCTATGGGCAAACCTCCCAAATTTAAATCATCAAAACGTCTCTGGTTGGAAAGTGCAGAATGATTGCTCCTATGTTAGAGGATCGTGGATGTACAACTGCCAGAGATAGTGATGGAGGGTCCCTAGTGCCAACCTCGGTACGACATAACTGCCAGCGGTTGAATTAGCTCTGCTCCTGAAATCACGGACCTTGAGAAGCTAAGCTCAATGGGCCTGATGAGACAGAGAGATTGGTGGCTCTGGATGCAAAGGCCAGAACAACCTGTCATATTCTCTCCCTGATGATGTGTTCAAGCAGGTTGAGAAAATGAAGAACAGCGAAAGGAGATGTGGGATACGTTTGTGTACCGTCTATGATGGCCCACAATCACACGGGACAACATGATCAACAAGCTTGTGTAGACGTATGAACGCTTCTTTGGTGCTAAACCAAGGAGACTCCTCACTGAACGCGACACCAGGTGTTACTGCTCTAAGTGAATGATCTCAAAGCTATTGGGAGCACCAAGGACAGTCTTACCCTGGTGAATAATTTCCTGGACATTTTCCTGAAGAGATGAACTACTTCAACAATCCGAAGGAACTCAGGTACTATCAGAAGTATGGATATGTCAATCTGTATGATGCCTTACTGAATGATGGAACGTCAAGGCAACAAAGAGAAATGCCTGGGGAATGTCCAAAGAGGTGCGCCTTTGGTGGCTAATGTTGAGACCAAGCCTGTAAATCAGGATGAGTATGTTTCATTCAACCTGATCACAAGGATTTGAAAGGAGGAGGTGTCCAGACGAAGAGATCTGCAAGGATCTTGCGAACAGGATGAGGAGCAAATGATAGCCATGCTTTGTCAAAAGGGTGAAACAAGAAAAGTTTGGAAGAAACAATGCTGCAAGGAGGTCAAGTGCTGGCAAAAAAGAAGGCATTTGACAAATCCAAAGCTGAGTGCTTCAAGTGTGGCGAAAACTTGGTCACATAGCTGCTACTGTGTGTCAAAAAGCTGTTTTTCGTCATCCAAACCGAACAAGGACTAACAAGGAATGATGCTATAGGGTTAAGTTACCTTATGGCACCTGGCCTAGCTGAGGAAATTGGTAAAACTCAGTGGTCCTTCCAATCGCCAAAAGGGACTTATGCAGAGACAGGTGACTGGGAGGAATCTGAGTCATCAGCTGATGAAGAAGGATAATCAATGGTCTGATGGCCAACACTGATGGCCCCATCAAAAGCATTTTTTCAAACAGGATATGGCTGAATCTGAAGCCTTCAGCAGCTTAGAGAACTGGAATCCTACGAGATGTAGAAGTACAAAATTTTAAAATGGCTTACAGTTCTAAGAAAGTTAAATGGTTTTGAATAGATGCTTGTTTGATCTCAAAGCGGCTGTTGAGAAGCATGATTGCTTTACTTCTGAAATCTCTTAAGCTTAAAGCTGATCTTAACTAAATCCGAGTAAAACTGGACAGTTTCCCATAAGTTGGAAACTGAGCTTGTGAATTAAAACACATCAACTCTATTTTACTGGAGAAAAGAGAGAACAGATATAAAGCATGCCAAGGAGCTTCCAAAAGATAGTTTGACTCTTTGGTGCCATCTGCACAAAAGTCAGCCGTTGTAGAATTCAACGATTACTGCACAAATCTAAGCCTATCTTTGAGGGATATTGACACAGCAGCTTCCATTGTTGAGATAAGTAATCTGAAAGAAAGTTTGATCACTCTGGTGAACTTCCAAATACATGCATTCAAATGTGAATGGTAAAACGAATCTCAACAAACAGGTTTGTCAAGGCCTCAAAATACGACACGCTTGGGTGAACTCAGCGCAAAAGCTGATGTTTGGAGTTTGTTCTCCAAGTCAGCCTGCTAAGTGCTCTGGCTAAGCTCACATAAGGCAAAGAAAGGAAAACAGTTCAAACGGAAAGCGGTGGATGCTAAACCTGTGGACAAAACAGGTTCTGAGTCCAAAGCTTATGTAAAAAGACGTGTTAATCCTTTGATCTAAAACACGTTGAAAACAAGTTTGTCAAAAAGTAGCAGCCCTGTTTTCAACAAGGGTAAAGTATCATGTTTGAAAACAAAACTGCTGTGATTTCAAATAAGTTTTGTCAAATCATAGTGGTAATTGGTTTTAAAAATGAAATAAGTTTTTCAAACGCAGACACACCGTGAGTATGCTATAGGCAGCATAAATCACAATCCGTGGGGCAAAGGCAAAGCCATTCTCAAATGAGACAACTGGGAATAAGTTTTCCCAAACAATGTGGAAGCCTCAAAAGCTAATCAGCTTTCCTGTCTTTGACTCTGTCCTCCCAAAAAAGAGGAAATAAGAGACATCAAGCTGTGCTATTGAACTCGCCACACAAGCTGTTGAATAAAAAAGATTCAACAAAGAATGCTAAACCTGCTGAAAGAATCACAAAAATAGCTCAGAATGTGTTTTCTGAAGGATCTGCTTCCAAAATAAAAAAAGAGAAAAAGTTACAAAGTGTGGGAAGAAGACACATCTGGCCAAGGACTGTCCTGAATCTGAGGACATGAGCCTGTTAACCTATTGGGTTTTTTCTCTTCCAGCAGTCACAGCATGTGAAATGCACAGTTTACTGAGATGGTAGTCAAGCTGATCCATCAGATGGGAATATTAGAGTGGATATTTCAAATCCATCAACAAAATGTTGATGAAGTAGGAGAACTCATCTCTGTGATGAGTTCCCCTAGAAAAAATGACTAATATTCTCGTATAACTCTGCGGAAAAACAACATTCCCAGGTTTGGTACTTGATAGTGGCTGCTCAGGGGGCCACTTGAACAGAGTTGTAAAGAAGTGCTGAGTGAACTCAGGCCTGAAAAGGGCCAAAAGTTCACTTTGTGACAATGTACAGGGATCCACTGAGGGATATGGAACTCTTAAAGCTGGTGCTGCAGTGTTCAAAGAGTAGCTATGGGGGTGGCGTAAAAGCATAACCTGTTAGACAAGCGCACATTTGATGCTGGCTACAAGGTTAACTTTGATGAGCAGACCTGGTTTACATATTGATTCCCCAAGGCAAAGTTTGTGCTAATGTTCTCACGAAGAAGGTGTATATGTTGTGGATATGCATTCCTGCTGACCCCACAACTGAAAACCTGTTTTTCTCACAAGGAACAAATGCTTAGCTAACTGGCTATGAGCACAGAGACTGTCCACACATCTGAACTTCAGACATCAACAACTCTGTAGAAAGAGTTGGTGACAGTTTACCTTCTATGACTTTGCTAAGGAGAGTTATGCACACCTTGTGAGAAGGCAAGCAGAGAAAAACAATCTTTTAATCTAAACATAATTTCTCTTTGATACTAGGGAAGAACTGACTTCCACTCTTCTTATCCTAGGCTTGGTTGGACCTGTTAATGTCCGAAGTCTAGAGGAGAAGATACACTCTTGTAATGTTGATGAGTTCCTCCAGGTACACATGGAGGATCTTTCTGAAGAGCAAAGAGAGGCTGCTGAGAGATTATTGGATTTGGTCAAAAGAATGGAAAATGCTGAACTCTGCCCAAGTAAGCAGTTAGAAAGTGGAGCATGGACCGGATTCAGAAACAGTAATCTTGAAGACTTCTTGTGAAGAGAAAGGGATCACGCAAAAACTTTTCAAAAAGCAGTAAGAAACTGCTCGCCTCAAGGCAAAATGGAGTGTGCTGAAAGGAGAAACCGAACTCTCTGTGAGCTACCAGAAACCATGTGGCGGTGTGCATACAGGTTTACTAAACTTCATCAATTTGGGCTGAAGCTGTTAAACAAGGACTGAACTGCCAGACTGCCTGCACCGCAAACAGATCCTTAGAGTGGTGAAAAGGTCAACAAGACGTCCCTATAGTAGCCTGGGCTGCTCAACAGTAGAAAGCACACATTGTTCAGTTATGTGTTTCCGGGAGAATTTGTTTGGGATTTCCCTGGTTTCATTCTGAATCAAATGGACCACAAGGAGAGCTTTCGAACTTTGAACCTAAAGCTGGATTAAGGGTGTTGGTTTTGTTGTCTACGTCTGCTAATCTCTCGACTTCCAAGAGCCTACATACATTTTATACAACAACAAAAGGAAGGGTGATCGATGAATCTCATCGGGAATGTCACGCATTTGCAATGTCCAAGAATGCCTGCCACCACGCTGTTTCCTAGACTCATTTTACGAGAGACCATTAACTTTGATGATCTGATAGCTGCATTCAATCAATGAAGAGGACTCAAACAGCTTACCACGAACAAACATCGCTCCACTAACACCTAGTGTGGAACCTGTTAAGTCATGATGGACATGAGGATGATGTATGTCAATACACAACCCTGTGGTGAATAAATTTACTGACTTAATTTACAACTGATGCCTAATGTCCCAGAACCAGAACGGCGCAATGCTGATTTCCACGTTCCCCCTCTGGCTGATATGTTCCAACAAAGTGGTCAGAAACCTGTTCCCAATGAACAGGCTCAAGACAACAGTGGGGTCCTGAAACCTATGGAGGCTGTTCAACAGGCCCAACATACTGCAAGAAGATGTTAACAACTCAGTTACATCATCATTGAAAAATGAATCCGCTAAGTGGATCAGGTAGCCAAGCGACCAAGGAAACCAACAAGAGGAAACGGAAACGGCAACACCCTCTGATCCATAATGGTGACATCAAAAACCAAGGGATACAACACGTCGGTGGGACAGCTTAGGAGACATGTTGTCTGTTCGCTCTTTTTGTTTTAAACGTGATGGAGCCAAAGCAGGTTTGCTAGCCGCATTACCCGGCTGCCCCATTGGATCCTGTCCCTGACCCTCCGCCCTCCATCCGGTATTGCGGCGGGAAACCAGTCTGCCGCTGGCCCTTCTCCTCCGGCGGTAACCCTCTCAGTGGCCACAAGAAATGTGTTTTTTCAGGAACGAGATGGATGGCAAGGTCATGTCATTATAAATATGCAAGGCTTGTTGCTCAGGGCTAAGCAACAGGAGGAAGGAATTGATTATGATGAAACATTTGCTCCTGTTCCAAGGCTAGAAGGCTATTCGTTTGTACTATCCTACGCTGCTCATGAATCGGCATTAAGGTATTTCAAATTGTAAAAATGTGCAGCTTGCCTGTTTTGTCCTGGGACGCTGCACTCCGACTTCTCTTTCAAGCAGCGCGCAGGTTTTGAAACTCCCACACCCCGGATATTGTCTATAAGTTTTGACCACTCTCTTCTATGATCGTCCACCAAGCCCCAGCGCCGTGGTATGACACTCCTTCCGTCTAGACTTCCTTCTGCGCAATGGGTACTCCACGGTAACTGGGCTACCACCGCATTTCCTACCGAGGTGAAGTCCTATATTATGCTTGTTCCAATTTTCTTTTGGATGAGCATATGCTTATGGTTCTACTCACTGAGGCCGTTATGCCTGAATTTTTCCTTACTCCTCCCTCTCAGTATATATCTCTCCTCAACACACACCGGCTTCTGCGGACACGAGAGCGATCTCTTTATCTTTCCTGAGTCCTGAAAAATTCTTGCATACTGCTCATTAGTAAACCGAAATATTATGTCATCCACATAAATTATGAACAAGGCAAATATAAGACTTCACCGTCTTTATGAACTGTGTGGTAATCCACTTTACCTCGGATACCCATTGGCCTCATAAGGAATTCAGTTAAGATGTCATACCAGGACTTCTAGGGGCATTGTTTGAGATCATAGAGGAGCTTTGTCGCAACTTATAGACAAATCCTGGGTTTTTGTTCAATTTCAAAACCTGGAGGCTGCCTTGGACATCTTCTTCTTGCAGCTTCCATTCAAAAATGCACGCTTCCAGACATTTGAAATACCTTATGCTCTTATGAGCAAGGCGTAGGCTAGATACAAACGATTGCTTCTAGCCTGGCCACAGGAGCAAATGTGTTCACAATCATAATCAATTCCTTCCTCCTCTGAGCCCGGAGCAACAAGCCTTGCCTTATTTCTAATGACATGACCTTGCCATCCATCTGTTCCTGAAAACCGTCATTTTGTGCCAATTATAGTTTTAACCTTTAAGGAGGCAGGGACCAGACTTCCATACTTTGGTTCCTCTCAAACTGAATTGAGTTCTCTTGCATGGCGTGATCCAATTTGGCATCTTTTAATGCTTCATCACCTTCTTTGGCTCCATCAGTGAACAAAAACTAGAGACATACAAAAGTTCCCTAAGCTGTCACACCGAGTTTTGTATCCCTTTGGTGATGTCAACCAATTATTTATCATTGGTGGTGGCACCTGATCCACTTAGGATCATTTTTCATGGATGATGTAACTGAGTTTGTTAACATCTTAGCAGGTCCTGTTGAACAGCTCGCAAATTTTCAGACACCGGTTGTCGTGAGCGTGTTCAGCTTGTTGAAGACAATGTCTGACCCTGTTTAACAATCAGCAGAGGAACTTGGAAAATCAGATTGATAGGTCTGGACATGCAGTTTTGTAATTAAGTCATACATTTATTCAACACAGGGTGTATTGTTACATAAATGCATCATCATGTCCATCATGATTAACAGGTTCCAACTAGGTGTAGGTGGAAGCTTTTGAGTCCTCTTCATTATTGAATGTCATCAGATCATCAAAGTTAAGTCTCCTGAAACTGAGTCAGGAACAGCTTTGGTGGAGCATTCTTGGACTCTTCAAAGGTGACATTGAATAGATCATCTATCACCCTTCTGTGTTGTTGTAGTACCCGGTAGGCTTGGAGATGAGCAGAGTAGCCAACAAACACCCTTCATCAAGCTTGAGGTTCAGAATGTTCGACAGCTGGTCCCTTTGATTCATAATGGGGGGGGAAAAAAAAACAGGTAAAAAAAAACCATCCAAACACATGGAAATAACTGACATTTGGCTTTCCTCCTTTGAGCATCGCATAGGGAGTCTTGTGTTGAACCTTTTCACCACAAGGAATCTGTTTTTGGGTGAAGCAGGCATGTAACAGCTTCAGCCAAAATGATGAATGGTAAACCTGGATGCACACAAGCATGGTTCTGGCAGCGTAATGATAGTTCGGTTCTCCTTCAGCAACGTCCATTTTGTTGAGGAGTGTTATTACTGCTGAAAAGTTTTTGAGTGATACCTTTCTCTTCAAACAGGAATTCTTCAAGAGTAACTGTTTCTGAATTCAGTACCATATCACTTCTAAGCTGCTTTACTTGGGCAAGTTCAGCATTTCCATCTTTTTGACAAATGCCAAGAATCTCTCTAGCACCTCTCCCGTTGCTCTTCGAGAAAGATCACCCATGTGGTACCTGGAGAACTCATCAACGCATTACAAGAGTTGATATCTTCTTCCCGCCTAGACTTAGGACATTAACAGTCCAAACAGTCCATAGGGATTAAGAAGATGGAGTATCAATAGAAGAAATTATGTTTTAGATTTAAAAGATGTTTTTCTCTGCTTGCCTTTCTCACAAGGTTGCAGAATCTAGCCTTAGCAAAAAGTCATAGAAGGTAAACCTGGCACCGAACTCTTTCTTACAGAGGTTGTTGATGTTCTTGAAGTTTCAGATGTAGACAGTATTTGGGCCAGAGCCAGTTTCGATAGCATGTGTTCTGGGAGAAAACAGGTTCCCACAGTTGTGTGGGTCAGCAGAATGCAAGATCCCACAACATATACACCTTTCTTTCGTTGAGCACGATAGCACAACTTTGCCTGGGAATCCAATATGTAACCCAGGTGCTCATCAAAAGTTAACCTTGGAAGCCAGCATCACATAGTTGGCTTATGCTAACAAGGTTATGTTTTAGCCCAACCACATAGGCTACTCTTTTGAACACTGCAGCACCAGCTTTAAGAGTTCCATATCCCTCAGTGGATCCCTGTACATTGTCACCAAAGGTGACTTTTGGCCCTTTTTCAGGCCTGAGTTCACTCAGCAATTCTTTACAACCTGTCAAGTGCCCTGAGCAGCCACTATCCAAGTACCAAACCTGGGAATGTTGTTTTTCCTGCAGAGTGATAAGAGAATTATTAGTCATTTTTAGGGGAACTCATCACAGAGATGAGTTCTCCTACTTCATCAACATTTGTTGATGGATTTGAAATATCCACTCTAATATTCCCTATCTGAATGGTATCAGCTTGAATACCATTCTCAGTAACTGTGCCATTTCCAACACTGCCTGTGACTGCTGTGAGAGAAACAATAGAGTTAACAGGCCTCATGTCCTCAGATTCAGGACAGTCCTTGGCCAGATGTGTCTTCTTCCCACATTTGTAACATTTTCTCTTTTTAGTATTTTTGGAAGAAGATCCTTCAGAAACACATTCTGAGCTATTTTTGTTGATTCTTTCAGCAGGTTTAGCATTCTTTGTTGAATCAACAGCTTGCGTGGAGAGTTCAATAGCCACAGCTTTGACTGTCTCTTCTTTCCTCTTTTTGGGAGGACAGATGTCAAAGACAGGAAGCTTGATTGGCTTTGGAGCTTCCACATGTTTGGGAAACTTATTCCCAGTTGTCTCAGTTTGAGCAATGGCTTTGCCTTTGCCCCTACTGGATTGTGATTTATGCTGCCTATCAGCATACTCACTGTGTCTGGTTTTGAAAAACTTATTTTCATTTAAAACCAATTTACCACTATGATTTGAAAACTTATTTGAAATCACAGCAGTTTTGTTTTCAACATGAGACTTACCCTTGTTGAAAACAGGCTGCTTACTTTTTGAAAACTTGTTTTCAAAGTGTTTAGCATCAAAAGGATTAACACGCTTTTTACCATCAGCTTTGGACTCAGAACCCGTTTTGTCAACAGGTTTAGCATCCACAGCTTCAGTTTGAACATGTTTTCCTTTCTTTTGCTTATGTGAGTTAGCAGAGCACTTAGCAGGCTGACTTGGAGAACAAACTCCAACATCAGCTTTTGAGCTGAGTTCACACAAGCTGTCAGTATTTTGAGGCCTGACAAACCTGTTTGTTGAGATTAGTTTACCATTCACATTTTGAATGAATGTATTTGGAAGTTCACCAAGAGTGGATAAATCTTCTTTCAGATTACTTATCTCAACAATGGAAGCTGCTGTGTCAAGATCCCCTCCAAGATAGGCTTAGATTTGTGCAGTAATCTGTTGACTTATACAACGGCTGACTTTTTGTGCAGATTGGCACCAAGAGTCAACTATCTTTTGAAGCTTGGCATGCTTTATATCTGTTTCTCTCTTTTCTTCCAGTAAAATAGAGTTGATGTGTTTTAATTCATCAAGCTCAGTTTCCAACTTATGGAAACTGTCCAGTTTACTGGATTTAGTTTTAAGATCAGCTTTAAGCTTAGAGATTTCAGATAGTAAAGCATCATGCTTCTCAACAGCAGCTTTGAGATCAACAAGCATATATTCAAACATTTTAACTTTTTCTTTAGAACTGTAAGCCATAAAATTTTGTACCTTATACATCATAGTAGGATTCCAGTTCTCTAAGCTGCTGAAGGCTTCAGCTTCAGCCATATCCTGTTTGAAACTGCTTGTTGATGGGACATCAGTGTTGGCCATCAGACATTGATTATCTTCTTCATCAGATGATGAATCAGATTCCTCCCAGTCACATGTCTCTGCCATAAGTCCCTTTTGGCGATTGGAAGACACTGAGTTTTCCAATTTCCTCAGTTTAGCCATGGCCATAAGGTACTTAACCCTATAGCCATCATCCTTGTTAGTCTTGTTAGGTTTGGATGACTGACCAACAGCTTTTGACACACAGTCAGCAGCTATGTGACCAGTTTTGCCACACTTGAAGCACTCAGCTTTGGATTTGTCAAATGCCTTCTTTTTGCCAGCACTTGAACCTCCTTGCAGCATGTTTCTTCCAAACCTTTTCTTGTTGAAACTTTTGACAAGCATGGCTATCATTTGCTCATCATCTTGTTCAGCAAGATCTGCAGCATCTTCTTCGTCTGACACCTCCTCCTTTTCATCATCCTGTTGATCAGGTTGAATGAACACATCACTCACCTGATTTACAGGCTGTCTCACATTGGCCACAAAGGCTGCACCTCTTCTGGACATTTCCAAGGCATTTCTCTTTTGTTGCCTTGACTGTTCATCATTCAGTAAGGATCCATACAGATTGACCAGATCCATACTTCTGATAGTACCTGAGTTCCTTAGGATTGTTGAAAAGTAGTTCCACTCTTCAGGTAAAATGTCCAGAAATTTATTCACCAGGGTAAGACTGTCCTTGGTGATCCCAACAGCCTTGAGATCATTCACTAGAGCAGTAAACCTGGTGTAGGTTTCAGTGAGAGTCTCCTTTGGTTTAGCAAAGAAGAGTTCATACTGTCTAACAAGATTGTTGATCCTGTTGTCCAGTGTGATTGTGGGTCCATCATAGACGGTACACAAAGTATCCCACATCTCCTTTGCTGTCTTCATTTTCTCCACCTGCTTGAACACATCATCAGGGAGAGAAATGACCAGGTTGTTTCTGGCCTTTGCATCCAGAGCCACCAATCTCTTGTCTTCATCAGACCATTGAGCTTTAGCTTTCTCAAAGGTCCTGATTTCAGGGGCAGCTCCTTCAACCGCTGGAGTTATAGTAGTAACAGAGGTTGGCACATAAGGACCCTCCATCACTATCTCTGGCAGTTGTACATCCAGATTCTCTAAGTAGAGCATCATTCTGCACTTCCAAGCAGAGAAGTTTTGATGATTAAATTTTGGGGGCTTGCCCATAGAGCCATTGTCATAGTAAGAAGAATTTGCAGCACTGTTGTCCATGGAAACTTGGGAGAATGAGAGATCTAGAATGACACACACTCTAAACTGCTTTGATACCAGTTGTAGGTCCCGAGAGGTTCCCAAAGTATATAGTTATAAGCTGTAGAGGGGGGTGAATACAACAATTTAAAAACTACACACTCTTTTCTCAATGTTTGTATGTATTATCAACAATTTGTTAATTACAAACAAGCTTGAATGCGGAATAGTTCAAGCTGAGATGACAGATACAACAGTATGCTCACTAGTCTAAGACAGACTCAAACTAGTATACAATGAATACACTCACTAAGAAGCAATCACTGTGTTTACAAGACTTAAAGGAACAGCTTATGTAAAACAGCTTAGACACACAGATGCTGGTTTACACAGAAGGTTTGCATGCATGAAAATCACACTTGCACGTTCACTCTTGGGTTTCAGCACTTAGCTTTCTTCACACTTCTTTCTGACCTTAGAAGCTTCCTTTTATACTCACTTAGAGGATCTAAGAGAAACATCTTCATTGGACGGAATGAAAAAGGAGAAGTCTTGTTGAAAAGACAACATAACTTTTTCTGCACTTTTCTGAAAAGCAGACTTGTCTTCACATGTGCAGAACTTTTGTCTTTTTACTTTGTCTACTGTTGCATTGCCTTTAACTAATTTAGGAATGTCAACTTTGCGTCTTTCTTCCTTGTAAAGGCCTATTTTGATATAAGAAAAAGGTCTGTCACCCTTTTTCAAATAACCTTTTGTCTTCATGTTACAGAACAGCATGGGCAGGCTGAGCAGTTCTGTTTTCCACTTTGTCTTCGACTTTGTAAACTGATCTTGTAGTAAAAAACAATACATGATGACTTGGAAACAAATTCCATAAAGTGTTTAGCCTGTTCACAAAGAACAAGTTCTGTTCACAAAGAACAGAACACTTTAAAAATGCCCAAGCTGCTCAACAGTGTAGAGCAGCGTAGACAGTTTATGTCCAGCCTGTTCAGCAGATAGAGCAGCTTGGACAAACTGTCTAAGTTGCAACACATGCAACATATAGAACAGCTTTAGACTGATATTGCAAATCATTTTCAGGTTTCAATAAGACATATAACAGGCCTTAAATTCAACCTTCAAATGCATCAACAGGTTTGATTATAAATCTCCCCCTCAGATGTAGAACAGGTTTGACTGAGGCCTTTTTGTGCCTAACAAGATTGAATTTGAACTTGGTTTTTATGAAATTTGTTAAAACTCGGGCAACAATAAGTATTTAGTGTTGACCGAGTTTCCCAAAGAAGTAACCGAGTTTTGTTACATTCTAAATTTTGATCATATGGAGTTTATTTTGTAATAGTTAGGTTAATTTATTTCAATGTAATTTTATTTCTTTATGTTGTAATTTAATTATTGTATCTAGAAGTTGAGGGGTGTGGTTTGTAAACTCCTCAAACTTGCTTTAAATATTTAAGGGAATCCCTAAGGGTTTCCCACAACTTTGTCTATTCTACTTTGCAATATACGACCACCTCTTTTTCATATTATTCTCTCTCGACATTTCAATAGTGATGGAGTTTATAATTCTCATTGTTTGATTATTATTGTGATTGTTTGTTATTCTGAGTGCTACGATTATCAAAAGGGACGATTTAACATGTTTGATCAAAGCCTTGACCGAGTTTGTTCAAGCATTGTTCGAGTTTGATCATTTGTCTTCGAGTTTATTGAACTTTCATCCTAGTTTGATAACTTGTTATTTGAGTTTGATAATTCATTCTTCGAGTTTGTTCAATAGGTCATCCGAGATTGTTTAGAAGTCATTCGAGACTCATTGTATTTCATCTGAGATTTACAAACCTTCTATGTGTTTGAACCCACTTTCATTCGAGTTCATTCAATCTTCATTCGAGTTCTTTCATCATTTAATCGAGTTCACTCATTAGTCAACCGAGTTTAAATCAGTGTCAACGGAGTTTAATATAGAGTCAATCGAGTTTCAGAAGGCATCAATCGAGTTTGATACTCTTTTGTTCGAGTTTGTTTTCTTAAATCGAGTTTGTTCTCATTCAATCCGAGTTTCATTAAGTGTTCATAGAGTTTAATCAGAAATCACTCAACATTCAATAAAAAGAACTTGGAAGTTCAATATCAGCAATTCAAAATGTCAAAGGACGCTCTCGCTATGGGATCATAGATCAAACCTCCTATTTTGTGCAGAGGGGAATGTTACCATTCCTACAGTACCAAATCGTAATCCTCCGGTCCCTGAGAGAACTGAGGAGGTTACAGCTGCCAATCTATCTGAAGCTCAAAAGAGAAGGAAAATAGGTGAAAAGACAGCAAGAAAATTCTTGCTTCTCTCAATCCCCAATGATATATATATATATATATATATATATATATATATATATATATATATATATATATATATATATATATATATATATATATCAGTCTCACAAACAACACCAGTGCCAAATCCATCTGGGATGAGGTATGTAAACTAAGGAGAGGCTCTGACACGGCTGCTACCAATAGAGCAAGGAACATTTTAATGACATTTCAGAATTTCATAGCGAGAGAAGGGGAATTGTTAGAAACTACATACTTAAGATTCATCAATCAAGTCAGTGAGATGAAAAGTAATGGGGTCACAAAGTCAAACTTGGACATAAATGTCAAGATCCAAAATATTCTCAACCCTGAATGGGACAAGTATACCATGATCATTTAACAGACCAAGGAAATAGATGAAATGGACATTCATATGGTCTTTGAGAATTAAAACAACTATCAGGTGGTTGTTTTGAGGAAGGTATCAGTGAAGAAACAAGCGGAAAAAGCAATTGTTGATCCATTGACTCTCCTAGCCGACAAGAAGTACAAGTACAAGTTAAAGAAGGAGAAGCGAGTGGTAGTTAGCAGTTCATCAAAATCTGAATCAACTAACTATTCAGCAGACCCACAAATTGAAGAGATGAAAAGCACATGGCAGTTCTGACAAAAGCATTTCAAAAGACGTTTTATCGCAAGCCAACGAAAAACAATATGCTATATAAAACTGCGTCCAGAAAGTATGAAAAGAAAGAGAAGTATGAAAAGACTAGAGAGAGTGGTGGGAAAAAGTATGAAAAGTATGAGAAGCCAGAGAAGTCTGCTCAGAAGGAAGATGAGCAGAAATGCTATAATTGTGGTAAACCAAGCCATTACGCCCGAGAATGCAAACAGCCTGTAGTCAAATTCTGAATACTACACTCATGTGGCTTTATTCGCCAAACAAAAGGAAGCTAGAATAGCCCTTATGGCAGAATATGATCACTGGCTCCAACTCTCTAACGATGATGATATTCTGGATGAGGATGCTCATATATGCTTAAAGTCAGAAATCTTTCAAAACATGTCAGAGTCTGAATAAAGTGAATCTACAATGATTGCTGAGGATGAAGTTTGGGAGAGATGATAAAGTGGAAAAGAAAGAAGTTACAGATTCTGAGTCTGAATTGAGAGAAGATCTAGCACTGATAGCTACAGGAGGAGCAGAATGCAGCAAAGATCAAGAGGATGATGGTTCAGAATCAAATACTTCAGAACAGTCATTGACACCTGGGGTAGATTCTAATCCTGACTCTGATATAGATAACTCCTGTGAGCTTGAAGATAAGCTAGCTCAAATGGCATACATGCTTAAACGATTTGAAAAGTCATTGAAAGCCGAGAAAATGAATGCCCACATCTTGGAAAACAAATTGAGACTTGAGCATGCGTTACTGTTAGAGTTTTCCAGAGATAAAACATTCGCTTCACAATCTGCTTCTAATATGGAAGAAAAATTCAATAATCTTCAACTTGAAAACAAAAGGCTTAGTAGCAATATTACTGACTTAACTGAAAAACTTAAATCAGCTGAATTAGAATCTTGAAATTATTCTATAAAATATAGTTCAATCTTTGCAGAAAGAACTAAGCTTTATGAGAAAATAAAATCCCTAGAAGATGAATTTTTAAAAAAGAGGTCAAACAGATCAAACGATCCATTTAAATCAACTAGAAGACACAGATTTTTATAACTCAAAAGTTGGAATTGGCTGTGAAAATCCTAAGTATCTAACGAAAGCGATTTCGTGTTCTACAACATTATATGATACTAGATACATGAATTTAGGATTAAAAATGGTGTTTTTAAAAGTATCAGAAGAAGTGGAATCAGGTGAAGATCTAAAACGGTTAAGAGAAGATAAAATGCAACTCGATTTGGATTATAACAATCTAAATGAAAGTTATAAAAGTCTACCAAAACCAGAAGAGCATATTCAGACATATTCTGATAAAGATTTGTCTAAAAATAAAATTTTCACTCAAAAGCCATACATTCCAAATTCAATTCTTAAGAAAATTAATTCTGATCTTGAATTGAAAATAAAAACTTTTGAGGATGAAAAAGTAAAGCTCCATGCGGTTATTAAAGATTTAGAAATAAAAATTAAAGAACAGCCTGGACTCAAATCTCAACCTGATCAGAAAACTTCAATTAAATCTGACTCCATTGATTCTGAAAAGGAGTTTGATCTTGTAACATCCGACACTAAACCAGGTTAGCAACTATGACTTATTCAGTATTTACTAGCCAATGATAACCTAATCAATGGTCATTAGAAATTAATCAAAGTGATTAACAATGTTTATAAGGAAATTCAATTCAATTAGAAACATATTCATCGGTGCGATGAATCGGCAAATTAATTAATCTGATCGATTTGCGATATGATGGATTAATTCAAATGAGTACATAACTAAATTTTGGTTAGTGACACTAATCATGCATGCATTAATACACTTACTTAACACTAATTATGCAAGACTAAATCAAGTCATTAAATAAATGCATACCAAGAGTATTCATGAATTTACAAAAAAAGAGAAATACAAAAATACATTCTAAATATATTTATACAAAAAAAAGGTAAAATACATGGATATACCCCCTTAGGCCGGCCTATAGTACATATACTTGAGGTCGACTTCAATATTTTATTACAAAGCCAATTTCAACTTTAAACATAATCATTTTTTTTAAAAGTGCACACAACCTCCATCTCCCATGTCTTTCATAATTGCAAGAGCTTTGTTTTCTTCTATAAATAGGAGACCACTTCATCTATCATTTCCACACATTGCAAACTAGCAAACACCCTCTTTTCTCCTCTAAAAAATCCGGCCACCACCCTCATCCAAAGCAAAAACTTTGCTACGTATGTCAGCAAATGCTTAACGTGTTTGAAAGTTAAGGCTGAGCACCAGAAGCCATCAGGTTTTGTTGGTTCAACCGGAAATACCCCAGTGGAAGTGGGAGAGAATAACCATGGACTTCATCACAAAGTTGCCAAAGACTTCTGGTGGTTATGACACCATTTTGGTGATTGTGGACCGACTCACAAAGACTGCACACTTCTTTCCAATCAAGGAGACTGATAAGATGGATAAGTTCACACGAATCTATCTTAAAGAAGTCGTCTCAAGGCATGAAGTTCCTGTATCAATTATATCCATTAGGGACAGCCGATTCACATCAAGATTTTGGCAATCGTTACAAGAGGCGTTAGGTACACGCCTGGACATGAGCACGGCCTATCACCCGCAGACGGATGGTCAGATTGAAATAATGATTCAGACATTGGAGGACATGCTAAGGGCATATGTTATCGACTTTGGCAAAAGTTGGGACAGGCACCTCCCATTAGTTGAGTTTTCCTATAACAACAGCTACCATTCGAGTATTAAGACTGCTCCATTCAAGGCACTTTATGGGCGAAAGTGTCGGTCACCGTTTTTTTAGCATGAGGTAGGAGATAGCCAGATCACTGGACCCGAGATCATCCAGGAGACTACAGAAAAGATAGTCCAGATTCAGAACCGATTAAATATTGCACGGGATCGTAGAAAAGCTATGAAGATGTTAGACAGAAGGATTTGGAATTCCAGGAGAGAGATGAAGTAATGTTGAAAGTCTCGCCTTGGAAAGGTGTAATCCGTTTTGGGAAACGAGGAAAACTCAATCCTCGTTATATCGGACCATTCAAGATCTCCAAAAGAATTGGCCCGGTAGCCTACCGACTCGATCTGCCCCTAGAGCTAAAAAAATGTACATAATACCTTCCACGTATCCAACCTTAAGAAATTTCTGGCAGATGATACACTCGTCATACCCATGGATGAGCTGGAGTTAGACGATAAGTTGAACTTCGTTGAAAAACCCGTGGAAATAATGGACCGAGAAGTCAAGAAACTAAAGCATAGCCGAATCCCGATAATAAAAGTCAGACGAAACTCTAAGCAAGGTCCCAAGTTTACATGGGAACGCGAAGATCAGTTTTAGGAAAAATACCCTCATCTGTTCTCAAATACTCAAGTAGTGGAGAACACGAGCTAATTTTGGGACGAAATTCCCTTAACAGGGGGAGACTGTAACATTCGACACTAAGCCAGGTTAGCAACTATGACTTAATTAGTATTTCCTAGCCAATTATAACCTAATCAGTGGTCATTAGAAATTAATCAAAGTGATTAACAATGTTTATAAGGAAATTCAATTCAATTAGAAACAATTTCATCGGTGCGATTAATCGGAAAATTAATTAATCCGATCGATTTGCGATAAGATGGATTAATTCAACTGAGTACATAATTAAATTATGATTAGTGACACTAATCATGCATTAATACACTTACTTAACATTAATTATGCAAGACTAAATCAAGTCATTTAATAAATGCATAGCAAAAGTATTTATGAATTTACAAAAAAAAGGGAAATACAAGAATACATTCTAAATACATTTATACAAAACAAAAGTAAAATACATGGATATACCCCCTTAGGTTGGCCTGTAGTACATATACTAGACGTTGACTTCAATATCTTATTACAAATCCCGTTTCAACTTTAAACACAATCATTTTGTTTAAAAGTGCACACAACCTCAATCTCCCATGTCTTTCATAATTGCGAGAGCTCTCTTTTCTTCTATAAATAGAAGACCACTTCATCTATCATTTCCACACATTGCAAACTAGAAAACACCCTCTTTGATCCTCTTAAAAATCCGGCCACCACCCTCATCCAAAGCCAAAACTTTGCAAAGTTTTAATCTTCAAGTTTTTCAAGAAAGTGTTGTGCAACAAAGTTCAAGATCAAGTATTCTACTCATTTGCATTCTTATACTTCATCAAAGTAAGTAAATACTAACTTAATATCTTATATTTATGTTTATATAAGTCTTGCATAATATATATAATCACCAACAACAACAAGTCTCATAAAAACTCTAAGTTTATAAAATCACTAGTTTTGTTTTTAAGTTGTTTTCTTCAAACGTGTTTATAAATATATAAACACATCATGTAAGTGTAAATATTATGAAAATTAGTTATATAAATGTGTTTTATAACCTTTTATACAAGTAGTTTTTGAATAAACAACAAGAATCACAAGTTGTTTCAAGTTAATGAAATCTGGATTTTTGGCAGAAATCTTACGTCGACTTTGAAAAATCATAACTAGTTCATAACTTAACGAAATGATTTGATTCTTGTCTCAAAAGTTAGATCTATGTCTTAAATAAAAATCTGGAGGTTTTCACGATTTAATATGGATTTTAGAACCCCCAGATATTATTTGGGAACTCGAAAGTTTAACAAGTCAAAAATGGCCAACATAGGGTTTCTAACGAGCTTTTTTCCCAATCTAAACACCTCGAAAAATGCCCGTTATTAACTTTAAAAATTCTTGTATATATTAGTTTTATGTCTAAGAAAACCAAAGCCTATATCGTTTTGGAGCTTGGTCAAAAACAGTGTCAAAGTAGGCCGAAAAATTTTCATAAAGCTGGAAAATTATATATATATAAACTTGACGTTTTAAGTGGGTTTTATTTATAAACTTGTAAGTTTGGTGATTTAAGACATAAAAACCTTTATACATACATATTATCATATATTGGAGTTATTAAGTCCCTATTATCATTTAGGACTCGATTAAACAAATCCGGTTCATCACCCATCAAAGAACGCAAATTTGCATTTTACGCTCATATTTTGTCATCGCACTCTCGGTGAGTCTTCATAACCCCTATTTTCACTATCTATTGGGGTGGAAATATATGCTCTATTTTCACATGGACATCAAAACTGTTTATATCTTCTATGTATTACATATGTGGATTCATCAGCCCTCATATCAAAAACCGTTAATTACATTTATTTGTAAGCTCGAATATATTGTGGATAGATTTATCGGGATTAATGTCCCCCACCTAGGTTGGTCGCTCCAACTGCTAAGAGGTGAATATATATTTAACATTATGGTATTACGTATGGGAATACTGCACAGGGAAAACTCATAATTAAGTTTCGGTTGCATGATGGTTTTATGTAATACATAACATGGAATTTGTGATTTTATAAATTCAAACCCAACTGTTGATGTCCATACAAGTCATATTTACGTGTAAACCTATGAACTCACAATCAATTTTGTTGACGTATTTTAGCGTGTATTTTCAGGAAATTAAGGCATGTGCACTACATCAGAAGTATTTCAAGGCTTCCGTACATTTGGAGTCACATAAATTTTCAAACCTTCGGAGATTTAATTGCATTATTAATGTTATATGGTGTATTTGAATCTCTGTAATTTGCGAACTGATTACACTTTGTTTTGGTCATGTAAAACAATATTCGTATTTGAAGTTAAATCGATGTATTTTTGAAAACGTCCATATAGTGGTCATTCACTTGATTATGACTATGCTTCTGTGGCGTCACGCTTCGTTGCCAACCGGCGTAACGGGGAGTGACAGATCTGTTCACGAACTCAATAGTCTATCCTTTAGATGAAATGTTTGTCATGATATGACTTTATTAAACCTATGTATGAAAAACAAACTGATAAAACTGAAGGACGAGTAAGTATTTTGAAAAAAGTAACTGCAAATCCCAAGGTTAAATAAGTTTCACCATCTGTTTTGTAACGTAAGGAGAAAGCTAAAGTTTCTTTTGTACCTCCTATATTTGAAAAAGGTGAATCGTCTTCTTCGAAGGTTACAAATGCAAAGAGTTCAAATGCTTCTCATGGTAAGAAAATTTTACAGAATGATGCTTATTCTAATTTGACTAATTCTTGTTCTTCCTTTATTTCAGATAATTTTGTGAAAAGATCATCCAAGCAAGTGTGGAGAAAGAAGCAGGTTGCAAAGAAAAAGACCAATTTTCGAAAAGAGTGGATAATAAAATATAGTAGTATTACAGATAGGACTAGTTTCATAGGGAAAACTGTTTGTAATAACTTAAATACTAAACTTTTGTTCTAAATATTCTCGTGTTGAACTGATGTCTTTAAACTCTGTTAAATATCATGGGTTGAATGCAAAATCATTATCCAATTCAAATGTGCGTGTATGTATAGAAAAGAACAAGGTTCCCGAGTTTAGACAGAAAAGGGTTCCGAAGAAACCAATTCCATTCCTAAAAGAACTGTTCAAAAATGGATACCCAAGAAAACCGTCAAAAAGTGGGTTCCCAAAGTAAAGAATGTTTCTGTTTCTCTACCTGACATAACACCGCATGATTTACCTAACTCAAAAGGACCCAACTTTAAGTGGGACATCACTATTTACTCTGTCTTGTAGGTATATCATGTGTGGTATCTTGATTCTGGGTGTTCCATGCATATGACCGGACAACGAGATACCCTCACGAATTTTGTAGATAAATTCTATGGGACGGTCAGATTTGGTAATGATCAATTCAGTTCGATCAGAGGCTATGGAAGTTTGGAATATGACAAGATCACAATTCCAAAAAGTTTTTTATATCGATGGTCATGGTCATAACTTGTTCAGTATTGATCAACTGTGCGATAAAGGGTTAGAAGTCAACTTTAAAACAAACAGGTGTAGTTTATAGTCACGCAGACTTTTGACTCGTTGTGTATATAACCGGATCTAGACACGAAGTGCATACAAATGAAGTCGGTGACCGGAGCAATTGTCTTCCTTGTTTCAGTATCAATAATATCCAAATGATATATCGATAGAAATGTGTTATATTTCCGTAATTATTGAAACAAAAATCTTCTGAGAGTTAAGTAGGGTCAAGTGCATGTGTCACTGAGTCCATGACGTCTTTTTCAATATCAAGTCACATAGGGCTTGATAGATTATGTGGTTTTCCCAGTCGACACAGTGTAGGTATGATTGTCTTTTCTTCAGATCGTTTCTCAACTTATAGCTCTCAGCATTTTTCAACTTAGCTCCCTCCGGCTCACTTTTGAAAATAAATCAAGTCAGCATCCCATGATAGCTAGCACTTCTAAACTAGATTGACCTAAAGACCCTTACACACACAAACTACAAATGGTTTGCTCCTTGGGTACGTCTTCTAGCTCTAAATGGACCATATAAATGATATATATGCCTATCACATAATTTTGTGCATTATTGGAGTCAGCATACAAAAAAATCTATTATGCTCAATGGGTATTACACAACCAATTATTAGCATTTTCAGCTCAGATGAGTTATGAGATAAAATTCAAAATGAGTTGAGAAATGAATCATAATGAATTGGGAATGAGGACTCTAGAGAATTTAGAAATGAAATAAAAAATATTATGTGAGATATGAAATGAATTAGATTTTCATGAAAGAGTTACCTCATGGGAGAATATGGGAGAATTCAATATGAATGAATTGGAAGAATTTAGAATGCATAGGAGATGAACAAAGAGAAGAAGAAATGAAATAATGAAAATCAAAGTGATTATATATAACAATTAACCTCAATGATATACTCAGAGAATCAGAAATTAACATCCTTTAAAAATAATTGTTCTTTTCCGTTAAAAAGTCTTTTGTGAGTGCATAAAAATATATTAGTAAATACTGCACACAATTTCATAATAAATATCATCATCAGAATGCTTGTGAAACGCTCCCTAGAAATAAGAACACAAAGTTAGTCAACTTGTATAATAAATCAGGAGCAAAAATGATAAAAAAAAATAATAATAAAACTCCCTCTTTGTCAATATATTCTCTAATTTGAATTAAGGGCATGAATTTCAAAGAAATTCATATTTCAGAATCGGGTTCTAATCTTAAATGATTAAAAGCCTTTGTTGCTGAAGCTCGGGTTTCAGCCTGAAGTGATCCAGAAACCATTTTTTTGAATAACAGGTCCTAGTGTGAATTAAATGGAAACCATTTCAGTGAAAATCGGGTTCAGCACTACAAAATTCATTTCTTGCAAAGTTAAGACGTCTTTGGTATCCAAAAAGCTTTGTATCCAGGCTTGTTAGCACTCTAGGGTACCCACTAATAAACGGGTTTTGGTACCCACTTCAACTTGGGTTTAGGTCCCACTTGCAACACCTTTCTAAACTGAATCAAAATCAGACAGAATATTCCTTGTAATTCCATAACAAAACATATCTGATTTAACATGGAAATGAGAATTTAAAAGAATAGAATTATGCAAAATCTTCTTTCAAAACATTTGTCTAGTGCTAGTTGGTTTCTGAAAATACATTTTATTTTTCTTAAAGATATCTTGTGAGAAGAATAACATGCATTTTCAGAAAATTCTTGAAAACTTTGATTTTGAAGATTCACCGAGGTAAATTTTGAAGATACTTAAGCTTGACATAAGTTGATAGTTCAGTTTCATTATCCTGTTCTTTGTCCTTAGCTTTACTTACAACGAAAGAATTTTTATTGTTAGGCACAAAAAGACCTCAATTGAACCTATTCTATATCTTAGGGGAAGATCTTTTATCAAACCTATTGGATACACTTATGAGAGATGTTCAGGCTATTTAATGCTTCAATCAAACCTTGTGATGATTTGCAATACTAACCCTAAGTCTGTTTTACACTGTTACATAAGTTGTAACCTAACAATATGTCAAATCTGTCATTGATCATCGGTTGTGCAGGTTTGACAGTTTATGTCAAAGCTGTTCATGTCTGTTGGACTGTTTTAACATAGTTAAGTGGTTTGTTCTCTGTGAACAGAGCTTGTTCTTTGTGAACATGTTTAACACATATTGGATATAGTTTCCAAGTCATCATGTAATGTTTTTACCTAAAGTTTCATGACAAAGAGGAAAATCATAACTGCTACAACTTTGCAAGTTATTCTGCTACATGAAGACAAAGAGATATTTAAAATGGGTGACAAACTATTTCTCATATCAAATTGGGTTTACATAGAAGAATAAAGGTTATATGATGAGTTTCTTGTTTGGGGTAAAGCTAGAAACGACAGAGCAAATAGAAAAAGGCAAAGATGCTGCAGTAAGAAGCCAAAGCTACTTTTGTCAGATTTATTTTGATGCTAACAAGCAAGTTTGTCTCCTTGTGAGATATTCCCTCTTTCTTCTTAAGTGAAAAAGCTAGTGTGTCTAAGATGTTCTTAGTAAAATGTTTTTCAAAGTTGTCTAGTGTTCCCAAAGGTGTTGAGTTGTGTTTTCCAACTAGTTTGAGTTTGTTTTAGACTAGTGTGATCTATTGTTAATTCTTTCATCTCAGTTTGGATCTTTCCTTCATCCATACTTGTTTGTAAACTTAACATACTTGTTAATATAAACATACAAACATTAACAAAAATTTGTGTGACTTTGTAAAAACTATATTCACACCCACCCTCTACAGTTACTCGTGATATACTTGGGATGACATTTTGGGACCTACAATTAGTATTAAAGCAGATATATTGTTTGTTAACTCTAGATCTCTCATATTACTTCCCATATTCCCACCATCGATAACTCTGCTTTAATCTCTCATCGAACTATGACAATGGCTCTATGGCCAAACCCCCAAAGTTCAACCATCAATACTTGTCTAGCTGGAAGTGTAAGATGATGCTCTATTTGGAGAATCTGGATGTGTAATATCTAGAAATAGTGACCTATGTCACTACCATCACTCCTACTACACAAGGTGTTGTTAATGAGGTCAAAGCTATTGAGAAGGCAAATGCTCAATGGTCTGAAGAAAATAAGAGATTAGTTGCTCTTGATGCAAAGGCCAGGAACAATCTCGTGATATCTCTTCCAGATGATGTGTTCAAGCAGGTGGAGAAGTTGAGGACAACAAAAGAGATGTGGGATACCTTGTGTACTGCTTATGATGGCCTCACTATCACTTTGGATAATTGGATTAACAATCTTGTTAGACAATATGAGTTGTTCTGTGCCAAGCCAAAGGAGAGTCTTACTGAAACCTACACCAGGTTTACTGTACTTATCAGTGATTTTAAAGCGGTTGGGATTACTAAGGACAAGCTAACACTAGTGAACAACTTATTAGATATTCTGCCTGAAGAGTGGAACTATTTTGCCTCCAAATTGAGAAACTATACCTCCATCAGAAGCATGAATCTGGTAAACGTGTATGGATCTTTACTGAATGATAAGCAGTCAAGACTGCAAAAGAGAAATTCCTTGTAAAATTATCTAAGAAGGGATCAACCTTGGTGACTGAAGTAAGGCAACCTGTGAATTATGCTTGTGATGTGTTCACAAAAGTTGATTAATGTGCCGACCAAGATTTGGAGGATGCATCAGAGGATGATGACCTTGGTGAGCTTGATGATGAGTAAATGAATGTTATGTCCGTCAAAAAGTTCAACAAGAAGAAAGTGTTTGGAAAAGGTATGCTACAAAGGAAATCAAGTGCAGTAAAAAAAAAAGAAAGCATTTGATAAACTAAGGTTGAATGCTATAGGTGGTCAAAGTTAGCCACATAGTTGCAGACTGTATGTCTAAATCTATGGCTTCCTCATCCAATCCTCACAAGACATACAAGGATAATGGCTATTGAGTTAAGTATCTTAAAGCCATGGTCCAGTTGAAGAAGTTGGAGGACATTGTGGCATCCAACAAGGTAAAGGGATTAATGGCTGAAGCATGTAATTGGGAAGAGTTTGAATCATCATCAGATGAAGACGACAAAAATATGCTCTTTGGCTAATGATGAAGAACATTCAGCTAGCAGTTTCAAACAGGAGCTTGCAGAAACTGAGGCTATAAGCTCTCTTCACAATTGGAATCCTACCATGATGTACAATGTACAAAATTTTAAGGATTATAGTGTGACAACTGTCAAATTTTGCGTTTCAGGTTAGACACCGACCCATCTATCGAAGTTACCTTTTCATTATCCAATTGATATCTTAGACTTAGAAATAGAAACCTAAGTTGCAAGCAATTAAGAAATTTCATTAATTTGCTTAGTTTTCTGCATTCGGCGCAGAATTTTCTGATAATTTTCGTACAATGCCGGAAAATATAATTTATGATAGACATAACAAGCTGATAATGATTCAAAATACAAAGACACATAATGTTGAATTCACTTAGTAATTAAAAGAAATCAGAGATTTGAAGAAAGACATCTGTATTGTGCCATTTTAACAAAAATAACAACAAACTTATAAAAGTTTACATAAATAATAATAAATAAGATAAACATAAGTTTGGAAAATAAAAAGGAGAAACTTAACTTTTTATGCACAAACAAACAACGAACTCTTAAATGCATATATTTATACCTTTATAAAGAAAAAAAATATGATTTTAACCCTTTAAGGGCCGGCCAAGAGAGAAAAGGGAGAGAGAAGAGAAAATATTTCTATAAAAACCCACAACCTCTCACACTTTCATCACTCACCATCCACTCCTTCTCTCACTACATTCTCATACTAGGAAAAGCACCCACTTTCTCTAAAAAATCCAGCTGAATATCATCCTATTGAAGTTCAAGGTAAGAACAAGTGTTCATACAACTTGCATAAACACTAGTTGCAATTCCTTCATATTTTCTTGTGTTATCTTGAATTTTTATTATCTTTCACCTACTTTTTCTTTTAAAAACCTTCTTGAATCTTGATGTTTGTAGTTTGTTCATCAAAGACATGAAATGTGTTTAAAAATGATGAAAATCCATGATCAAACCCATGTCAAGAACAAGAAGAAGGCTAAATGAACTAAAAAATGCACATGCATGGTGAAGCAAGGTTCAAACACTAAAAATCCCACACTCTTTGAGTCATATGCGGGGTAAATATGTTATGAAGATACGTTACACCATTTTTTAAGCAAAAAATTGAGTTTAAAACCTTTAAATTTCGGATATATATGGATGCAAGTGTTTGATGTTTCAAGAAAATGCATGCTGTCTTCAAAGTGTTTCTGACAGCTTTCCACTCATCACTTCAAATGGTCATAATTTACTCAATATAGCTCCAAATGATCTGATTTCTTCTCTAGAAATTAATTAACTGCGTTAGCTTTCCAACCAATCTAGTTGCAATAGAATCCAGTTAGATTTGTGTATGAAAATGTATTTTTAAAGTTAAGTGTGCAAAAAGTAAAAATCTGGCAAATGTTCATCTGATTTGTAAATATCTTATCTCTCAAAATAATGGTCCAAATAACTCGAATTCACTTCTGGAATTTAGTATTATGAGTTAGCTTTCAAATGGTTATGGTCTCACTCAAATCTATTAAGGTTTGACCCTCCATACAGTCCATGCAAGAAAGGTATGCAATCTGCTCAACCTTCTAGACTTCTGTTTTTTTATAAATTTTAAAGTAGGCTTACACATCTCCAAAAAATGTGTGCAATATGTCAAAATATTCCTAAGACACTAAAGTTTATCATATTGAATATTCAAGGACTGATTGAGAACGTAGCATCATGAAATGTAGACTAGAAGGAAAGAGTGGAAATCTGTAGATTCTAAATTTTTGTCCTATTCAACCCCCAATGAGCTAATTTCACACTTTTCATTACTCTAACATAAACTCACAATTTTAACAATGAAATACTATTATAATTAATATAATCAGATTTATAAAGGTTTTAAAAAGAATTATAACACCGTTTAAATTAAAACATAACTATAAGGGCATTGTATACAAGTTATTACTAAGTAAAATTTATCGATTTACTTATTTAGACATCATTTGTATTTCATAGGAAGGAGTTAGTTGCCGTAACACCCAAGACTTGAGCAAACACCTACTTGGACTATTGTCAGTATTCATGGCCCCTTTTTACTATTTTTAACGTTTTGGGGTGAAAAGCATGATACATTTTATGCAATATCACTCTTGATACATATGAACTCATACATTTGTTCACTTATTTTGGCACATTGGTATGTATACAATTGTAGTATTTTATGAGTAGACAAATTATACATTGTATAAGACCATAGGACGAAACACTACTCAGTTAACTCATTTTGATGAGCCGGATGATTTTTATGGGTATCGATATTTTGTTGACCACCCACTCATGAGGTACTAGTGAGTGCATAATTATCATACATACATTTATGTGATTTCACATCGTGGCATTCAAGTCAACATTCTATGTTTGAGTAGTGGCTCATTACATATACATCGTGTATAACATTACCTTGTGCTGCAAAGACAAACATTAAACAACCATGACATATTGCAAACATAATTTCATTAGAAATTGCTTATTTCATACAAAACCTGTGAACTCACCAACTATTTCCAATAGTTGACCCGTATTTTATGGCATGCTTTTCAGGAAATCATCAGTAAGGAATCCCTCAAGACGCTTGTGCTAGCATTGAAGTAGTGTGCTCATGAAACTTTCTATTCTGGGATATGAGCATTTTGTTAACGGCTATGGTTGTAAACTTAAACAATTTTACTTTTATTTGCTTTGGTTTAAATGTTATGGAACTATTTTCATGAATGGTATGTTTCTATACTTATGCAATGATCATATCACTATTACATTCCGTGTTTCCGCTATAGCGGGGTGTGACCGTTTTTGGTATCCGAGCCTAAGGTTATAGAGAATACCAAGTTTTTCATTAGAAATATTTAAACTATAACCATTAGCTCAAAACAAGTTTCAAATTATTTGCATATTACTAGTGTAATTAAATCAAGTGTGGCATAATCAGACTAAATTAAACAAAGCTTGATCACCTTTGTTTAATAAAGAAAGATAGGGCTAGACTCGAAATAGTTACACTAGGAATATGTTAAAGTGATTTACATACTTTAAATATTTACAACAAAAGTTTAACATCTTGTGTGTGTGTGATTATTGCATAACTCCCTTATGCCTTAGACATTATGTTTATGCCTTAGAAGTGAAAAGGTAGATTTTCGAGGATACGTACCTTATACACATGATACCTACATACTTAGCGACAAACATGTATTTTATTTTAGCACCATGTAACTCTCATCATCATCCCACACTGCTTACTCGGCCGATGCATATGGTTATGTTACGGGTGGCCCATGTAACAACCCCCGAATTTCCGAAGAGGAGGAAGATTTTCTGAAATAGTTACACTAGGAATATGTTAAAGTGATTTACATACTTTAAATATTTACAATAAAAGTTTAACATCTTGTGTGTGTGAGATTATTGCATTACTCCCTTATGCCTTAGACATTATGTTTATACCTTAGAAGTGAAAAGGTATATTTTCCGAAGACCCATCAGAGCACGAACAAGAGGAATCTAGCGGTTATACCCCGAGTCCTGATCCACGAGCATCACTCGTGACCCTACTACCCTCGTCGGCACCCGCATATCCCCCATCAGCACCTCATGGACCCCGCATCCGAGCGACAGGAAGATTGAGTGTCCCGATACGTGGAAGGGCAGGGATGAGAGCAGCACCCACTGAGATAGTTAGAGCATCCCAGCCAGTCATGGGAACACTAGCGAGTAGCGTACCTAGTATGGCACTGGACCAGGCACGAAGACTCCATATCTTGGACTTGTTTGTTAGGGAAATTAGGCATGACTTAGTTTATCAGCAGAAACGGGTGACTAGTTTGGCTGAGGGATTTGACGATGTGCTTACTGCATTAACGCAATCAAGGAGGACTGCGGATGAGGCCAAGATGGCCGCTAGGAGATTGGAGGGTTACCTATGCTTGATTGTGGGGACTATGTGTGTGGTGTTTGTAGTCCTTGTGGTGGTGACTATCCTGTGGGCATGATTCTAAGGATGGCAACTATGGTTACGTTTTGGAAAAAGCATCTCATCCTTACTCGTATTTTGAAACAAACATTATGAATTAAATCTTTTGAAAGATGTAATGTTATAATCAGGCAAATTATGAACTTTCAAATGTTTGATTTACTGTTTAAGTTTCAATCGAAATATGAACTTTTAATGTTATTCGTGGGATGTAATGTTGATATTTCCTATGAACCTTGATGTTCTAAGTTTATGTTTTGGTTGATTATAAATTGTAATGTGTGTGTGTATATATATGTATATATATATATATATACACACACATATATATATATATATATATATATATATATATATATATATATATATATATATATATATATATATATATATATATATATGTATATATGTATTTCAATGCAATAATGTTTGTAAAGCTTATACATATAACAAATTCTAAACAAATCTTTGTAATTTGGATGCATGGATGCTAGAATCATGCCACCACGAAGGAGTACACGTAACTTTGAAGGTGAACCTAATCTGGAGCAGATGATAGGGCAACACATCAGAAACGCGGTAGTCATAGTGACCTAAGTAACTGCTGGGATTAACATTGGACGAGTCGGAAATGAAGGTCCTAACAACCGTAACAGAAATACTGAAGACCCAAATAACCGAAACAATGAGAGGTCATACAAGGCTTTCGTGTATTGTAAACCAAATGAATATTGTGGGACAGAAGGGGCGACCGGGCTGATCACATGGATTGAGCACATTGAGGCCGTACTGAATATTAGTCAATGTGCGGAGGATTGTAAAGTCAAATTCTCAACAGCAAGATTCGAAGATCGGGCTTTAACATGGTGGAATTCACAAGTTCGCAACCGTGGTCGTGAAGCAGCAAATCAAATTCCATGTGAGGAGTTCACCGGTCTCCTAACCAAGGAATTCTGTCCAAGGAGTGAAATCCAGAAACTTGAAGCCGAACTCTGGAATCATACCATGATAGGGAAGGAGAATAATCAATACACTCATCGTTTCCATGATTTATCAAGACTAGTCCCTCATATTGTTACCCTAGAAGAAAAGTGGATTGAACGCTACATTCATTGATTGGCTCCAGAAATCAGAGTAATGGTTATGGCTGCATACCCTGCAACAATTCAAAGTGCTGTGGATCTGGGCACAAGTTTGACGAAGGATGCGGTTAGAGCAGGAACTCTAGGGAGAAAAGAGATTGGTAAGAGGAAGGCGAAGAACCAAAAGGGGAAAGGACATGGGCAAAGCTCGGGGAAGAGTCAGAAATTGGGGACTAATTATGGGGTCAAGGTTCAGGAGATAAAACAGTATCTAGGGGGACTTCCAAAGTTCACCAAATGCAACTATCATCATGAAGGGAAATGTGCTTAGTGCACGAACTGCAAGAAGATTGGTCACCCAACGAAGTATTGCAAAGCTGGGAATGACGGGAAGAAGGAAGACAACAAGGAAGGAAGAAAGGCTTGCTATGAATGTGGAAGCCAAGAGCACTTCAGGAACAACTTGTCGAAGTTGAATAAGGGCCTTGGTGATAACCAAAATCCGGATAGACAAGCTAGAGGAAGAGCCTTCATTCTAGGAGCTGAGGAGGCAAAGCAAGACCCTAATGTGGTGACTGGTACATTCCTCTTAAACAACCACTATGCATCTATATTATTTGATTCAAGGGCAGATAGAAGTTTTATTTTGACAGAATTTAGGCCCATGATTAATATGAATGCAACGAACTTAAATGATCCTTACGTAATTGAGTTTGCTAATGGTCAAGCAGCTAAAGTAAATGTGGTTTTATATAATTGTAGTTTGAATCTTGATGATAAGTCATTTGATATTGACCTTATTCCGATCGAATTAGGAAGTTTTGATGTGGTTATACGTATGGATTGGTTATCCAAACATAGGGCAGAAATTTGTTGTTCTGAAAAGATCATCATATTACCCCTTGAGAATGGAGAAACCTTTATCATATAGGGAAATAAACTGAATAGGAATTTTAAGGTCGTATCTAGTATGAAGATACGAAAGTTCCTTAAAAAGGAAGGGTTGTGCTTTCTTAGCCCATGTGGTGGATAAGAGGATAAAACAGAAGCAGATCCAGGAGATTCCGGTGGTGAAAGAATATCCTGTAGTTTTTCCGGAAGATTTACCCGGATTACCCCCGTTGAGACAAGTAGAATTTCATATCGACTTAGTTCCAGGGGCAGCACCTGTGGCCAAATCACCTTACCGTTTAGCAGCTGCTGAAATGAAAGAATTGTCAGATCAACTAAAAGAACTTCTTGAAAAAGGTTTTATCTGACCTAGCTCTTCACCCTGGTGAGCCCTAGTCCTATTTGTCAAGAAGAAGGATGGCTCTTTCCCAATGTGCATAGACCACAGGAAGTTAAACAAGCTAACAATCAAGAACCGATATCCCCTACCTCGAATAGATGATTTGTTTGATCAGCTGCAAGGAGCAACATAGTTTCTTGTTATGCCCTTCGGATTGACCGAATGTGCATGATTTCTTTGATCAGGATACCATCAATTGAGAGTTCGAGAGGAGGATGCTCCAAAGACAGCCTTCCGAACTCGATACGGGCACTGTGAGTTTCTTGTTATGCCCTTCGGATTGACCAATGCACCAACGACATTCATGGATCTTATGAACAGGTTTGCAGACCTTACTTAGATAAATTTTTCATAGTCTTTATTGATGACATTTTGATCTACTCAAGAAGTAAGGAAGCTCATGAACAACATTCGAGGTTAATCCTAGAGTTACTGAAAAAGGAAACGCTGTATGCCAAGTTCTCTAAGTGTGATTTCTGGATGAGGGAGGTACAATTTCAGGGTCATGTGGTGAATTAGAAGGGAATTCAGGTAGGCCCTGCAAAAATTGAAGCAATTAAGAAGTGGGAAGCACCAAGAACCCCTACGGAGATACGTCAATTTTTGGGTTTAGCGGGTTACTACCGGCGATTTATCGGGAACTTCTCAAAAATTGCTAAACCATTAACCATGCTAACTCAGAAGGAGCGGAAATTCACATGGAGAGAACCACAAGAAGAAGCATTCCGGCTGTTAAAGCAGAAGTTGGGTAATGCTCCAATCTTGGCATTACTTGAAGGAAACGATGGCTTTGTTGTTTATTGTGATGCTTCACATCAAGGTTTGGGATGCGTACTAATGCAGAAGGAAAAGGTCATAGCTTATGCCTCAAGACAACTCAAAGTCCACGAAAAGAACTATACAACTCATGACTTAGAGTTGGGAGCGGTGGTCTTTGCACTCAAAAATTAGAGACATTACTTGTATGGTACAAAGTGTACGATTTACACCGACTACAAAAGCCTTCAACATACCCTAGACCAGAAATTGCTCAATATGAGGCAAAGGAGATGGGTTGAGTTACTCAGTGATTGCGATTGTGAAATTTGATACCACCCAGGCAAGGCCAATGTGGTAGCCGATGCGCTAAGTAGAAAGGCAAGATCAATGCCTACAAAAGTTCGAGCATTAGGGATGCTGGTTCAAGATAATATCCAATGGACAAAATGGATGGATTTGCTCAGTATATATGACTGCGATGTAAAAGGCCACACAGGAAGAGCTGGTTTGGTGGCTAATATAACAAGTGGCATCTCAAAAGGTAAATCAACGCGATTTCAGGCAGCAAGGATAGTAGTACCAACAGGTCTCCGGACTCGAGTTCTTGGAGCTCAAAAAGAAGCACTTATGGTAGAAAATGTGAAGGCTGAAGGATCACACAACTTAGAGGAAATATTGGAGTCTAATTTGGATGGCGTGCTTCACTTTAAAGACCGGGTTTGGATTCCGAAAAGTTTACTGAGAGAATTAATCTTAGCAGAAGCACATAAGTCCCGATATTCGATTCATCCAGGAGCAGATAAGATGTACAAGGATTTAAAAGAATCCTATTGGTGGCCTGGAATGAAGAAGGACATCGCACAATTCGTTGGGAGATGCTTGACTTGTGCTAAAGTCAAGGCTGAACATCAGAAATTCTCTAGATTATTGCAACAACCTGAAATTCCCCTGTGGAAATGGGAAAAAGTTACTATGGACTTCATCTCGCAATTGCCCCGGACGACAAGAGGGCATCATGCAATTTGGGTTGTTGTAGATCGGTTAACGAAGTCAGCACATTTTATACCTATCCGAAACAGTTATAAGGTGAACAAGCTCACACATATTTATGTTCACGAAATCGTGACTCGACATGGACTTCCAATTTCTATCATTTCAGATAGGGATAGTCGTTTTATCGCACGAGTATGGCGTTCACTACAAAAAGCTCTGGGAACTAGACTTGATTTGAGTACGGCCTACATTCCCCAGACAGATGGAAAATGTTAACGAACAATTCAAACATTGGAGGACATGCTTAGGGCATGTGTTCTGGATTTTGGTGGTAGTTGGGACGCACATCTACCTTTGGTAGAATTCTCATACAATAACAGTTACCACACTAGTATCAAGTGTGCACGCTATGAAGCTCTCTATGGGCGAAAATGTCGTTCACCCCTGAGTTGGATAGAAATCGGAGACAAGCAAATAACCGGATCCGAAATTATCCAAGAAACAACAGACAAGACTCGATTATTCGGGATAAACTTCAACCCGCAAGAGATCGTCAGAAGAGTTATGCTGACAAACGCAGAAAACCACTCGCTTTTCGCGTACAAGATAGAGTTTTGTTGAAAGTATCGCCATGAAAAGGGGAAATACAGTTTGGAATGAAAGGCAAACTAAGTCCCAGATACATTGGGCGATTCAAGATCTCGGAAAAGATCGGTCCCATAGCTTACAAGTTGAAACTACCTGCTGAACTAGGTGCTATTCACAATGTATTCCACGTATCAAACCTTAAGAAATGGGTCGACGACGATCCTCTAATAATTCCGAGCGAGGAAGTCAAAGTTAATAAACAGCTACTTTTCCAAGAAGAACATGTAGAAATCCTTGACAGGGAAGTTAAGAAACTTAAGCGAAGCAAAATCCCTATCGTGAAGGTCCGTTGGAATGCAAAACGTGGACCCGAATATACGTGGGAACCAGAAGACTCCATGAGACGCAAGTACCCCCATCTATTTAAAGACATCAAGCAAGGCAAACAATAACCAGAAATTCGGGACGAAATTCAATTAACGGGGGCAGACTGTGACAACTGTCAAATTTTTCGTTTCAGGTTAGACACCGACCCATCTATTCAAGTTACCTTTTCATTACCTAATTGATTTCTTAGACATAGAAATAGAAACCTAAGTTGCAAGAAATTAAGAAATTTCGTTAATTTGCTTAGTTTTCTGCGTTCGGTGCAGAATTTTCTAATAATTTTCGTACAATGCCAGAAAATATATTTAATGGATAGACATAACAAGCTAATAGTTATTCAAAATACAAAGACACATAATGTTGAATTCACTTAGTAATTAACGCAAACATAAGTAACAATTTTAATCAAAGATTTGAAGAAAGACATCCGTATTGTGTCATTTTAACAAAAATAGCAACAAACTTATAAAAGTTTACATAAATAATAATAAATAAGAGAAACATAAATTTGGAAGATAAAATTTTTAAAAATATAAATTACACATGCTAAAAAGTTACTCATGTCACAAACTAGTGAGAAAATGAGCATAAACTTTACTTTTTATGCACAAACAAGCAACCAACTCTTAAATACATATATTTACAACTTTATAAAGAAAAAAATAAAATAAAATATGATTTTAACCCTTTAAGTGATGGCCAAGAGAGAAAAGGGAGAGAGGAGAAAAAAATTTTCTATAAAAACCCACAACCTCTCATACTTTCATCACTCACCATCCACTCATTCTCTCACTACATTCTCACACTAGGAAAAACACCCACTTTCCCTCAAAAATCCAGCGGAATATCATCCTTCTTCTTCTTCTCCTCAAAAACCCCAAAAATTGAAGATCAAGGTAAGAACAACTGTTCATATAACTTGAATGAACACTAGTTGGAATTTCCTTCATATTTTCTTGTGTTATCTTGAATTTTTATTATCTTTCACCTACTTTTTCATCAAAGACATGAAATGTGTTTAAAAATGATGAAAATCCATGATCAAACCCATGTCAAGAACAAGAAGGCTAAATGAACTAAAAAATGCACACGCATGGTGAAGCAAGGTTCAAACACTAAAAATCCCACACTCTTTGAGTCATATGTGGGGTAAATGTGTTATGAAGATACCTCACACCATTTTTTATGCAGAAAATTTAGTTTGAAACCTTTAAATTTCGGATATATATGCATGCAAGTGTTTGATCTTTCAAGAAAATGCATGCTGTCTTCAAGGTGTTTCTGACAGCTTTCCACTCATCACTTCAAATGGTCATAACTCACTCATTATAGCACCAAATGACCTGATATCTTTTCTGAAAATTGATTTAATACGTTAGATTTCCAACCCATCTGGTTTCAAGTGAATCCAGTTAGATTTGGTTACGAAAACGTATTTTTAAAGTAAAGTGGGCAAAAAGTAAAAATCTGGCAGAATGTTCATGTGACTTGTAAATATCATAACCCTCAACATAATGCTCCAAATAACTCAAATCTACTTCTAGAATTTAGTATTATGAGTTAGCTTTTAAATGGTTATGGTCTCACTCAAATCCATTTAGGTTTGACCCTCCAAACAGTCCATGCAAGAAAGGTGTGCAATCTGCTCAACCTTCTGGACTTCTATTTTTGTATAATTTTTAAAGTAGAATTAGACATCTCCAAAAAATGTGTCAAATATGTCAAAATCTTCCTAAGACACTAAAGTTTATCTTATAAAATATTCAAGGATAGAAAGAGAACTTAGCATCATGAAATGTAGACTAGAAGGAAAGAGCGGAAATTTGTCAGATTCTAAATTTTTGTCCTATTCAACCACCAATGAGCTAATTTCACACTTTTCATTATTGTAACATAAACTCACACTTTCAACAATGAAATACTATTATAATTAATATAATCATATTTATAAAGGTTTCAAAAAGAATTATAACACCATTTAAATTAAAACATAACTATAAGGGCATTCTATACAAGTCATTACTAAGTAAAATTTATAGATTTACTTATTTAGACATCATTTATATTTCATAGGAAGGAGTTAGTTGCCGTAACACCCAAGACTTGAGCATACACCTACTTGGACAATTGGGAGTATTCACGGCCCCTTTTTACTATTCTTAACGTTTTGGGGTGAAAAGCAAGATACATTTTATGCAATATGGTGCTTTTTATCTTTTTTGATACATATGAACTCATACATTTGTTCACTTACTTGTGCAAATTGGTATGTATACAATTGTAGTTTTGTATGAGTAGACAAATTATACATTGTATAAGACCACAGGACGAAACACTACTCAGTTAACTTATTTTGATGAGCCAAATGATTTTTATAGATATCGATATTTGGTTGACCACCCACTCATGAGGTACTAGTGAGTGCATAATTATGATACATACAATTATGTGATTTCACATTATGGCATTCAAGTCAACATTCTTGGTTTGAGTAGTGGCTCATTACATTTACATCGTGTATAACATTACCTTGTGCTGCAAAGACAAACATTAAACAACCATGACATATTGCAAACATAATTTCATTAGAAATTGCTTATTTCATACAAAACTTGTGAACTCACCAACTATTTCCAATAGTTTACCCGTATTTTATGGCATGATTTTCAGGAAATTATCAGTAAGTGATCCCTCATGACGCGTGTGCTAGCATTGAAGTAGTGTGCTCATGAAACTTTGTATTTTGGGATATGGACATTTTGTTAATGACTATGGTTGTAAACTCAAACAATTTTACTTTTATTTGCTTTGGTTTAAATGTTATGGAACTATTTTCATGAATGGTGTGTTTCTATTCTTATGCAATGATCATATCACTCTTACATTCCGTGTTTGCGCTATAGCGGGGTGTGACATATAGTCCTGACGAAAAAGAGAAAGTGTTTGATTATCTGCTTGTTGATCTCAAAGCAACTATTGAAAAATAGGACACTTTAAATTCTGAAATGTCTAAACTGAAAAATGATATTGAAAACAAATCTAATGAACTTGATAATTTTCATAAGTTGAAAACTGAACTTGATGAAATAATTACATCAACTCTATTATATCAAAAGAGAAAAAAAAAATCAGACTTAAAGTACTCTAAACTTTAAAGAATTGTAGACTCTTGGTGCTTTTATGCTAAAAGAGTAACTAAATGTATAGCAAATTCCTGCTCAAGTACAATCAATTCTTGAAAGTGACATTGACACAACTACTTCAATTGTTGAGATCCACAATCTGGAAACTTATCTTTCCATACTTGGTGAGCTTCCAACGAAATTTATTCAAAACATAAATGGGAAAAAGGTTTGAAGAAATAGGTTTGTCAGACCACAAAATACTGACAGTTAAGTGAGGGTGTTGGGAAGCATGGTGATGGGATAAGTTCTCCTTCAAGCTCCACTGTTGTGTGCTTACCACTCCCGCTTGAACAAGTTTGTGGTAATAGTGTCAAGCCTAGTGTCAAGGCTGTTAAACCTGGTGATAAAATAGGTTTCAAAGCAAAGATTTGTGGTAAAACACCAATACCACCCTTTAATGTTGAATATTTACAAAATAAGTTTTCCAAAAGATAACAAAATGCAGCCAACAAGGATAAGTCTCATGTTGGAGGCATGGCTACTGTGGTTTTAAATAAGTTCTTTAATCGTAATGGTAAACTGGTTTTAACTGAAAGTAGGTCTTTTATAAATACCAAACATTATGATTTTGCAACTACAAATTTACATAGATCGTCAAACCTCAGTAAAGGCAAAGACAAAGCCAATGCCAAACCTGAGGAGTTTAAAAATAAGTTTTCCAAATATATGGATGGACAGAAAGTTGTAAAACTTCCTTTATTTAACCTATGTCCACCCAAAAAGGAAAAAAGAAATTATTTATAAGGACATATCTTCTGGAGATGTGTTCTAAAATGAAACCTGCTTTATGACTAACAAATAAAGGCTCAATATGATTTTTGAGCAATTTAGAAATAAGTTTCCCACAAAGTTATTAGTCTCTTTCAAACAATGAAACAATTTTCAAATCTTGTTGACAAGACTAGTATTGAAACACTAGAATGTGCTTCTAGAAGTTCGTCTTCCAAAAGACCTAAAAAGAGGAAATGTTATAGATGTGGAAGGATAACTCATATGTCCAAGGACTGTCCTAAAACAGTGTACATTAGGACTACCGATGTTGTTGAATCTAATACTATTTATCCAAGTAGTGTTGAAAGTAACAATGTCAATGAGAAAAGTGTCAAAACTAATACTGTAGTCATTAGAGAGACAATGACGTTGATCTAAGTGGTCCATCAACTGTGATGGATGAAGATGATGAACCAATCTCTATGATGGGTTCATCTAATAACTAATGTTTCCATTTGTCACTTTTTAGGTTAACTAACAGAATCAAATTTGGTACTTGGACAGTGGTTGCTCTAGCCACATGACAGGTTTCAAAGATCTGCTAAGTGACATAAAGCTTGAACAAGGCCCAAAGGTCACTTTTAGTGATAATGTTCAAGGATCCACTGAAGGGTATGGTACTCTCCAAGCTAGTGCTGCAATCTTCAACAAAGTAACCTATGTGTCTGGGCTAATACATAATCTTATTAACTTAAGTCAAGTATGTGATTCTAGTTTCAAGGTTAACTTTGATGAGCACCTTGGGAACGTACTAGATCCTCAAGGCAAAGTTTTGTTGTGTGCACAAGAAAGAAAGGTGTATACATTGTAGACATGAGATCTGCTGATTAATTAAAAAACCCTGTTTTCTCTCCAAGATAAATGCAGATCTTAACCGGTTATGGCACAAAAGACTCTCACACCTACACTTCAAGAATATTAACAAACTCTATAAGAAAGAGTTAGTAGCAAGTTTGCAAGCTATGACCTTTATTAAGAATAAACTCTACTCGACATATGGGAAGGGTAAACATAAGAAGTCATCTTTTAAATCCAAACATAAATTTTCTGTTGATTCACCTCTCTTTTTAATCCATATGGACTTGTTTAGACCTATTAATGTCCCAAGTCTAGGAGGTAGAAGGTATAACTTAGTAAAGGTTAATGAGTTCTCAAGGTACACATAGGTGTTCTTTCTAAATCCCAAAGGAGAGGCTGCTAAGAGATCACTAGATTTATAAAAAAGATGCAGGTTCTAAATTATACCCAAGTCAAGCAGCTCAGAAATGATCATGATACTGAATTAAAAAAGAGTACACTTGAAGACTTCAGTGAAAAAAGAGGTATCTCACATAACTTCTCAACTGTGCGAAGTCCACAAAAAATGAAGTTGTTGAGAGAAGGAATAGAACTCTCATTGAAGCATCTACAACAATGTTGTGTGCATGAGGTGTACCTTCATCATGTTGTGCTGATGTTGTCATCACTGCTTGCTTCACTCAAAATAGATCCTTAGTGGTGAAAATGTTCAACAAGACTTCCTATAAACTACTCAAAGAGAGAAAGCTAAATATAACCTTTTTCCATGTGTTTGGATGCCCTTGTTTCATTCTAAATCAAGGGGATCAGTTTGGTAAGTTTGAACCTAAGGCTGATGAAGGTGCGTTTGTTGGATACTCTGCAATTTCCAAAGCCTACAGAGTATACAACCTTAAAAGAAAGGTAGTTTTATGAATCTATTAACGTTAATTTTGAAGAATCTGAAAATTCTTCTCTTCAAGTCACTCCAGAATGAATTTCAGAAGATTCTAGCTTCGAGGACATTCTACAGCCAAATGTTGATGACTCAAAAACTTCCACTTCATCCAGAGTGGAACTTGTTCCTAAGGATTGTCATGATGATGATTATATCAGTCTACCCTATGTGAATGAATGTGCTGACTTCATCACTGTTCCACGTCCATCACCAATCAATATTGATTATCGTGAACCTTGAAATGATGTGTTCAACACTGGTGACACTCCATCAATTTGCGAATAGGCTCAAGGTGCCATTTATTCTTATGATCAAGGAGAATGTTCAAGATATGTTAATGACAATTCTACTGATCAAGATCAAGGAGAATCCTCATTGAAACATGATCCTGAGTGGATTAGGTTTCACCCAAATAATCAGATAATTGGTTACATGAATAAAGGTGTGCAGACTAGGATGGACACACTTGTAACCTTTTGTATGTTCCCAAGTTTTGTGTCATTGATGGAGCCTAAGAAGATTAAAGCTGCTTTAAAAGATGCCAATTGGATCAATTTAATGCAAGAGAAACTCAATCAGTTTGATAGAAACAACGTATGGAAATTGGTCCTATGCCAAAAAGAAAAACCATGATTAGCACAAAGTGGGTGTTCAGGAATAAGATGGATGAGCAAGGCCATGTTTTTAGAAATAAGGCAAGGTTAGTTGCTCAAGGGTATAGACAAGACGAAGGTATAGACTATGATGAAAGTTTTGCTCCCGTAGCCAGGCTTTATGCAATTCATATGTTTCTTGTCCATGTTGCAAATAAAAGGATGAAGGTATTTCAAATGGATGTAAAGAGTGCATTTCTAAATGGAAAGTTGCCAAACGAAGTCTATGTCAAGCAGCACTAAGGCTTCGAAGATGAACAACATTGAAGCTATGTCTATAAGTTGGACAAAGCTCTATATGGACTTAAAAAAAAGCCCCCAGAGCTTGGTATGACACTCTTACTGAATCCCTTATGAGTAATGTCTATTCCAGAGGTAAAGTGGATACTACATTGTTCATAAAGAAAGTGAAATATGATATTATGCTTTTTCAAATTTATGTGGATGACTTTACATTTAGTTCTACTAATGAATACCTATGCAAGAATTTTTCATAGCTCATGAAATCTAAGTTTGAAAGGAGCATGATTAGTGAACTAACGTGTAATTCCGAGATTATAATAAGCATTCAACAATAAGTAGCATACATCATGAACATTGTTAATAATATGAAGAACAATATGAATATATCAAGAACAAGACGATACCTAAAGAACAATGAAAGCAAATATGAATATAAACCCAAATTTTGATAAATGCTTTGTATGTTCACTTCAAAAGATTGAATACAAAACCCTAAAACAATCTATTTATAAGCAAATAACTTGACTTGGATCCAAACTCTTAAAACAAATAATCCATGGGTTGATCTTTTAGGAATCTAACTGATTTACACATAACTTTGGATCCTTACATTTAAGCCACAAAACAAAGTATTATTTATTACAAATTGAACCCTGAAACTATCACAACTTCTAGATCTCACATTCTCCCCTTTTGTGATTAACTTTCGGATTGCGGCTTCAGGTTCGTCACAAGCTTTCATTGATCAAAATATTTATCAACATTCTATATTCCAACTTGTCTCAGACTTCTTGTTGAAAGTCTCTGGCTACCTTTAATACGACTTTTAACTTCCATTGTCTCTCCCCTGCTTCAAACCTTCGTTCAGATTGTCAATTATGATCATAAGCATCTTCCACACCATATACAGTGTTCCATCAGAATATTTCTCAAGCTCGTCAATCCGCATGGATGTCTTTTTCTTCAGTGAATTCAAATAAATGACTCTGATTGTTGGTGAATTAGTAACCTTTGAAACCGGTGAACGCTCTACTCCTGGAGTGTCTTGATTCAGTGCAAGTAGATTCACTTTTCTCTGTCTCACCTCTAACGCCATTTGGAAATCAAATATCAAGGATAATGTGAGGCTTCGACGCAGAAACTTGACAATGCATCGTTTTGTATCTCTTGTGATCAGATTCATGCTTTTGTTGTGCAACAAATGAAGATATAGAACAAATGAAGATATAGAAATTCCAAATCCTGTAAGAATAAGTTGGCAAAATCAGCTTCTGAATAGTCTGAGAAAGATCTGTCTTCATGTTCAACCTCAAAGATCGGGTAGAATATGCTCAGAATTTGTCGACCTTAATCTGAATGACTTTGTCTATTGGAATCTATTTCTCATTTCATATCTACTTTTTCTTAGAGCCCTCACCATGGCAACGTATACTGACCTGTGCCTTTGTTCCATACCTTCAAGTGACCAGAAAAAATTGGCTCTAACTGTCTTCACTTCCCTCACAAACATTTTCCTATACTTCTATTCCATATAAGGACTCTGGACCCTCTGCTTTACCCAATCGAGGTCTTGAGCAGTCAGCCTTTCGGTATGTTGCTCCTCTCGCTTTTGAGAAGAGCTAGCACCTTTAGACATTCCTGCTTGCAGCCTTGTGATATCTTTAAGTACATTAGGGACAGCAGAGGATGGAGTGGGAATGTTTGATCGCTCTTGGAATATAGGAAATCGGTGAGAAGATTCGGCAGGCTCAAAGTACTGATCAGGAATCATAGGAACCTTCATTGGACTTGTAGTGGCTTGTTGGACTGGTTGAGCTAGAGATGGAGATGGAGTAGGTGTAGGTGTAGAAGATACCAGATCATTAGATTGGATTTCAAAGTCAAATTCATTTGGAGCTACACCTTCCTCACCAGTATATTCAATCCTTAACGTCTCTTTGATCTGAACCTCTCTCGCTTTCTGTTCTTCTTCATCAAAATATAATATGATAACTTCGTTATGATCGAACGTCCTCAGAGGAACAGTAGCCATGAGAATTTCCTCTCTTCAGCAAAAACTGGTACTTCATTAGGATCCTCCCAAACTGTGAGTGCTAGTTGAGCTCCTAATTCTGATTCCTAAAGAGTCTCAACATGGAGTTCTACTGATAACTATTCTAGAGCTTGGTGAGATGGTTGCTGTGCTGCATCTGAATGTCTTGGACTGGCTGGAGTAGACTCTTCAAATACCATTGGAGCTATCCCGGCCGACCTAACCCGTTTCTCCCCCTCATGCTGATCAGGATCTTCCTGATCATCATGTTTTCTTTTCTTACCTTGGGCGGAGACGTGGCAGGACTCAGTGATTACCTTTAGGCGCTCGCCTATTTGTTGAGCTAATGGATCCTCTTGCCTGGAAGAGCCAGATGCTTTGCTATTTAGGATCTCGAGGATTAAGGCATTGGTGGATGAAAGATTAGGATATGCTTTGAGCAGTGAGTGGAAAGAACGTTTAGCATCATCGAGGGTTGGAACTGAAACTTTGGCCGGTTGTTGAGTCGTGAAGGTGTACATGTCGCTCATGCGGTCCTTTAAATCTGTGAATTTTGATTTGGACACGCAACCCTTGTGAGAACCGGAGCGACCTAGGATTTCCATTCGCATAGAGGGTGTCTTAGGGGAGATCCCTTTATGGCATGTGTTCACGGTTGGTGGTGATGTGGCCGTGACAAGACTTCCACTCATCATCACCGGTGCCGTTATATGCATGGTTTCAATTTTTCTAGCAACGTCACGCAGACATTGCATGTGAAGTGACTCTTGTGTCCTAGCCAAAGCGATGTCATGTGCAAGTGGCTCTAGAATCGATGGTGCATGAAAAGAAGTCGGTGACAGGGGCTCTTGTCGACCTTATTCAATATCAGCAAATTCCAAATGAGTTACCGATAGTGGATGTGGTATATCCCCATGAGAAGATGAAACACCAGCCTATTAAGAAGCCGGTAAGTGGGTGGTGGAGTTTGTGCATGCGCCACTGGGCTGGTGGCGGTTTCTTCAATACCGGCACCCAACAGATGGGCGGCGACAGCAGATGTGGGAGCTCGGCTTATAGAAGGCTAGGTACTCTTAACTATTGTCCTTACTCTCCCTCGAATCTTGATAATTTCTCGCAAAGATGCGAGAGAACGTGTTGGACTGGGAGCCGGGGGCGTCTCATCATCATCATCATCATCATCATCATCATCATTGTTATCATCATTGTGAGTGGGAGGAGATGAGATTTTGAATGGTGGCAAGTGAGCTGATTGTGTATCCTCACACCCCCTCTCTGCTTGCTCAGCCTCAAGCTCTCTACCCGCTACACCCCTGACCGGTTCATTCTCTCTCTCATCTCTCCCTAAACCTAACCTCTCCAGGGGAGCTCCTTGGGCAGGCTTAGCCAGTTCTAGCTGGGCCATCAGACCAACATATCTCTCTCTAAAAGCCCTAAGTGCGTGAGACTCGAGATTGGTGAATGCTAGAAGCTCTTAGGTTAAAGTCATGATCGGGATTCCTAGTGGAGTGATCTGATCGTTAAATAATTTATTTGAAAGTTACGGACTGCCATCTCGTGCTCTCGGCGTTTGATCTCGGGGATTTTGGTCATGCAATAGGCGATGATCATTTGCAGAAATCGTTGAGAAGACACCCATTTTCTGGCACGCCGTGTCCCTATTTTCTGAATGACTTCGACCAATTCTATCCATAGTGTCCATGCATAGTTGTAATGGCGGTTGTAGGCAACACAGTGGAAGATACAAAGTATTCGGAGGCTGGCTCTATCTATTCTGGTGGCCTTAACTGTTAACACCTGTCAAGGATAGATTACATATAGTACCAGGGCCCTAACAGTCCTCTTCTAAAAATTGTGAAGCTTTTTCCAGGGGCCATCATACCCCAGTTGGTGGATTTCTTGGCATATTTGTTCCACCGAGAGCTCTTCATCGTAGTCATCTTTACCTGGAAAATCTCTGCGGCGAGGAAGCTGCAAGATGTGTCTGAACTTTTTGAATGAGATTTCCGCTAAATGGTCCTCGATGTCTCCAACTATGTGCTCATTATCTGGGTCTTACTGATAGCTGAGACAGTTCCAGAACTATTGTAGGAAAATGATATTTTATGGCTATATAAGGAAAATGATATTTTATGGCCCAAAAGGATTCCTCAACGACCCGATTTGAGAGGCGGAGGTCTGGGTCTTCTTTAATTTTGTTCAAGAATGTTGGGTCAAGAAGGAAGTTGTTTAGTTTTATTTCGAGCCACAGTTGTTTGGGAAAATATCCTCATGGGCTTGTGGAGGGTGGGCTACGGAGCGAGATGTTTGCTCCTCATCTGATGAGTGACGAGGATCAGAGTGTTGTGGGCTTGCTTGTGGTACATTTTCTGCCATTAATGGGATTGTGATGCCATTCTACTTGTCAGAGAATAGAAAGTTAAATATATATTGATATTAAACACAGACTTATTCAAATATATTTCAAGTCTTAGGCATTGAATTCAATGAATCTGATTTGTTAAAGGGCTTCTACTAACTAATTGTCGGTAAGAAAATTCATCAGAAGAACTAATCATCAAGACCAGTCCCAACTTAGATTAATTCAAGTGAAACATCGTATAGACATGATTTAAAACCTTTGAAAAAGTGAACTTTCGAGTGAGCTTAACACTGAATTCCAGACTTGGACAAAAAGTTTGGGAATAACTTTCGGTTATAGTACCATCCGAGAGTTGTAACACTTGGATGAAGCCTCAACCGAGAGTTCCCATTAAAAGTGTAAGTGTAATTACAAGTCTGTGAGTCTACTTGCGGCATAGTGTCACCCGAGATTTGCAACTCTCGGGTGAGCCTCTGATCGAGAAGGTACTTAGAAAATATTTCAACTTGGGAAAAAGTTGGAGTTAACTCTCGTGTAATGCTTTACCCGAGAGTTGTAACTCTCGGGTATAACTTTATATAGGAGTTCTACTTAGAAAACTCTTGAGAATTAAGCTCAAACGTTGTGACTTGCGAGTGAGGTGTTATTCTTAGAGTTGTATCTCAGTTAAAGCTTTGGTCGCAAGTTATACTTCGAAAATATTTGGGATTTAGTTCACCTGATTTTATTTGTGGTTGAAGAGTTAACCGAGAGTTGTGACTCTCGATTAAAGCTTTGATTGCTAGTTTTACTTAGAAAATTTCAGACCATGAGTGTGCTAGTTGTGCATGAGAGTTGTAACTCTCGAGCATAACTAGGATGCCCTTAACACGTAAAAAACTTTTCCCTTCTTGAAGAATCACTCTTTGCACGAGAGTTGCAACTCTCGGGAAAAGGGCTACACACTTAGAAAATTTTTCCTTTATACCCAAACTCACAAACAACTTTGATTTAAGTTTTTTTGGATCAAAAAGTGAACTTTTGAAAAAAAAAATACCATTGGTTTCTTTTCGTCTAAGGAAACCAACTTTTAGACTCAATAAGCATCAATTTAGGTACTTAAATCACTACAACCACATATTTGAACTTATTTTCATGAATGATTCTTTGTTGATGAATGATGAAACATTGAAGATATGGTGTGGGTTTTGAGTGGAGAAGATGAACATGAGGAAGAAGGAAAGAGGAAAAAACGTTGGGGGGCCCCTTTTTATAGAAATTCAAAAACAGGTTCCCTCCAACCTGATAAGGGGGAACCCGACCCATTCCTTCAAAATATCTAAATGGAATTAACTTAATAACATGTTTTGGATTTTCTTTAAAACATTTAAAAGAAAAAAATTAAAATAATATGAGAAAAAGATAAAAATATAAAAAATGACAGGAAAAAATTTTAAAAAATGTTATAACTGAATAACAAAAAAATCTTATAAAATTAATAAAACTCTCTTTGGATTTTTTTTACTTTATAAAATAATATATCACACAAAAATTAAAAGAACCATACTAAAAAAATAAAACTCAAAAAAAAAAAATTGAACACACCAAAATAAATAAGAAATGAAACACATCAAAATAAAATAAGCATACTTAAACATTGAAACACACCAAAATAAAATAAAAAGTTCTCCCCCTCCGAGTGTGGATATTGAGGCATGAAAAATACTCGGAAATGTTACCGTGAGGCATCCCGATAAAACAAGTAACAGGAAAATTGTACATAGACTAGAATTACAGTTAATAAACACGTTACATAAATTACTAGATGATGAAACATTTAAGTAAAGAAAATCTACCTTTTGCGAAAACAGATAAAATTTGCAAATATGTTGCATTAAAAATTAAGTTATGGAGCTATATTCAGCATGCCTAACTTTTTCACCAGAAAATTAAACTGTTTTCATCCAAAGGTTTTGTGAAAAAATCGTCAATCTGATTTTCTATGTTTACAAAGAATAATTCTACGGTACTTCTTCAACATGGTCTTTTATAAAATGATACCTGATATCTATGTTCGCGAGAGTGTATAGGGTTACCAGTAATGGCTATTGCGCTCATTGAGTCGCAGTATATTGGAATTTGGTTAAGTTTGAAGCCGTGGTCTCGAAGTTGAGTGTGCATCCAAAGTAGTTGCGACCAGCAGCTTGTGGCAACAACGTATTCGGCTTATGCAGTGGATAAAGAAACGCTGTATTGTTTATTTGATGACCAACTTACAAATTTATCTCCGAGGAACTAGATATGACATGATGTGCTCTTTCTGTCAGGTTTAAAAACTGCATGATCTGCATCTGAGTAAGTAGTTAGCTCAAAACTGGTTCCTTTCGGATACCAGAGACCAAGATCAGGCGTGCCTTTGAAATATTGAAAAATACGTTTAACGGCAGCCAAGTGTGACTCTTTAGGGTCAGCTTGAAAACGAGCACACACACATGTAGCAAACAATATCTCTGGTCTATTTGCGGTTAAATATAGCAACGATATCATTCCTCGATAAGCTATTGTGTCAGTGGATTTACCCATTGGATCGGCATTAGGCTTTGAGGAAATTGACATGGGCGTTTCATAGAAGAGCAGTTTTCCATTTAAATCTATTTAGGAGATCGTGGATGTACTTTGACTGATTTATGAGAATCCCGTCAGGAAGTTGTTTGGCTTGTAATTTGAGGAAAAAAATCATTTCCCCCCATCATACTTATCTCGAACCTTGATTCCATTAGTTTTGAAAATTCTTCACGGAGTGAAGGTTTGGTAGAACCGAATATGATGTCATTTACATATATTTGAACGAGAAAAATATCATTACCTTTATGCTGAACGAACAGAGTTGTATCAATCGTACCTTTGGATAAGCCGAAATCAAGTAAGAATTCAGTTAAACAATCATACAAGGCCTGAGGTGCTTGTTCTAAACCATATAGGGCTTTTTCGAGAGCATAGACATATGATGACGGTCTAGACTCATCGACAAATCCTTAAATTTGGTCCACGTACACATCCACTTTTAGAAAATTGTTGAGAAAAGCAGTCTTCACCTCCGTTTAGTAGATGGTGAGGTCCTTGTGAGTCGTGTATGCAAGAAAGATGCAGATAGCTTCAAGTCTGGCTACATGGGCAAACATCTCATCGTAGTTGATTCCTTCTTGCTGGTGATATCCCTTAGCAACTACTTTGTTGCGGATGACAACTCTGTTCTCGTCTTGTTTATTCTTGAAGATCCATTTGGTGTCCTTGATGGATCTCTCTTTTGGTCGTGGAACTAACCTCCAAACTCGCAATCTCTCGAATTGATAAAGTTCATCATGCATGGCGTTCACCTAGTCTGGATCTTGTAAGGCTTCAGCGATTGTTGTGGGTTTGATTGTGCTCAAGAATGCAGCGTACATGCATTCTGCATTTGTGGCACGTCCGGTTAGAACCGAAACGGACTTATCCCTAATGATTTGAGATTCAGGTTGTGATAAGTCCATCTTTGCATAAGCGGTATGAGGTCATCTACTGATTGTGGTGATTCGATAGGGATCACGTCAGTTTGAGAAAATTCAGCCGGTGTAGAAAGGGTGTTGTCCAGAATTGCTTCTTGAGACAGGCTAGGGACAGAAACACCGGGTAGAGTCTTGGGAGAAGTTGGTGTGTAGTCAGTTGGTGTAGGCTCAATTTGATCTGAGCTTTAACTAACTTCATGTGTATCTGCATCAGATTTAGAAATAAGGTTAGACTTAAGAATAGCCTATATAAATTTAAATGAAATGTCTAAGTCTAAGTCATCTTGGCTGAATGAGATGGTAGTCGTTGACGCATATGGTGTCTGAAGAGGTTCAGACTGGTGTGTAGGAACTGGTTCGGAACTGATTTGTTCAGAAGCATTCTCAGACTCATCTAAGTCATTGAATGTGATGTTCACACTCTCATTAATTGTCTTGGTTCGTTTGTTGAACACATGATATGAAGTAGAGTTCTTGGAGAATCCAATGTAGACTACTTCGTCTCCTTTAGCGTCAAACTTACCGAGATTATCCTTAGCGTTCATTATGGAACACTTGCAACCAAAGACACGAAAGTGTTTGACATTAGGTGCATGTTTATTAATAATCTTATAGGGTGCTTTACCAAACCGTTTATTAATGATGAACCAATTTTGGGTGTAGCATGCAGTGTCCACAACTTCAGCCCAAAAGTGCAGCGGTAGCTTCGAGAATGTAATCATTGATCTTGCTGCTTCAACAAGGGTGCGATTCCGTCGTTCCACAACACCATCCTGTTGTGGGGTTCTGGCAGCGGAATATTGATGGGTTATACAAACGAAATCCTGGAATTCGGATAGCTCCATGTTTTGAATTCTGTACCGTTATCCGTGCGGATGGCTTGGGCTTGTACTTGAAGATTAACTTGAGTTGTTTTCAGGAATGAAATAATCATGTCAGGTGTCTCGTCCTTCGTGCGTATAAATTATACCCATGTATATCTTGAGTAGTCATCGACCATCACTAAAATGTACCTCTTACCATTAATGCTCTGTATGCGCATTAGACCACACAAATCCATGTGAATTAGCTCCATGGTTTGTGTAGTGTTTGGGACTGGTTTCGGTTTATTTGAAGCTTTCTTTATTTACTCTTTTCATAGGCAGCACATAGTTTATCTTTATCAAACATCAGATTCGGTAGAACTCGAACAAGACGATTTGTAGCAAGCTTGGTTATGTGTTTGAAATCCAGATGACAAAATCTCTTATGCCACAACCAAGACTGTTGAGATGACACTTTAGAGAGTGGCAAATTGACTTGTTGACTTTGACTTTGGATAAGTCGATGGTGTACAGATTTGAGCGATGAGTTCCGGCGAGAATTTATTTTCCCGTTGGAGACCGAATGCTACATCTCGTGGCTTTGAATGATACTTCAAGTCCTTTATCACACAGTTGGTCAATACTGAATAGCTTGTGACCAAGACCTTGGACATAAGAAACTTGTGTGATTTTGAGATTGTTCATTTCGAGATCCCCAAAACCACGAGTTTGAGTGACCCCGTTGTTGCCGAATTTTACAGACCCACCATCAGACGTCATGAAATTGAAGAGAAGATCTTTTCTTCCAGTCGTGTGCCTTGAGCGTCCAGAGTCTAATATCCACACACTGTTTGCATGAAAGCAAAAGTCCGATCAGTGTGTGTGTGTGTTGCAATTGAAGTCCGCGTACTGAACTAATTGTTCAGAAACCATTTGAGTGAAGAATGGGTCCTAATCTTAGGTGATTAGAAACCATTCCTGCAAGCCAGTTAAGTGACCTTTGGTACCCAAACTATATGATATTTGGGTCATGCATGACTGATTAGGATATACGGTAAGGTTCTTAAGAACTGAACTGTCGCAGATCTCATATAAAGTTCACTTAATGTATTTATTAGCAGGAAGACAAGACATAAGAATCCATACAGACTTGTATCTTATAGGTCTGTTAGGTTCCTTTTTAACCTTTTATTTAGGTTTGCCGCAACATTTATGTTTAAGTATAGGAGCATAGTTCAACAATTTAGGCATAGACAAGCCAAGTGGTGATTTAGACAAATCAAGCAGATGCTTAAAAGAATATTTCTAAACATTAATATTATTCAAAGCAGTTTTAGAATTTAAATCAACCACAGTTTTGTCTTTGATTACATTGGAAACAAATGAATAGATAACGTTAAGTACTCCTGCATTCTTCAATTTAGATGTCGTCTTTGGTGTCATTCCTTTAGATTATACTCGGTAGTTTGAAATGAAATGCACACCTTTTTTAGCTTTAGCAGTTTTTGATTCAATGATCGCTTTGTGTTGTTTTTGTTTTCGAGGATTCTTCTTCGCCTTTTTACAGGAACAAGTAGTATTTTCAGGAATATTTTTGGAAGTAAATCCATTATGTTCAGTGACAGAAACGATCATCGGGGCTTTGCCTTTCTTTATTTCCAAAAGATGTTGTTTTCGCAATTCAGAGTACGAGTCGTTGGCTTAAGATTGATTTGCAACCTTGGAATTGTTCATCACAAAAACTTGTTGATTTAACAGTTTTGGTAAGATACAATTTGAGATTCTAGCCCCTTGATGGTGGCTAGAAGCTTATCTCATTCCTTATCAAATGATTTGACATCGAGTTTGAAATTCTGTTCTCGAATTGAAAACAATCTTCTTGCTTCGTTATACTCATATTCTTTTCTTAAGAAAGTGTTTTTGCCAGTATCAAACAATTCTTTGGTTTCTTTTAAGGCTAACTCAAGAGCATGGAATTTATCATTTTGTTGCAAGGTGTTAGCTAAAGATGAGTTAATTCGAGCCATTTCGGCTTCTAGATCTGATATTTTCTTTAAAAATCTATGTGTTGTTGCTCAAAAGATCGTCATGTTGTTTCCAATACTGTTCTAAATCAGCAGCCCGTTGTTTTAGAACATAGTATGGTATGTATTTACGAGGTTTTGGCAAAGTCGGGAATGTTGTAATTTCCTTTGGTTCAACGGATTCCTCTTCTCTGAAAGATTTTTACAAAACTCCTTGGAGAAAGTCTTGATTTAACCAATCATAAACAAATTTAATTTGTTTTATATAAGATGTTGCTTGTTTTTCTTCTTCTTCGGCTAAGACTTCTGGCCAAGTTTTGTTATAGGACATTACAAATCCCCGACCATGGTAAATGGACTTTTCTTTTTGTTGATCATTTCTTCCATGACTCTAAGACCAGTGAACCCTAAGCCATCTCTAGATTTTAATTCTCTAGGCTTATACATGTTTATGGTCTGTTTGGCCTCGTTTATAAAATCTATCTTCCATGTCTTTGAGTTTTTCTCTTATCGTTCTCTTAGCCACGACAAACTCATATTTCAGCAAGAAATTCTTCAGGATGAATACTTACCTTTGTTTCAGTGTGAAAGAATGTTTACTTGTACCAGCATCCTGAGCCATTAGAGAGACTTCAGATGCCTTATTTCTATCTTCTGTTGGTTTCACTATGTAAGTTGGAAAGTCCATATTAACTAATTTCATGAACATGTTACAAAATGAATAGGTTTGACATTAATACATCAGTTGAGCTCTGACAACAATTTTGAATTTCAGCTTTTAATTAAAATTTATTTACACTTAACATATCTAAATTATGTTTTTATTTAACATAATTACTTTAGGATAATGTTTTGTTACATGTTTAAGTGGTAAGCCACATGGGCTAGTGGGCCCGACAAACGTGATAAAGTGGTCATAGTTACGTTCCGTTAGTCAACACCTTTCAAATCAACCGCCAATTTCTTTCTCTAAAACCCTTCAAATTCAAATCCTATATGTAAGACCCAACTTTCGAAGAAGTCTTAACTAAAAGGTTCCAGTAAGCAATAGAATAACAATCATAAGCTAAGATAAATTAATAACTATTAAAGAGTAATTACAGTTCATTTTTGAATAAAATTAGAATAGGGTACAATAAGCTAGTTGAAAGTCATCTTTAACTATTGAATCTTGACTATTAGCTTCTCAATCCTTCAACTTGTATAATATACTGTTAGGCACAAAAAGGCCTCAATCAAACCTGGTTTATATCATAGGGCAAGATTTCTAATCAAACATGACTGATACACTTTGAGGAACATTTTAAGGCTTTTTAATGCCTCAATAAAACCTGATAAGTGATTTGCAAAATCAGCCTAAGTCTGTTTTACACTGTTACATTAGTTGTAACGTGGCAGTTTGCCAAAACTGTCCATTTCTGTTGGACAGGTTTGACAGAATATGTATAAGTTGTCCATACCCATTGTAGAGTTTTGACACAGATAAGTGTTCTTTTCTTTGTGAACAAAACCTGTTCTTTGTGAGCAGGTTTAACACTTTATGGAATGTGTTTCCATGCCTTCATGCAAAGTTTTGAACGTTGAGATCAGTCTATAAATTCGACAAAGTGGAAGATCAGATATGCTAAGTATATACCAAAGCTATTCTGAATCATGAAGACAAAAGGATATCTAAAATGGGTGACAGACCATTTCTTATATCAAAATAGCTTTACAAGGAAGAATAATGGTCATAAGTTGACTTTCCACTTTGAGCTAAAGCTAAAGACAACAGAGACAAAAAGGTAAAAGATAAAGATTCTGCAATAAGAAAGATAAATCTGCTTTGTCAGTCTTTTCTTGGTGCAGAAAAGTAAACTTGTCCTATTACAAGGCATTCCCGCTTTTCTCTACAACCAATAAAAAAGCTTCACTAGGATTCTGTATATGAGTATAAAAAAGAAGCTCCAAGGGAAGATAAAACAACTGAGAATTCAACAAACAGAGAATGTGAGTGCAAAGCAAAGTGTGTTTTTCATGCTTGCATGTTCTGTTTAACTTAAGTGAATTAGCATAGTGCGTCTAAGCTGTTCAGCCTCTAAGTTGTTCAATCTGTCTTGTGTAAACAGTGAGTGAAACTTGGTGAGTCACTTCATTGTAACTAGTTTGAGTGTGTCTTAGATTAGTCAAAGTATGTTGTTCATTTCTATCATCTCTGTTTGGATCTTTCCGATATCCAAACCAGTTTGTAATTTTAACAAGTGTTAATATATACTTACAAACTTTGAGAAAAATCTTAGTGATCCAAGGATTAACTGTATTCACCCCCTTCACGGTTTGTGTAAGTGTATTTGGGAAACCTTTAGGGACCTATAACTGGTACCAGAATAATCTAAGTGTGTGTCAACTCTAGATCTCTCTCACTTACTTCCCATTTTCCCACTATGGACAACATGGCTTCAAATTATTCATCCAACTATGACAATGGTTCTATTGCCAAACCCCCAAAGTTTAATCAACAAAACTTCTCTGGTTGGAAGGGCAAAATGACGCTCGATTTGGAGAATCTGGATGTACAACTTCCAGAGAGAGTGATGGAAGGTCCCTATGTGTCTACCTCTTTCACTGCCATCACTCCTTCTGCAAAAGGTGTTTTTCCTGAGGTCAGGACCATTAAGACAGCTAAAGCTCAATGGACTGATGAAGATAAGAGACTGGTGGCCGTTGATGCCAAAGCCAGGAACAAGCTTGTAATTTCTCTTCCGGATGATGTGTTCAAACAAGCTGAGAAGCTGAAAATAGCAAAAGAGATGTGGGATACTCTGTGCACTGTCTATGATGGTCCCACCATCACCTTGGATAACAGGATCAAATATCTTGTTAGACAATATGAGCTATTCCTTGCCAAGTCGAAAGAGAGACTTACTAAGACTAATATCAGGTTCACTGCACTGATAAATGATCTCAAAGCTGTTGGGATCACTAAGGACAGTTTAACTCTGGTAAACAAGTTCTTAGACATTCTTCCTGAAGAGTGGAACTACTTCTCAACCATACTCGATAACTCAGGCACTATCAGAAGCATGGATCAAGTAAATCTTTATGGATCCTTACTGAATGATAAGCAATCAAGGCTGCAAAAGAGGAATGACTTGGAAATGTCTAAAAGAGGATCAAACTTAGTGGCTAATGTAAGGCACCTGAATCAGGTGTGTGATGTGTTCACACAATCTGACTCCCATACTGAGGAAAACCTGGAGGCCACTTCAGAGGAAGAAGAGGAAAATGAAGACCTTGGTGAACTTGATATATCAAAGGCTGAGTGCTTTCAATGTGGCAAAACTTGCCATATTGCTGCAGACTCTGTGTGTAAAGCTGTTGGTTGTTCATCCAAACCTCACAAGACTAATAGAGATGATGGCAATAGGGTTAAGTATCTTATAGCCATGGGGAGATTGCTTGGTTTAGTGGAAGGACCTTCTACTCAAGAGGTGGATCCAATCACTGCTCTCGCTGAAAAATCCAAATCACGGTCTAAAAAGGCAAATCGTGCCATGAAGACCAGTGAAGCTGGGCCTGTCACCAAGAAGGCTAAAACAGCTAAGACTGCTCCTTTAGCCTCTGTGGCTAAGGGGGAGCAGGCTGGTCACCCTGGTTCATCCGTTGAAGCTGAAGCCTCTGTGGCTGGTGCTTCTGTAGCACCTGAGATTTTGAAACAGGTTCACCCTCTTGTTTCTAGCCCAGTCTCCCCACCAGTCCAAACACAACAGCCTATCACCTCTCCACAACATCCATCTTCTCCATCCTCTCTGTCACAATACTCCAGGTTATGAAAGAGATCCTTAGCCAAAAAGAAACCCTCCACTTAAACAAGCCCCTCTGACCCCTCTCAACAGGATTCAGTTGAAAAAGAATAAACCCCTGCTGCTTTTAGTTCTCCGACTTTGGGAGAAGGTGCAGCCACTTTGGAGGAGGCTTCACTCCAAACTGAGTCCACCCTGGGTCAGCCTGAGCCCTCTGGTTCCTCACAAAAGGAACCAGTTGTACAAAAGGAGTCAGCCACATCAACTATCCAAGCCTCTCAACAAGCTGAAGACATTGAAAGACGAGAGCATTCTCCACTCCAACTGAGTCCACACAGTTCCCCTCTTATATTTCTTCTACACCTACTGAGTCTGCACAAGGTGCCGAACCTGCTGGTACAAGCCAATCAGCAGATCAACCTTCTCCTTCTACTCCTTATGCTGCAACTATTCAATCCCAAATAGCTGTTGAAGGACCAACAACCCAAGCTGATGAACCTCAGGGACTGGAACATCCCTCTGGTGAAGCTGCTCCCCAAGTGCACATTCCATCATCAGTTTTCACCAAAGATGATGTTGAAATGCACATCTCCTCTCCCCATGAAGAGGTGCCTATAAACCAAGGCACTAGTGAGAGAACCACCCCAGGTCTTGATGAAGGTGTTACCATGCTAGTGACATCTGAAAGGCCACCATCCCCTACAACCTCATCTCATGAAGTAACTACAGCCACTGCTGAAGGTATTCTTGACCCTTACAAGCTGGGTCACATGACTTTTGCCCAAGCAACGGAACTACTTTCCAATGTTCCATTGCCATCCCAAAGTGACCCCCACACCCTCAAAACTATCCACTCATACTCCTCCATCCCCCAAAGACCTTTCTTTGAAGGATCAGCTGTCTGTGCTGTCCAACAACGTTAGTTCCTTGGAAACAACCTTGTCTTCCCTTCCTTCTACTATTGCAGACTCCGTGTCTGCACAGCTTGAAGGTTTTCTTGATTCATTCAAGACTTCCTTTCCAACCCCTGCTCCCCATGCAGATCATTCCTCACAGCTACTTGCACTTACTGCATAGCTGCAACAACTCACATCTTCCCTTTCATCCATTCTAGCTCCCAAATAGGACTATGTGTCCCGCCTGACAGCTGTTTCGCAAAAACTATCAAGTATTGCTGAAACCTGGTCTACCACATTGCCCTTCACACTGGCCTCCCTAAAGACCTTAGTGGTATCCCTGTCAAACTCAATGGCAGCAGGCTTTAATGATATGTATGAGTCTCTTGAAATAACTCTTGCACATCTTCAAAGTCTGGTGTTCACTGAGAATGACTGGACTGCCATTTCCTAGCTCCCAACGTTAGCCGCTTCCCATTCCTCTTATCTTCAAACCTGTGTTAACCAGTTAGCAGAGGTTAAAGACAACCTGACTTTCTTAGTGCATAGCCTGGTTGGTTCAAGACCTGTTACCAAACCTACTGCAGCCCAGCCTGTTGGATCCGTTCCTTCATGCATACCTGATGTTGAAGGCTCTGTGTCGTCTCCTTCAAAGGGGGAGAAATCTGCCTCGAAGACAAAGTTTAAGGGGGAGAAATCATCATCTCCCTCTAAGGGGAAATCAACTTCAGTGGGACAAGCAGCATCTCACTTACAAACTGGTGCTACTGTAGGTACTTCCACAGTCTTTGAAACTGCTGCTCAGTCTACTTAGGCTGGACTCAAAGCCGTGCACCATCTAAGGGGGAGTAATCCATTTCCGGGGACAGTCCAAGCAGAAGGAGACACTTAAATTTGGTAGAGGAAGAAGAAGAAGAAGAGGAAACTGAAACAGTTAAAATCAGGGCAGCAAAAGGCAAAGGCAATGCCACTGTGGGCACTGGCACTCAGAAAGCCCTTCAACTGAAGAATGACAAATCTCAGGCCAAAGATATGGGTCTTCCGCTGGACACTTATTATCAGTGGAAACAAGAGCAGGCTGAGATATTTGAAATGAAGAAGAAGGAGGCAGCTTCTGCCAAAGCTGCTAAAGCCTTTGCAGCCAAGGAGGCAATAAAAGTCAAAATGCTCTCGCTGGGTGTACAAAGGAAGCTTATGGAAGCTGCAAATGAGTCAGTGATTGCTAAGGAAGGTGAAAAAGAGCAAGATTCACAGGTCTTGGTGACAAAAACAAAGCCTGTACCCCCATCAGCAAAGACTCAGTTCCATTTTGACAATATGCCAAGAAAGAAGATATTTGATGTTGCAAACAGAAGACTTGTCTAAGATACAATTGTCAAAGTTGTCCCTATATCAAGAAAAGGTAAGCAGTGGAGACTTCAGATCACTAGGCTAGGTGTTGTTGGTCCTGAATTGGAAGCCTATGAATCCACTGATGTTGCCTGCATGGGATATAGAGAATGCGTTGAACTGGTTGTTCCCCTGAGCAGATCAAAATCTGAGACTGCTAAAACAGACAGGGCATATGTCAAGAAGCTGATGGAGAAAGTGAAAGACCTAGGCCTGATCTCTGAAGAACTGATCTAGGGTACCTCACAAGAGGAACCCAAGATCAAGCCTAGGAGACAAAGGAAGGATACAAAGCTTGAGGAGATGATCATAATGATTGAATAGGGTATGTATGCTGTTAAAATCAAAGGGTTCGATCATAGCCTGCCTAAGGGAGTTGAACCTGAAGAGGGCAAATTCATTGAACAACCTGAACTAGCGGTATTGTTTCTGGACCCCTTGATAAAGAAAATGTGTTTCCAGAGAGCTTCAGATCTTCATAAGGCTAGTCTTAAGCAAGTCATTGCTTTTAGAGTTTCTAATGCTTTCGAACAACATGCAAAATGAAGAGCCTTCATTTGTGAACAGCTCAAGGTCTTCTATGAAAGAGGAGAACTCGAGAGTCCTAACTTCATGTTCCTTAGGAATGAAATAGATGAAATTGATTAAACTATGGAACACTATTATCAGAAGGTTGAACAACAACAACAACTTCAAGGTCCATCTGCTGATGAGTGGTTGAAGAATGGATGTTGTCCATTAGTTAAACAGGGTTGCCATTATTTTCTCCCAACTTCAACAGTCCATATATGTTGAATTTTCCTTGTAAATTTGTTGTACTTATTTACATTTGTTGTAATCCTTTTTTTCAGTACATCAGTTGTACTTTTGTCAAAATATATGTTGTTTGAATTAATATCAGTATGTACAAACTGATCTTTTACTTCACTTCAATGTTGTACTTTCATTTCAGGAAATGTAATGTAAAAATATATAGTGATCATTGATAGAATCAACTTAGACTTACCATTGAAAATGGGGGGGAGATTGTTAGGCACAAAAAGGCTTCAATCAAACCTGTTCTATATCATAGGGGAGATTATTAATCTAACTTGTTTGATACACTTAAGGGTATAATTTAAGGCCTCTTAGTGCCTTATTGAAACCTGAAAAGTGATTGCAATATAAGCCCAATGATGCTCCCCCTGTTACATTAGTTGTAATATACGCAGATTGCCTAAGCTGTCCTAATCTGTTGGACAGGTTTGGCATAAACTGTCTATGCTGCTCAAGTCTGTTGAACGGCTTAGACCGAATCTAAGTGTTCTGTTCTTTGTGAATAGAACCTGTTCTTTATGAATAGGTTATACACATTATGGAATTTGTTTCCATGTCATCATGTAAAATTTTGGATGAAAAAATCAGTTTACAAGTCGAAGACAAAGTATAAAATTAGAAGCTGCTTAAACTGCCCAAGTGGTTCTGATACATGAAAACAAAGTGGATATTTGAAATGGGTGACAGACCATTTCTGATATCAAAATGGCTATACAAGAAGAAGAAAGGATTAAAGTTGACATTCCTTTTTATGTTAAAGCAACCTGCAATAGAAACAAAATGGAAAGACAAAGATTTTACAACATAGGGAAAAATTTTGTTTTGTCAGAATGTGCAGAAAAGGAGTGTTGTCTTTATTAAAGGCACTCCACTATCTCTGCATCCAATGAGAAAGTTTCACTGGGATTCTCTGAGTGAGCATAAAAGGAAGCTTCTAAGAAATGTGTGATAACCAAGAGAGAGATATAGAGAACGTGCAAAAGAATTGTGTTTTCATGCATGCAAAGTCTGCTCAGAAAAGAATAGTTAAGTGTGTCCAAGCTGTTCTTGTTCTAAGCTGGCTATCTATCTTGTAAAACAGTGAGTGCATCTTAGTGAGTGAATTCATTGTAACTAGTCTGAGTGAGTCTTAGATTAGTTGTTCATCGGTTGTATCTGTCATCTCAGTTTGAACCATTATGTAGTTCAAACTTGTTTGTAATTAACACTATTAATATATATATATATATATATATATATATATATATATATATATATATATATATATATATATATGAAATCATTGAGAAAGTGTGTTGAAATTTGTAATAGTTGTATTCACACTTCCCCCCTCTACAGCTTACAGCAACATACTTAGGAAACCTTTTGGGACCTACAAAGGTGGATAAGAAGACGAATAAAGTATATCTGAAGATTTAACATGGCATGCGACAAGGAGGAAAACAACTGGTTTCTTCCGTCACCCCGCAGATTCATAGGCATGGCGTACCATGGATACATAATTCCTCGAAATTCCTAAAGATCTAAGAAATCTAAGGCTAGGAATATCGACTGATGGGGTTGACGTCAACTGAGGAAATAGGCATCACAGTGTATGGCCAGTTTTAACTGTCGTTTACAACCTTCCTCCATGGTTGTGTATGAAACAAAAAGTTTATCATGATTGTTGTGTTGATACCTGGATACCCAGGAAATGATATCGAAGTTTTATTTAGAACCATTGGTTGATGATCTGCAAACTTTATTCGAGACAGGGGTCGATACATATGATGCTTCCACAAAAAAACGTTTAATCTGCGTGCGTTTGTGTTATGGACAATAAATGATTGCCCAGCACTTGGTACTTTATGTGGCTGCCCAACCAGTGGATACAAAGGTTGTGTAGTATGTGCGATTGTGGGAAAGAAACACATCATCCAAGCAGTGTTATGTTATTCACAGAAGATATCTACCATATACCCACCCGTTCAGAAAGAAAACGAAGGAGTTTAATGGAGAACAAGAATTCTGCAAGTCTCAAATTCCAATGACTGGGGAAGACGTATACAACGAGGTCAAACATATTGAAAATAAGTGGGGAAGTGTAAAACAACCAAACAACAAGGCATCAGAATACTAGAAAGATGCAAGAGGCGTGGCTGGGAAATCCAAAACCACACAAGGAAAAGAGGAAGAGAAGATGGTAGTTCAAGCCAAGTAAAGGAATAAGATGGTTCGTACTAGAATAAATTCAACATTTGGTATCGAAATGTTAAGTATTGGAGGCATAATGAAGTTCAACATTGTATTGATTTCATGCATATAGAAAAGAATGTTTGTGAGAGTCTAGTCGGAACTTTGCTAAATGTTTCAGGAAAGAAGAAAGATGGAGAGAATACATGATTGGATCTGGCAGAGTTGGGGATAGATAAACCAGAGTTGTTTGCTAGGAAAGATGGAGACAAAATAGTACTACCTCAAGCAGGTTACACATTAACAAATGAAGAAAAAGACATCATTTGTCAAACGTTATACAACATCAGGGTACCGGAAGGCTATTGTTCAAATTTCTCGTGTTTAGTCAGCCTAAAAGATAGGAAGCTCATCGGGCTTAAATCACATGATTATCACATGCTAATGCAAGAGTTTTTTCCCATTGCAATACAGTCAATCATGTACCCACCCACACGATATGTTATCATCTGGTTTCACTTTTTCTTTAAATCAATATGTAGCAAAGAAATCGTATTTGATGAACTAGATAAGATGCAAGAAGAACTTTGTGTCACACTCTGCCTACTCGAAAAGTTCTTTCCTCCCTCATTTTTTGTTATTATGGTCCATTTGACTGTGCACCTAAATAGGGAGGTACAATTATGTGGTCCAGTATGCTTTCGTTCCCTTCGAACGATGTATGAAGGTTATTAAAAGACATGTGCAAAACAGAAATAAACCAGAGGGATGCATTGTTGAGGAGACTATTGCAGAAGAAACAATAGAGTTTTTTCGCGAGTATAAAAAGTCAATGAAAACTATTGGTATCCCACGTGATAAACATGAAAGCGATGAAGAAAATGAAGACGAAAAGCCACTGTCGGCCAGCAAATCAAGTGAAGTTTTTGCAGAACTCCTACAGAAAGCACATTTGTATGTAATACAGAATATAGATGAAACTTTAACATATATCGAGTAACTATCAGTATCACATGTCTATTTTGTTAATTATAATCTTGCAACAAACATAATAACCAAACACCTTGTTTCAGGTGACACAAGCAAGTTTTGTAAACACAAAACCCAGGTAAGCGAAAAGCATTGCTGGAGAATGAGCACACTATACCTTTTGTTACCTGGTTACGCAAAGAGGTAATCAATTGTTTTTTTTTTTTTGTAAATGTTTATAGTTATTCCTTCAATTTGAACCTCATATATACACATGTAATGATATTCAGGTTGAGAGGGAATTAGAGATCTCCAAAGAAAGGGTGTCAGAAACCGTAAAGTGGATTTCATATGGACCACGCGCCACCATAGCGAAATACAGTGCATATAACATCTACGGGTATACATTTCGTACTAAATGTAGTGACGACAACGTTTACCAAAATAGTGGGGTTAGGGACAGAAGACATGCACATATCCAAAGGAGTAGCAACCAGAAGATGCAAATTGTATAATTGTCACGCCCTGCTACCGCGGTTGGCAGCGAGGCGTGACGAGTGCGGAGGCGTAACCATAATCAAGTGAACGACCACTACATGGACGTTTTCGGAAAAATTCATTGATAAAACTTTAAAATATTTAATTGGTTTACATAACCCGAATCAAATGAAGAGTAGTTTGCAAGTTACAGAGATTTAAATACATAATTGGATTATAAAAAATGATGCAAATAAATCTCCGAGTTTGAAAATGATGCGACTCCAAAATGAACGGAAGCCTTGGAATGCTTCCGATGAATGCGCATGTCTTAATTACCTGATAATACATGATAAAATACGTCAACAAATTGTTGGTGAGCTCATAGGTTTACGCGAAAAGACCAATTGTATGGACATTAATAGATGAGTTGAATTTATAAAAGCATAAATTCCATGTATGTATTACATAAACCATCATGCAACCGAAGTTTAGTTAAATGAGTTTGCCGTGTGCAGTATTCCCGACTGTAATACCGTGTGTTAAATATATAAATTCCATTGTTAGCCGGTTAAGACTAACCCGAATGAGGGACATGACTTCCGATAGATCTATCCACAATATATTCGCGGTCACAAATAATTGTAATTAACGGTTCATGATATGACGGCTGATGGATCCACATGTGTAATACATATAAGAAATAAACAGTTTTGATGTACATATGAAAACAGTTCATGTATTTCGACCCCAATAGATAGTCAAATAGGGGCTATGAAGACTCACCGTAAGTTGATGGCAAAACGATCGTAAAAACGAAAGTTTGCGTTGTTGATGAGTGATGACACCAGACGCGTTTAACCGAGTCCTAAATGATATGAGGGACTTATAACTCGCATATATATGATAATATGTATGTATAAAAGTTTTTATGTTTTAAATCACCCAACTTCACAAGTTTATAAATAAAACCCACTTAAAACGTCAAATTTATATATACATATATATATATATATATATATATATATATATATATATATATATATATATATATATATATATATATATATATATATATATATATATATATCTATATATATGTATAATTATATATATATATATATATATTTATAATTATATATATATATATATATATATTTATAATTTTCCAGCTTTTTAAAGGTTTTTCGGCCTACTTTGAGGCTGTTTTCGACCAAGCTCCAAAACGATTTGGGCTTTGGTTATAATAGTCATAACACTACTATATAAAAAGAATTTTTCAAGTTATGAACGACCATTTTTCGAGGAGTTTAGTTTTGGGAAAAAGCTCGTTAAAAACCCTATGTTGGCCATTTTTGAGCTGTCAAACTTTCGGGTTCCCAAATAATATTTGAGGATTCAAAACAGCATATTAAATTATGAAATCCTCCAGATTTTTAGGTAAGACATAGAGCTAACTTTTGAAACAAGAAACAACTCATTTCGTTAAGTTATGAATTAGTTATGATTTTTCTAATTCGACGTAATATTTCTGCCGAAAATCCGGATTTCATAACCTTGAAACAACTTGTGATTCTTGTTATTTATTCAAAAACCACATGTATGGAAGGCTATAAAAAAAATTTATATAACTTTTTTCTTCATATTATTTATACTTACATTATGTGTTTATATATATATATATAAACACATTTGAAGAAAACAAAATTAGTGATTTATAAACTTGAGTTTTTATGAAACTTGTTGTTGTTGGTGATTATATATATTATGCAAGACTTATATAAACATAAATATAAGAGGTTATAAGTTAGTACTTACATACTTTAGGGTATTAGAAGTATGCAAATTAGAAGAAGAATTGTTCTTGAACTAGATGCACCAAAACTTCCTTGGAAAAACTTGAAGAATCAAAATGAAAGAACTTTGGTGTTCTTGGGAGGCCTTGGCCAATTTTTGGAAGAGAGAAAGGAGAAGGATTTTGCTCTTTCAATTGTGTGGAAATGAAGTGAAAGAGTTCTCTTTTATAGAGGAGTTTAAGACTTGCAAATGATGAAAGAGAAAAAGTGATGTTTAATACTTTACCAACACGTTGGAAAATAAGAAAAGTGTTGAATTCTTTTCAATATTTATGATAAAAGTCAAAGGGGACACAAAAGTGTGTTCCCCTTTTGTGTTTCCTGATTTTTATGGTATAAAAATGATGTATTTGGTTTTTATTTTTTTGTACAAAAGTAGTTAGAATGTATTCTTATATTTTCCCTTTTATATAAATTCATAAATACTTTTGAATGCATTTGTTTAATAAATTGATTTAGTCTTGCATGTCTAATGTTAAGTAAGTTTGTTAATGCATGATTAGTGTTACTAATCTTAATTTAATTATGTACTTGGTTGAATTAATCAATCATATCGCAAATTGATCGGATTAATTAATTTGCCGATTCATCGCACCGATGAAACTGTTTCTAATTGACTTGAATTTCCTTATGAACTTTGTTAATCACCTTGATTAATTGTTAATGATCATTGATTAGGTTATAATTTTCTAATAACTACTGATTAAGTTATAATTGCTAACCTGATTTTGTGCCGGTTGTTACAGTCTCCCCCTGTTAAGGGAATTTCGTCCCGAAATTACCTTGTGTTCTCCACTGCTTGTGTATTTGAGAACAAATGAGGGTATTTCTCCCAAAACTGGTCTTCGCATTCCCATGTAAATTCAGGTACACGCTTAGATTTCCATCTGTCCTTTACTATAGGTATGCGGATGTGTTTTAGCTTTTTGACTTCTCGGTCCATAATTTCTACAGGTTTTCCAATGAAATGCAGCTTGTCATCCAGTTGTAGCTCCTCCAAGGGTATGATGAGTGTTTCGTCTGACAGTAAATTTTTCAGATTTGACCCATGGAAGGTGTTGTGCACGCTGCTAAGTTTCGATGGTTGGTCTAACCGATAGGCTACAAGACCTATTCTCTTAAGGATTTTGAATGGCCAGATGTAACGAGGATTTAGTTTTCCTCATTTTCCAAATCGTATCACGCCCTTCCATGGCGAGACTTTTGTCGGTACCCTTTCTCCTAATTGGAACGCAAGGGATTTTCTCCTTAAGTTTGCATAACTTATCTGACAATTGCGGGCAACTTTTAGTCGGTTTCGTATCTGTACTATCTTTTTGGTAGTTTCGTGAATGATCTTAGGGCCGGTGATTTAGCTATCTCCTACTTTTGCCCAACAAATCGGCGATCGACACTTTCGCCTGTAGAGTGCCTCAAACGGAGCAGCTTTAATGCTCGAGTGATAGCTATTGTTGTAGAATACTTCAACTAAGGGCAAATGAGTATCCCAACACATCCCAAAATCCATCACACAGGCTCTTAACATATGTTCTTGGGTTTGGATCGTTCTTTCATTCTGACCATCGGTCTGAGGGTGATATGTGGTACTCATGTCCAAGTTTGTACTCAAAGCTTGCTGTAACGATTGCAAAAATCTAGATGTAAATATGCTATCCATATCCGAAATGATTGAAATAGGCACTCCGTGTCCGGAGACGACTTCCTTAAGGTACGTTTGGACTAGCTTATTAATCTTGTTGTTCTCCTTGATTGGTAGGAATGTGTGGATTTTGTTAGGCGATCGACAATTACCCAAGTGGTTTTCGATGTTTTGTCTTAACGTTGAGCATGTTAGGAATTTGCCCACATATGTGGCAATGTCAGTCTAAATGTTAGGCAACCAGTATAATTCCTTGAGGTCATGATACATTTTATCAGATCCGGGGTGAACGGCATATCTTGATTTGTGTCCGTCATCCATAACCGACTTTCGTAGTCCACCAAAACAGGGTAATCAGACTCTATTTATGAAGTCTCGGTTTCCATTTGTCCTTATCCCAAACTATTTATTCATTCTGTGCAGGGCATCATTTTTCATATTTTCCTCCTTCATAGCTTCTACATGTGCATCATGAACTAAGGAAGGAAGGTTTGGTCGAATTGTTATAACTAGGGCTCGTACTCTTAACGGCTTAGCTCGTTCCTTTCGGCTCTGAGCGTCTGCAACCACATTAGCTTTTCCTCGGGTGATAACGAACTTCACAGTTGTAATCACTTAATTGCTCCATCCAATAACGCTACCTCATATTCAACTCTTTCTGGTTCAAGATGTGTTGGAGGTTCTTATGTTCTGTGAATACAGTACACTTCGTACCGTACAACTAATGTCTCCAAGTCTTAAGGCAAAGACTGCTGCTCCTAGCTTTAAATCATGCATTGTGTAATTCACCTCGTGAACCTTAAGTTGTTGTGAAGCATAAGCTACGACCTTATCTTTCTACATCAACCCATTGTGTGAAGCGTCATAGTAATCTATAAATTTCTCGCTTCTCCCGGGTAAGGACAAAATAGGCGCGCTGCATAGTTTGTGCTTTAATAAATGAAATGATGTCTCATGATCCTTGCCCCAATTATACTTAATGTCTTTTAGAGATCCGGTGATCTTTGAGAAGCTTTTGATAATTGCCTATAATAAGCGACAAGTCTTAAGGACTGACGTATCTCTAAGAGGGTCCTAGGAGTTGACCAAAACCTGATAGCCTCGATCTTAGCGGAGTCGACTTGGATTCCTTTACTATTGATCACGTGACCGAGGGATTTCACCTCTCTTAACCAAAAGTCAAACTTAGAAAGCTTGTCATATAGTTGTTCTTTCTCCAACAACTCCAGAATCAGTCTTAAATGTTGCTCATGCTCCTCCTTGTTTCGTGAGTAGATTAAGATGTCATTTATGAAGACAATCATGAATTTGTCTAGATAACGTTTGCACACCCGATTCATGAGGTCCATGAATACTATTGAGGAATTGGTTAATCAAAATGGAATTACTAGGAATTTATGATGACCGTAACAGACTCTGAAGGCTGTCTTCAAAATATCTTTCTTGCAGACTCTAACCTAATGATAACTAGACCTTAGGTCGATCTTCAAATAGAAGCTTGATCCTTGGAGTTGGTAAAAGAAGTCATCGATCCTTGGGAGTGGGTACCAGTTCTATTAGCTTATTTAGCTCCTGGTAATCGATGCACATTCAGAAGGTTCCATCCTTCTCATTTATGAACAATACTAGAGCTCCCCAAAGTGAGGAACTTGGTTTGTTAAACCCTTTATCTAAGAGCTCATGCAGCTGGTTTGGACAACTTCTACATAACTTATGGGCTAATCGGTATGGTGCTCGAGCCACTGGTGCAACACCTAACAGTAGGCCGATTTTGGATTCGACTTGCCCCGATGGTGGGAGCCCATTGATGTGTTCTGGAAAAACTCCTGGGGTAATCACAAATAATAGGAATATCTTCGAGCTGCTTTGCCTTCGGCTCCTTTTCTGTCATGTGGAATAGGATTACCTGACAACCCTTTCGTAGACACTTTAGGGTCCTAATGCTGGAGATGATTCTTACTTTGGTATATCTAGCTTTGCCTTGGACAGTAAGGACTTTCTTATTGGCTAAGGGTATGTGAGTCGTCTTCTTGTCGCACACTATTTTCGTATGGTTATTCGATATCCAATCCATGACAATGACCACGTCAAAACTCCCAGTTTGACGAGCATCCAGTCTATTTCAAAGAGTCGACCTACTAATTCTAATGAGCATCCTCGTATTATATTATTTGTCTTAAGTGTATTACCGTCATCATCCTCAATAGCATTAGTGGCACTTCATGGTGTAAGAGTCACATTTATCTTCTTACTAATCTTAGTGGATATAAAGCTCCTATCAGCACTGGTATCAAATAGTATAAATGCGTAAGTGGTATCTAATGGGGTAAGAGGATAAGTCTATGGGTTTGAAATTTCTTAGGCAGATAGTCATAGCTACATATCATCATACACAGATTTATAGATAACTTAATTCTTCATTAAAGTGCTTGATACCTAATCTTTGTACATGATATGGTCGGGATTTTCCAATAAATTTTAAAGCCTTACATACCTAAAGATACATTAGATAGTAAAACCTAGAGAAATACTATAAAATGGTAGAAGGGTACTAAGTATGAGATGCCTCCGGGGTTTCCTCGTACTCCAGAGCGTTAAGTCATCGGGTTAGTTCTGCATTGCGGTCTTTGTGCTCTGCTAGGCGCTGTCACAATTCGTCGATTCCATCTTGTTGAATCGCCTGGGTATTCTGGTTGGCCCAAGGTATATTGGTGGTTTGTATTGTCTCCAGCTTAAAACTTACAGAGATCTCCCCAACCTCGTGGTGGATCTGTCGAAATCGGAGGTCGTGCCTGACGAACTTCGCCACCAATAAAGGCACCGTTTGATGAGTAGGTTCATGGGTAAGTGTTGGTAGTTGCGAAGAAGATGGTCCTCCGACTTCAAACTTGCTTGGCATCCCTTCCTCGTTTCTCCACTCTTAGAGAGTGTGAGGCATCCACCTCCACTGTCTTGCGTTCGCCCGTCGCAGCAGGTACCGGGATACACTCCCGTTTTGCCAGTCACACCCTTTTTCTATGAGTGAACCTCCTCAATGGTCCAATTGGATGGCTTCTTAATGGGGTGTAGGATGGAACATGTGGTGGTGATGGTGGAGCAATTTGGGTTGCAAGGCCGCAGTTGCCCTCCTGGTGTTCTGACGGGTCCTCTTCCTCGTCATTGATTCGGTCTGGGTGGGTCTCCGATCCAAAGTACATCCCAATGTCACCTTGGCTTCCTTGTTTCATGGGTGAGTATTCATCCTCGGAGTCAAAGAGGATAATAATCGTATTGTTTGACATGTTTCTGCCATCAGGGTCCATATATATGTTCACAGTTGCTGAAGTAAGAAAGTTTAGTTTTGTTTTGTAACAGTTATAGTCTAGGTAACTAATGCAACCTAGTTCACTATAACTATGACTCTGATACCAATCTGTCACACCCTGCTACCCCGGTAGGCAGTGAGGCGTGACGAGTGCGGAAGCGTAACCATAATCAAGTGAACGACCACTACATGGACGTTTTTGGAAAAATGATAAAACTTTAAAATATTTAATTGGTTTACATAGCCCGAATCAAATGAAGAGTAGTTCGCAAGTTACAGAGATTTAAATACATAACTGGATTATAAGAAATGATGCAAATAAATCTCCGAGTTTGAAAATGATGCAACTCAAAATGAACGGAAGCCTTGGAATGCTTCCGATGAATGCGCATGTCTTAATTATTTGAAAATACCTGCTAAAATACGTCAACAAATTGTTGGTGAGCTTAAAGGTTTACGCGAAAATACCAATTGTATGGACATTAACAGATGAGTTGAAATTTATAAAAGCATAAATTACATGTATGTATTACGTAAACCATCATGCAACCGAAGTTTAATTAAATGAGTTTGACCTGTGCAGTATTCCCGACTGTAATACCGTGTGTTAAATATATATGCATTCCACTGTTAGCAGGTTAAGACTAACCCGAATGGGGGACATGACTCCCGATAGATCTATCCACAATATATACGTGCTTACAAATAAATGTAATTAACGGTTCATGATATGAGGGCTGATGGATCCACGTGTGTAATACATAAAAGAATTAAATAGTTTTGATGTCCATATGAAAACAGTGCATGTATTTCCACCCCAATATATAGTGAAAATAGGGGCTATGAAGACTCACCCTAAGTTGATGGCAAAACGAGCGTAAAAACGAAAGTTTGCGTTGTTGATGAGTGATGACACCGGACGCGTTTAACCGAGTCCTAAATGATATGAGTGACTTAATAACTCCTATATATATATATATATATATATATATATATATATATATATATATATATATATATATACACATATATATATATATATATGATAATATGTATGTATAAAGGTTTTTATGTTTTAAATCAGCCGACTTCACAAGTTGATAATCAAACCCACTTAAAACGTCAAGTTTATATATATATAATTTTCCAGCTTTTTAATGGTTTTTCGGCCTACTTTGACGCTGTTTTCGACCAAGCTCCAAAAAGATTTGGGCTTTTGTTATCGTAGTCATAAAACTACTATATTCAAAGAAATTTTCAAGTTAAGAACGACAAATTTTCGAGGTGTTTAGGTTGGGAAAAAGCTAGTTAAAAACCCTATGTTGGCCATTTTTGAGCTGTCAAACTTTCGGGGGTCCCAAATAATACTTGAGGGTTCAAACCTCCATATTAAATTATGAAAACCTCCAGATTTTTAGTTAAGACATAGATATAACTTTTGAATCAAGAATCAACTCATTTCGTTAAGTTATGAATTAGTTATGATTTTTCAAAGTCGACGTAATATTTCTGCCGACAATCCGGATTTCATAACCTTGAAACAACTTGTGATTCTTGTTGTTTATTCAAAAACCACATGTATAAAACGCTATAAAACACATTTATATAAATTTTTTTTTCATATTATTTATACTTACATTATGTGTTTATATATTTATAAACACATTTGAAGAACACAAACCTAAAAACAAAACTAGTGATTTATAAACTTGAGTTTTTATGAAACTTGTTTTTGTTGGTGATTATATATATTATGCAAGACTTATATAAATATAAATATGAGAGGTTATAAGTTAGTATTTACTTACTTTAGGATATTAGAGGGTGTTTGGTTTTACGTTACGAACGTGATTATTAGCCTATTACGTTACAATAACGCACATAATTAGTTTAAAGTGTTTGGATTGTATACGTTAATAAGTGATTATTTGCGTTTGGAGTTAATCCTACCACACTTTTATAGAAGCTAAAAAATGTAGCTTATTTGCTTAATAAGTGATTATTTAGCCATTTTACAAGTAAAAACGCAAATCCAAACACTTAAAAAACTGCTTATTTGATAATTATGATAACAAACAGCAGAAGCTAAACCAAACATTACATTTCCAACAACATTTTTTGTTACAACTGTTATCTGATTATTAGTTTCCAAAACGCTACAACACTTTTTCAAACACAAATCCAAACACCCTCTTAGAAGTATGGAAATGAGAAGAAGAATTGTTCTTGAACTAGATGCACCAAAACTTCCTTGGAAAAACTTGAAGAATCAAAAGGAAAGAACTTTGGTGTTCTTGGGAGGCCTTGGCCAATTTTTGGAAGAGAGAAAGGAGAAGGATTTTGCTCTTTCAATTGTGTGGAAATGAAGTGAAAGAGTTCTCTATTTATAGAGGAGTTTGAGTCTTTCGAATGATGAAAGAAAAAAAAGTGATGTTTAATACTTTACCAACATGTTGGAAAAGTAAGAAAAGTGATGAATTGTTTTCAATATTTATAATGAAAGTCACCGTTTGTGTTGGCTGATTTTTATGGTATAAAAATGATGTATTTTGGTTTTTATTTTTTTGTATAAAAATATTTAGAATGTATTCTTATATTTTCCTTTTTATGTAAATTCATAAATTCCTTTGAATGCATTTGTTTAATGAATTTATTTAGTCTTGCATAATTATTGTTAAGTAAGTTTGTTAATGCATGATTAGTGTTACTAATCTTAATTTAATTTTGTACTTGGTTGAATTAATCCATCATATCACATATTGATCGGATTAATTAATTTGCCGATTCACGCACCGATAAAACTGTTTCTAATTGACTTGAATTTTCTTATGAACTCTGTTAATCACTTTGATTAATTGTTAATGATCATTGATTAGGTTTTAATTTTCTAATTACTACTGATTAAGTTATAATTGCTAACCTGATTTTGTGCCGGTTGTTACAATAATGGTGTTTTGCAAAAGATATGGGTACTAGATTATCATTTTAGGCAACTCCCTCTGTTCAAACGTGATTGGGTTAACCATCGGGCTAGTGCGGTGAAACGCGATACTACATTTTTTTATACATTGGTTGATCTAAATAATTTAGGCCATAAGGTTGATAGTTCATATTAGCCTCAAAAGCACGACAAGTGTTTTATGTGAAAGACCAGCTAAATAGAAAGTTTTCTATTGTGTTCAACACACCTCCGAGGAATGCCAAAGATACATATGATGAAATCGATGAGGAATTTAAAATTGTCGTTCAGCCGCACAATGATAACATTTTGCCACGTGTGGATCCACATGACTTGGGTAATGAATCAAGATATGATTACTATCGAACCATGTCATGCTGGAACACTAGCTAGATTGTAATACATTAGCCTTGTAAATTACCTTTTAATTCATTATTTTACAGAATGATTATTTGAATCTTAATTTCTATGACTTACACAATTTATTTTATAGTACAGTGCCTTTTATTGTACTACAAACCTTGTAAATAAGAACATAAATAATTTATGTGACCATATGTACCTGCTTTTGGCTACACTGCAATCATGTATGACAAACCCGACTTCATGGTTTAGTCCCATAAACAATTTCATCATGTGACCTCATAGTGGCATATGATTTAGACACACAAACTAACACTCAATGTGACTAATATAATACCGAATGATAATCGTTGCCCATTTTGTCTCTAAAGAATAGCCACATGAATTATTCACAACGTGGCTATTGTGAATATATTCATCACATATAATCAACTAAAATGTGGCCATAAACACAATTAGCTACACATATGTGACATGGTGTTGCTATTATAAAGCCATATAGTCAAATGATCGTACTACAAATAAATGTGACGATACATATTAGCTTTTGACACTCTAACACACACTACACTTTAGACACATATTGTTGGGAATTAATGTTTGTTTATGAATGTAATAGTCTAGGGTTCATTTTGTAATTACTTAATAGTTGAAAGCGTATATAAGTAGAAAGAGGGTATTGTAGCCACACATAACTTTGCACGGATATTCCAATTTGTACGGATAGGACTACCTAGGTTTCAGTGCATTCCTTACAAGAATAGGATTGTAAATCCTCTCATTGAAATACAATCATTCGGTTAGTGGTGTTTCAATTGTGTTCTTAATTGTTTGGATCTTAATTGTGATTGTTGTTATCGAAGTATCAATTGGTATCATAGCCTAATGTGGCTAATTTATGTGATTTTTGAATCGAAAATATCATTTTTGATGAACACTGTTCTATCCAATTGTTTTCCAAATCAAAAAATCATTTAGGGTTTTTGAATCAGTGGATGGTTTAAAGTGAAATTTGGATCGAAGGTGAGAATTTTAACGATGAATTCAATGATATAAGTATCAGATTTTAGCTCCAAACACACAAAAAGTAATTTGAATTTTATTGATTTTTTGAATTTTTTGTGTTCTTACTGATTTTTGTCAAATTTTGGACATTTGATCTAAAATTAGACAAATTTGTCATTCAAAAAGTGTTTATAAGTGAAAACGTGACACGCTATTTCAATTTGGGTTCATTTGGTGGATTCTTTTGTTGAACATTGTGGTTTTGAACTTGGTGTTTATAAAATCTGTTCAAACTCGGGTAAATTTAAGTTATTAGTTTTCACCAAGTTTTAAATAGTGATAATCGAGTTTTATCAGTGTATTGGTCGATTTTGATCACTCTTTGACCGAGTTTGTCACACATTGATTGAGTTTGATCAAACTTCACTCAAGTTTGATAATACTTGGTTCGAGTTTGATACTAATCATTAGAGTTTGATATCAGACTGTTCAAGTTTGTTCTCAGTTTCATTCGAGTTCCATCATTACTCCTACGAATTTGATAAGAAGTCTTTAAGTTTAAACCGAGTTTGATGAAAGGTCATTCGACAACATCTAAGAGTCTATCGTGTTTAACATAACTTCATTCGAGGAACTTCAAACTTTATCTGAGTTTGATACAGTTTCACCCGAGTTGACTTCTTCTTTATCCGAGTTTACACACATGTCACCCGAGTTTTACCTAGCTCTATTCGAGTTTAGTGTAACTTTAACCGACTTAGTCTAGTTCTAATCGAGTTTGTCCATACTTCACCCGAGACTGTTTGTATGTAATTCCAGTTTGTCCACGTGTATAACGAGTTTGAGTTCATATTTTCAAAATTTCTTGTTAAATGTTATATTTCTCTATCTATATGATTCAATTTGTTTACCTGATATATCTAACATGTTTGTTATTCTTACAGGTAACAAATGGCTTACAAAAACCCCGCCCGCAACTCAAATTCATCAGACTCCTATTCATCATCCAATCATACTTTAGTTTCCAAACCAATAAAGTCAGCCTCAGTAACCAGACCATCACCATCATCCCCGATACCAGACACCAAACTTCTCAAGCCTAAACATTGCCTAAACTTGCTTGACAACAATCACCGGTTTGATCCTAATTCTATCAAAGTCAGCCATCCGGTGATTGTCAAAATTCTCAAAGGTCACCCTCTCGGTTATCTTCTAAAATACAAGCCATCAATTCCACAGATCTATTTACACCAATTCTGGCTTACAATCAAATTTGTGCCTGATGTCGGTTATCATCATTTCAAAGTCACCGTTGACCAATTTAAAGCCAATATCACTCTTGCCATACTGCGTCATAACCTGTTCTTACCTACACGCATAGATACTGTCAATTTCCCAGACTTTGCCAATTTTGATGATTTTGTTTCCGACGAGCAACTTTGTCGAGACCTCATAAACCTTGTCTATACAAAACCACTGACCAAGAGCTCTATGTTTCACCACAACGGTCTTAACGGGAAATGGTATACACTGTTAAAATGTATTCCCGTATTGTTTAAGCACCTTGAACACTTTCTTATCATACACATGAAGAATCAAGCTCAATAAATGTGAAATGATGAAGAAAAGACAATATGAATGTTGAGAGTAAATGACAAAATGGCGGCTGTAGTATTTGTTCAAATGTCAACCGTGAATACAAAAGCAAACCCTAGGAGCTATTATAGCTTCAATTAATTAACTTTGAAGCATTGACATATATGGCCCATAGACTTTTACATAAACATAAATTACATGGAAATTAAATACAAGACAAGATACAAAGATAATAAATATTACAAAACAACTCCTAGGATCGAAATAATAAATCTAACAATCTCCCCCTTTTCGATCACTTAGGAGGTCCTGGAACTCGGGCGTGGTCAGTCGATTCTCGGAGACCAAGGATGACGTCGAAGCGTCTGGTTACTTGTCTCAGATGTAGCCTTTCGTTCAGGTATTCAATGCCGCTGAGGATATCCTAAATCTCCTGTGGTGAGCATCTAAGTTCTGGATTTGGTTGAGCGTCAAAGTCTTGAACTTTCTGAGTAAGCGCTGCTCGAACCAATCTGATAGTGCCGTCGGAGTAACAGGAAGATCCTCAAAGCGCATGAATCTTTTGTATCCTTTCTGGTTCAAAAAGATAACCCCTGGCTGTCCTCGAAGCAGAACTTTGTACGCCGGATAGTGGTCTAGAAAAAATATATCTTGTTCAGGAGCTTTCAGACCCACTTTGACTAAGGCACTCTCAATCGCCATCTGGAAATCTCTGAGGCACATTATGATTGATCGGCGATTCATGCATCGAACCAGGGCTGCTAGAGCAGTCATGTGTGTCGGACGACCCTTGACTCTATTTTTCATCTTTTTGTGCAGACGCTCTATGTCGTCTATGTTTACGAAGTCAAGGTCACTTTCATACAATTCTTGAACAGTACCGTCTTCTCTGAGTACCTCGAAGGCTGGAGTGTAGACTCTGGCTCTCTTGTACATATGAATGTTATTGATTTTGACTATTTTGGACTTTGACCAGTATTTGCTCTTGTCTCTCGTTTCTCTTCGCATCATCTGATTGTATTCAGCTTGAACGCATCGAGATGCATCGGTCATTACCATTAGAAGACGTCTACTGTAAGATCCCGGCTTCTTTCTGAGGACCATTTTGAACCTTTCTTCCAAGAAAGGATTTTGAAATTGATCAGCCGGCAACTTCTTCAAAAATTCTTTTAACCCCTGGACCGGAGGTTCTTCTAATTCTTTAGGAGGAGCCTCAAGAAGTTTCAATACTCGGTCTCTCCGGTCCTGACATAACTCTTCTTTTGTTTCCGCATCCAGACTGTGGACTTGTCCCAATGAGTACCACTTTATCCATTCCTCGTCTGTCATGTCATATGTTGCAGTGACTTCTCTAGTATCAAAACAGTCGACAGTTCTGGATCTGGATGTTTCAGCGATATGGGCATGCGGAGCTGATTGAGTTGGAAGGGTTGATTGGACTGATGGAGTAGGTAAAACTGATGGCAATTCTTTCGGTGTGGGAGTGGGTTGGATTGATGGAGTTTCTGTGGGAGTGAATGAAGGTGATTGGATGGAAGAAGATGTGTGTGGTTGGGGTTCATGGGGTGGAGAATCCAAAATCTCAATTGGAATTGGAGGTGATTTTTGTGGAGATTGGGGTTCAGGCTTTGGTGTGAGAAAGGTATAGTCGTTATCAGTATCAGAGTCTGAGTCAGACACTAATATGATTTCGACTTTTTCATATTTAGGCTCATAGGTCACCATTGCTGACATGGGGTCTAACGGAGCTGGGCCCTCAATCTGTAGAGGTTCATATTCAATCATCAGTGCTTCCGTAGCCTCATAAGTCTGATCTCCAGACCCAGACCCTTGGATTTCTGTGCCTTCAGCCTCTGCTCCCCCTATATACATGACGGGTTCCTCATGTTGAACCTTACGTCTCTTCTCCCCCTCATGACGATCAGGGTCGTCCTGATCGTCATGCTTTATTTTTGGGGCCTCGGCCTGAGGGCGGCACTGAAGTTCTATGACCGCCGACTCGAGGCGATTCATTCTCGAATTGAGCTGTTCTTGGACTTGAAGAATTAAACGGTTAAGAGCATCGATCTTGTCCGAGAGCTCGACTATCTGAAGATGGACTGAATGGGAACCTGGTGGGGGGCCAGCTTCGGAGGCGACACCCTTACCCTTGATTAGTGAAAGAAGGGCGGTGTGACGTTCCTCGGCGGCTTCCCTTTGGGCGTCCAGGTCGGCCCGGGTAATCACTCCGGCAGCGTAATGCTGCCGTTAGCATCTCCAGATTGATTTGGAGATGGCCTGAAGTGGATGGCGTTGATGGAGCCACTTCAGGTCTTCCTTCCATCATTTCTGGCTCCACTAAGGGACGCTCAGATCCGGAAGTTTGTTGAGCTGCCACGGAGGCAGCTCTTGGGGATGCCACAAAGGCATCGTGCGTCGTGTGAATTTGTGGGGATGGAATCGTGAATGAAGGAAGTTCGGTCACGTGGGGAGGAGTGTGACCTCTTTCAACACCGCCACTCTCCGAATGAGAAGGCGATGGAGTATGTGATAGATCCCCGTGGAATGAAGTGGTTTCCCTTTGAGGGGAAACCAAGTGGGTGGTGGGGGTGGTTTCGACCGCTGGACGGACGGTCTTATGAAGAGGAGTCCGGCTTATAGGGCTTAGTTCACCCTCTGATTGAGTCTCCCTCGATCTCACGACAGAGACGGTTCTTTCGGAATCCGCCGTCTCTGCCGTCTCACCTACTTCTCCCTCTCTCACAATCACAGTCTCCCCCTCACCGAAACCCATAGATTGCTGAACATCCATCCTTTCGCCCTCATGCTCACTCTCTCCTGGCTCACCTTCGGATTGGTTAGTCTTAGTCGATTCCGACTGAGACTCATCCGGATAACTCTCTTTTATATAAGCCCTTACCCTGTCCATGCCCCTTGACCTCATTAGTAGTGATAGAGGAATTTTCATTACCGGTACTGTCGGGGCCCCCTTTGGCAGAGTTAACTTTTGAATTGCCACCGTGGGGTAAACATCAGCCTCTGGACGCTCGTGAATATCGTCGTCTTGGTCCATTGCAAACTGAATAATGAGTTGCAGGAATCGTTGAAGAGGAATGTACTTCCTGCCTTTCTTTGTGCCCCGCTCTATATGGACTCTTCGAAGCTCTTCGAATAAAAATGAAGCATAGTCCACGTGACGGTCAAAGGCAAAGCCTGTGAACATGGCTAATACCTGTGCCGATGCTGAATCATGACCTGAATGCTTGGCGGTGAAGCATTTGTTGAGCACATCGAATAGTATCCGCCAGTGGGATTGAAGGTTTTTGGTGCGGAAGTCTGATGGTTTGGAAAGAGGACCGTCATACCCTAAAGTTTGTATTTCGGTTAGGGTTTCAGAGACGGATGGGTTTGGGTCGAATAATTCACGGGTGGGAAGGTAGAATTTAGTAGGTAGATGAAGAATGTGGCGGATGGCAGAGGTAGTGACTTTGACTGGAACGCAGTCAATAGTGGATGTGAAGTGAGGTTCGGGGTCGGTTACATATTTTAGCCTGTTCCAGTATTGTTGGAGATATATCTGGGGAACAGCTATGGCAGTGGATAGTGCATAGTAGATGGGATGGCGGGTGAGGATGTCGAAAGCTAGGGTTTGGGTTTCTTTATTGAGGAAGGAGACGTCGAGTTGCCAGTTATGAGGGATGAACTCGACAAACTCGGCGCTGGGTAGGATGGATTCCTCTGGTAGTTGAGCATTGTTATTTGGGATGGGGGGATGGGGTACGGTGAGAATGATTGCGGGATCCATTATCCTGCAAGGTGCAACAAAGTTAGAATCATAAGACTTGAGATGATAATGCATTGATGTGAAGTCTAGATGAGTGTGAAATAGAAATTGCACTGATCTGTTTAGCATCGGGTCTTTATTAGCAGAATAAAATTCCACTAATAAAGTCCAAAGTCAATCGTTAAGAGACCGATGTTAGATAAGACCGTTTCACTCAAACACTGATCCTAACTCTAATCAATGGTGCACTTGGATGGAAATATTTTTGTGATTTTTTAATTTATATAAAAATGCAGAAGTGGAAAAATGAAAAATGAAAAAAAATCCTAAGTGTTGGATTTCGGATGGTCCGAATTCGGATGAACAGTGTCACCGAATTCGGATCAATCCGAAATCGGATGATGCATGAATGATGAGTGGTGGTCCGAATTCGGAGGTGGTGAGGAACAGGGACCGAATTCGGATGAGGGTCCGAAATGAATGACAGAGGTCCGAATTCGGATGGGTCATGAAACATGATCCAAATTCGGATGATGACTAATGTAGATGCATGCAATGACATGGATATGTGCAGATTTCGGATGGTACTCAGAATTCGGATGGGAACCGAATTCGGGTGTCATCCGAATTCGGATGAACAGTGGTGTACATAATTAGACTAATTTAAATTTTTGAAAAGTTTGGCCTAGCTTTGATGGTCCGAATTCGGATCAACAGTGATCCAAATTCGGATCAACAGTGGTCCGAAATTGGTGTTTGTACTTTGAAAGTTTTGAAACTTAGTCTAAGTCGGACATCTGAATTCGGGTGGTGGTCCGAATTCGGACATCCGAAACTGCATGAGTGCAGTTAATGTGTTCATGCAAAAATAAACGTGAACAGTTGAAATGTTAACAAAAATGCATGAGATTACAGATCCTAGTCTAAAATTACATAGAGAACAATTTATCTAACTGCAACTAAGTGAATATAACACATTAAACTACCTAAAATGAAGAAAAACCGAAAATAAAAACTAGTAAAAAGTCGAAAATCTAACACACAATATACGAAGTAAAATACTGAAAGAAAGGTAAAAATGGAATACCTGATAGTGCCAAAATGAAGAAATGCAAGAAAAACGAAAGATAATGATGGTCCAAAAGCTTGAAGTGGTGAAAATGGTGGTTTGGGGCGGTGGCTGTCGACGGGAACAAGGAAGAAGAGGAGAAGAAAATATCTTGGAGATGAAGAAAGTGAGAGGTTGACCGTTTGACTCTCCTTTTTAAATGCAGCCGGGTCGGGTCGGGTTGAGTTGAGTTAGGTCCGCGCCCAAAAGACATTTGGGCTGCCGGATTCATTACACAACACACACAAAATGACTTTGGGCTATATATAAAAAATTGAAGCAAGATAAAAAAAAACTTTTGGCCCCAAATTTTGTTAAATCTTTTTGACTTTTTCTATGAGACTTCAAAATAAAATATTTTTTGGTATTTTCTTTGATCTTTTTTTAAATTAAGATAAAATGAAATAAAATAAAATAAACTAAACTAAAATATTTTTGGTTTTTTGATAAATTTGAAAGTTAAAATCTTTTTGTGATTTTCTGACCTATTAAATTTAAACTTTAGAATGAAATTAATAATTAATACCAACCTATAAATTTAAAATTTTAACTACAAAAGAAATAAAGAGAAACACAGACTTATAAAAATTAAAATCCTAACTATACTCCCCCTCAAATAAATAATTTTCCTTTTCTTTTTTAGATTTTAAACACGACAACCCTTTTTAGCCTTACAAACACAGACAAACCTGGATATTGTTTGCATCCCACTCCGTGATGAACAATTCACACAGCAATTTGTCAGAATTATTAATTATTAAAAATATACGCAGATAAGGAAATAATGAGTTTCAATCTTGTGACATAATCCTTAAATTTAAATAACAGATGTTTTCTAAAATAAAGGAATTTCAATCATGATAGATTGAAATAGAATTATTTAAGACAATATCTGATATTTAATTGGAAGGCGGATTCAACATGCCGATATGGGATACTAAAAACTGAAAACGAGGTTCGTCTAAAGCTTTAGTAAATATATCTGCAAGTTGGTATTCCGTGCCAACAAAGTACAACTCAATGGTTCCCTTTTCTACGTGATCTTTAATAAAATGATACCTGATATCTATGTATTTTGTTCGAGAGTGCTGCACGGGATTGCAAGAGATGGCAATTGCAATTCGAGAATCACAGTAAATAGGGATATTGGTGAGTGAGAACCCATAATCGTGTAATTGTGTTCTCATCCACAGCACTTGAGAGCAACGGCTTGCAGCTGCTACATACTCAGCCTCAGCTGTAGATGTGGAAACACAATTCTGCTTTTTGGAAGACCAACTCACCGGTCTATCTCCTAAAAACTGTATTCCTCCCGATGTGCTTTTTCTGTCAACTCTACAACCTGCAAAATCAGCATCTGAAAACGCGGTAAGATCAAAATCGGTTCCCTTTGGATACCATAGACCAAGTTCGGGTGTACCCTTAAGATAACGAAAAATGCGTTTTACCGCAGTTAGGTGTGATTCTTTTGGGTCGGCCTGAAATCTAGTGCAAAGACATGTTGAAAACACTATATCCGGCCTACTGGCAGTCAAGTATAGTAAGGATCCTATCATCCCTCTGTAAGTTGTATTATCGACACTTTTCCCGGACGGATCGGTGTCTAACTTACAGTTGGAGGCCATGGGAGTTGCGATACTCGTGCAAGAGTCTAACTTATACTTCTTGACAATGTCAAGAGTATGTTTTGACTGGTTCACAAAAATCTCATCCTCAAGTTGTTTGACTTGTAATCCGAAGAAAAAGTTCATTTCCCTCATCATACTCATCTCAAACCTGGACTCCATTAGGGCTGAAAAATCCTTACAAAAATTACTGTCAGTAGATCCAAATATAATACCGTCGACATAAATTTGTACTAACATTATATGTGGGCCTTCCCTTTTTGTGAACAGAGTTGTGTCCACCACACCTTTATAGAAACCGGCAGAAATAAGGAAATTTGAAAGACTATCATACCATGCTCGAGGTGCTTGTTTTAAACCATAGAGGGCCTTATCTAGCACATAAACATGGTCAGGTTTATGTGCATCAACAAAGCCTTGTGGTTGTTCAACATACACCTCCTCGTTAAGTTCACCGTTTAGAAAGGCAGTCTTGACGTCCATTTGGTACATTTTGAAGTCTTTGTGTGCCGCGTATGCCAAGAAGATTCTGATTGTTTCGATCCGTGCAACTGGAGCGAAGGTCTCGTCATAATCTATCCCTTCTTGTTGTCGGTAGCCTTTAGCAACAAGTCTTGCTTTATTCCTTATCATAATGTCGTTCTCATCTCGTTTGTTCTTAAAGATCCACTTAGTTCCGATGACTGTACGGTCTTTTGGCTTGGGAACTAACCGCCATACTCTTAGCTGTTCAAACTGGTTGAGTTCCTCTTGCATTGCAACTATCCAATCCGGATCTGTCAGGGCTTCATCCACACGAGCGGGCTCTATCATACTTAGGAATGATGCGAAGAGGCATTCATTAGCAGATGCCCTACGAGTTTGGTCTCCTGTTGATACATCACCAATGATTTTATCTGTTGGGTGACTTCGGGTCCATTTGATCTTGTGTGGAAGGGGTGCTCGGGATGGAACCTCTGTGGTTAATGTGGGGATGGATGAGGATTCATGGTCAATGGTTTCAAATGAAGGTACCACTGGTTCAGGTTCGATTCCCGAGTGTTCAGGCGAAGGAAGAATTGTTGGTATTATATGTGAGGGTATTATCGGAGTAGATTCAACTGCGGATGTGTCGGTGGATGATGTGGATGGATGAGGGTACGTTGAAGAAGATGGAGCGGAGAAACTTTGCGGCGCAGTTGAACTGGAAGGATCACCTACATTATTGACAACATTAGACACACTAGCGTTAGGACCGAAAAATTCAACATAAAAAGGATCAAATAAATTAACCAAATCAGAAGAAGAAAAAGAAATGAGGTTATTCGAAGAGTCTCCAGGCATTTGAGTAATGCGTGGTCCTGATTGATCAACTTCGGGTGCCAGTTCAGCCAACTCATCAAATGTGACGTGCACACTTTCATTGACTGTGCTGGTTCGGGTATTGAATGCACGATATGCCTTCGAGTTGGATGAGTATCCAATGAAGATCGCTTCATCTGCCTTTTCGTTAAATTTCCTGAGGTTGTCTTTGTCATTCAGCACATAGCACCTGCAACCAAATACACATAAGTACTTGATAAATGGTACTTTATTCAAAAAGAGTTGGTAAGGAGTTTTGTTAAAGCGCTTATGGATGATGGAGCGATTTTGTGTATAGCATGCTGTTGATACGGCTTCGGCCCACAAGAACGGAGGTAGCTTTGAGTATGTGAGCATTGTACGAGCGACTTCCACTAGCGTACGGTTACGCCTTTCCACGACCCCATTTTGTTGAGGTGTTCGAGCAGCAGAGTATTGATGCTGAATACCTTTGGATCGAAGGAAGCCCTCAACTACTGAGTTCTTGAACTCCGTGCCGTTATCTGATCTGATTGATTGCACTGACAGCTGCTGTTGGGTCTCAACACTCTTGATAAAATCAATGATTTCTTGTTCTGTCTCGTCCTTGGAACGCAAGAACCTGACCCAGGTATATCGAGAATAATCATCGACGATAACCAACACATATCGTTTTCCATTTATGCTTTGAGTTCTCATCGGTCCGCATCAATCCATATGAAGTAACTCCAATCCTCTTTTTGTTGATGGTTCGGGCTTTGGTTTGTGAGATGATCGTTTCATTTTTCCTTTCTCACACGCTCCACACAGATGGTCCTTTTCGTAGCGCAATTCAGGAAGTCCATTGACCAATTGTTTCGCAGCCAGCTTGTTGATATTATCAAAATTCAAATGGGATAATCTTCGATGCCATAACCAAGAGTCTTTAGAAGAGGCTTTTGATAGTAGGTAAATGTTATCCTTCACTATTAGCTTAGCTACATCAATGGTGTAAAGGTTAGAGTTTCGGGAACCAGTTAAGATTTCTTTTCCATCCATGCTCTTAACACTGCAGTTCTTAGCCCTAAACGTTACTTCTAGTCCTTTGTCGCAGAGCTGTCCTATGCTAAAAAGATTATGTGATAACCCCTCAACATAGTCAACATCCTTGATGACCAGATTATTTAGAACTAAGTCCCCGTATCCTTTTATGTGAGCCTGATGGTTGTTCCCGAATTTCACAGTTCCGCAATACTGTTCAACAACGTTGGACAGCAATTCTCTTCTTCCAGTCATGTGCTTGGAGCAACCCGAATCCATATACTAAATGGACTTAGCCTGAAAAACACATAAATTCATATAATGAAAAACTATATGCATTCAAAAACATCCATTTTTAATTCACAATCAAACCGTGTTCTGAACCGAGATGTTCAGAAAACATGATGAGTTAAGACCGGGTCCTGGGCTGTGTGCACAGAAGCCAAACGTGTCGGTTTAAGCACAACCGACAAGCAAAAGAACGGGTCCTAGTCTAAGGTAACTAGAAGCCATTTCTTTGAAGCACGGGTCTTGATCGGAAGTAACCAAGAACCATCTGCATTAAGATCACACAACCTTGGGTACCCACCTCAATATGGGTCCCTTTTTGTTAGGATTTCCAGATTTATATGGCACGTGCACAGTTTTAGAATCCCAACTAGCATTTGTGTGTGGTCCAGATGCACAACCCTTTGGAATCCATTGAAGATTGGATTTATTGGGTTTTGGAACCTTAGGCGCTGAAATTGCCTTCGGTTTTTGTCTTTTTGAGACCTTTTTGACCGTTGCTTTGGTTTTGGACCTTGGCAACGGACATATCTCAATTTTGTTTGTGGCCGATGATGCACTATTTTTTGTTTTCTTTTTCCGAATCCGTTTAACAGGATAAGGCACGAAAGCATTCATTTCAGGAACCTGTCTTCTATATTTAGTTGGACATAGATTAAACAAATCATTGAAAGAGTACTTTAACGGAACAGTAGAATTCGGTACATCATTACAGACATTGTCATACACATTGTTACATAAATTGTCTTTAGAGATTACAGACATCCTATCTCTAGTAACAAATTCATTTGGCATTAAAGCCTTCTTCACAAAAAAAACTTGTAAAATCCTGCATGGTGGTTTTTGGGACTCTCCTTATATGATCTGTAGGAACAAAACGATTAGAGTTAGTAAGGATGGAAGATTTAGACTTGACAGACTTTTCTTTTTGGTGGTGAGTGGGTTTCTTAAAAGACTTTGATTTAACCTGAGTCTTTTTTGGAACCTCATTTTTGAAAACTTTTGAACACTCACCTTTTAAAATGACAGAAGAACATTCAGCTTTGGCCTTACCTTTATCTGATGACATACATGGAATTTTTATGGAATGAGAAAGTGTTTGTTGTTTTGAAAGATCTTTCAATTGTTGTGAAACCATTTCAAAATTTTCTCTGTAGACAGTGACTTCCACAGTTTGTTGAAAAGATTGATTTACCAATTCTTCTTCTCTCTTAAAAAGAGCATCTTGAAGATCAAGTGCTTTCTCTTGAGACGACTTCAATTCCTTTTCTAAAACAGTGATTTGTTGTTGAAGAACTTTTGCAGGAATATAAAGTTGAGGAGTTGATTTTACAGTTTCAGTTTTCAATTCAGCTTCAGAATAAGTTGACAAGAGATCTTCCTCTAAAGTGGGTACTCTAAAAGAATAACTCTCGTTAAGTTCTTCATATTGAAAAGAAATTTATTTATCTATACGCGCAACACGTTTCTCATTTTCTTGGTTTAAAACTTCTTTTGATGACTCAAAAAAGAAAGATTTAAGACCGGCTCCCATATAATTCATGTCATAAAATACAGGTAAAACATTTTATGCCTTTTCCAAATATTTAGGATTTTTAAAACCAATTCCTTGTTTAGAATGGTAAAACCTAGTTTCTTTGGGCTGATTTAAATGGATAGTTTGTTCTGTTTGACCCATTTTAAAAAATGCATCGTCAAGGGTCTTTATTCTTGAGTACAAACTTATCCTTTCTTCTTCAATCATTTTGTATTTTTCTAAACTGTCTATATTTTCCATATTTACCACATCTAATTGTTTTGTAAGAACAGAAGTTTCTTCTTTTAAAGAGAGTTTATCTTTTGAAAGCGTTTCCATGCAAGATTCAATGTATATATTCCTATCCTAAACATCTACTTTTTCTATTAACATTTGTTTTATAACATTATGATTAGTTAACCACTTTGAATGATATAATTCAGATGATTCTTTCAGAGTTTGAGCTTGATGTTCAGCCTGTACACACCTTGCAGTTTCAGCATTTAATCTAGCTTGTAGCTCAAGTATTTCTGTGTGCAGTGTACATTCATTATCTACAAATAATGTATTTACATGTGCAGGAATGTAACAGGATTATACCTCATTGGACTCAGAACCGGATGTGGAGCATTCGGGATCGTTGGTTGTAGCCATCAGACATGCTGGTGGATTTTTCAGTGTTTCCCCCTCAGCAGCATGATCTGAATTGTCAGCAGTGAAATCAGCGCATGTCTCCAATCCCATACGATCAACCATGTAGCAATTCTTGCCCTTGTCATCCTCGTCTTCAGAATCTTCAGCATCCCAGTAGTCCTCCTGGGCGACGAGGGCTAACGCATCCGTTCTCTTCTTGGTTGCCTCGAGCTTTCTCTCGTAGTACGCGACGTCTCTGTCGAAGTTGTTCTTGCATTCCCTAGCAAAGTGGCCCGGTTTGCCACATTTGTAGCAGAGACGTTCATCCGCAGCCTTCGGCGCATTCGGCTCATCTGCTCTCGGCCTGTCCTCTCTCCTTTCCGCCGGCCTCTTGTCGGTCCGGCGATGCTCGCGGCTGTCATCGCGCCTCCTGTCCCTTCTTTCGGGCTCTCGTCTCTCTTCCCTGCAGTCATCCCGACGATCATCCCTTCGATCGTCCCGCCTGTCATCCCTGCGATCATCGCGCCTTTCATAACGGCGATCATCTCGATAGTCGCGTCTATCGTCATATCGGCGATCATCCCTATCATCCCTTCGATAGTCATCGCGGCGGTCATCCCTTCTATCATCTGAGTACCTCCGTGGACCGGTGTCATAACGGAGTTGGTTGTTGGTCTTGTTGGAGAACCGTCGCTGTTGGAGACGGTTGGTCCACAAGGCTATCTGTTCTTGGATCGAAGCTTCCTCTTCATCATAGACCTCACGCGGAGGAGAAGCATACCTGTACTGAGACGATGAAGAACCAGGAGCAAAGGATGGTGTCGGAATCTGCGTGTTGGTGATCAAGGCTAGCGAATCATTCGGTTTCAACCCTGTGTTGGCTGATAGCAGTAGAGAGGCCAATTGATTTGCCATCAGCTTCTGTTGATCCACATCCCCTTGATATTTCTTAAGCTCCTTTAAGACGACATTAATGGATACCTCAGGAATGTTCAGGACTCTTTTCGTGGCCCTACATGCAAGCTGCCACTCGGGGGCTAAGGCGGCAAAGAATTGGATGTTGATATCATCCCTATCCTTCTTGATGTGCAGTTTGTTCAATTCGTTATGGACTGCACAGAACCTGGTGAATGTGGCTTGCATAGATTCCCCGTCTTTGGCGCGGAACTCCGTAAACTTAACCTTCGCCTCCTCGATTTTGGCACGATCATCGAGATCTGCCCCCAGCATTTGGACTTCTAGCTCGTCCCACATTTCTTTTGCAGACATTTTACTGTCTACACCGACCAAAATATCAGTGGGGAGGGCTTGATAAATCAAATATTCTGCCCTCTTATCAGCGTGCTGTCGGTCCCTCTCGGCGTCATTTGCCGGCTCTCTTTCAACCTTTGAGGCTTGGACAGGGGGGTCAGCCTCAGGTCTGGCAGCTATCTCTCGATAGTAGATAACGGGTCCTTCGGATATAGATTGAAGCATCAAGTTCCCGAGCGGTTGCATTCCAACGAACTTAAGGAACCGGGATTTCCATTGTTCGTACTCATCGGGATAGAGAACTGGTGGTCTGTTCTCAGATCCGAGTACTAGAGCTTCGCGAGACATTATGATGATGGGTGCTGATTAAGAATATGAAGATCTTAGAGGTGGAAACTGGACACGGATGGGCTGGACTGAAAACAGAAGATTCTGAATTCGGATGGTGTGACTTCGGATGAACAGTGTTTCGGATGAGGGAACCGAATTCGGATTGGGTGATTTCGGATGGGTTGGTTTCGGATGGATTGATTTCGGATGTATGAACAGTAATTCGGATGGCTATGGTTCGGATGAGGTTCAAGTTCGGAAGGGGTCCTAATTCGGATGAACAGTAATACGGTTGGGGACCAAGTTCGGTTGAACCTAATTTCGGATGGACCTAAGGGCCGAATTCAGATGAACCGAATTCGGATGAACAGTGATTCGGATGGGGACAGAATTCGGTTGAGCCTAATTTCGGATGAACAGTAGAAGGACCGAATTCGGATGGACCGAAATGGGTGTGGTCCGAAATTGGAAAAATTTAAGTACAAGTCCCAACAGTGAAAATGGAAAGCCTGATCTGAACTTCGGATGGTCCGAAGTTCGGATGGGACCGAAGTGAGGTCCGAAATACGCTTATGGGGGGGGTCCGAAATGCACCTAAGGATGGTCCGAAATAAGGTCCGAATTAGGATTATGAGTGGTCCGAAATTGGTGCCTAGGTGGTCCGAAATGCTACAGTATGGATCCAAAATACAGCAGGTTTTTACGATTTCTAAGGCAGAACTGAGCAGAATTCGATTTTTTCAGTTTAAAGCCTAAAAACAGTTCTAAATGATTTATAAACTATTTTAAGCACTTTTGGTGATTTAAAATAACCTAAAAAACACTTAAAAACAGCATGAACAAGTTAAAAACCCACTTAAACAACCCATATTTTCAAAGTTAAAAATGGCCGATTCTTGATGATTTTAACAAAGATATGGAACTAAATGAGCTTAAAATCAGTAGGGAATGATAATGTGATGTTTATATGACCATTATAACACAAGAAACACGGAAAAACAAAGGAAGATGAAGATCTAACCGGTTAGAATGGAAGAACACGAAGAACACTCAAGAAAACCCAGCAGAATCCGTATGAATCAGTTTAAATCCACCCCTCTGAGCTCTGATACCAATTGTTAAAATGTATTCCCGTATTGTTTCAGCACCTTGAACAATTTCTTATCATACACATGAAGAATCAAGCTCAATAAATGTGAAATGATGAAGAAAAGACAATATGAATGTTGAGAGTAAATGACAAAATGGCGGCTGTAGTATTTGTTCAAATGTCAACCGTGAATACAAAAGCAAAACCTAGGAGATATTATAGCTTCAATTAATTAACTTTGAAGCATTGACATATATGGCCCCTAGACTTTTACATAAACATAAATTACATGGAAATTAAATACAAGACAAGATACAAAGATAATAAATATTACAAAACAACTCCTAGGATCGAAATAATAAATCTAACATACACTGTTCGGAATTCTGAACAGATGTATGACCTCAAAACATACTGGTATTGATCGCGGGAGTTTGCATTGCCTACGTCTTTTCCATTGAGTGGCTTACAATAAACATTATGATTTCTTGCAATGCATTTGGGAGGACCTCAGAAAAGTAGTACTTGCAAAGACTATGAATCGAGCAACGAAGTTTGTGCCCTTACAACGATTCATTCAAATCCTGATCAGAGTAACATTGAGGGCCAACGAAAAGATTCCATAGAGATCATAATCACAGAAATGTCTGGATTATGTGATGATGAGCTTGCATAGAGTCCAGGATAATCTTAATGCAAGCATAATGTCGATTACTGCGTCTTTGTTAAAATATGCTGATGCAAATGCTAAGAGTGTGAGGTTATACCGAATAGATCAATCTCCTATGGATACCGAGAATTTTTACCCAGGGGGTAATAGGAGAGGAGGTACGTCAACAAGGGGTTGATGTACAGGGTACCCATGATGAGAGTGAGGGTGTTGAAGGAGATGTGAGGGGTGGTGAGGATCATTCAGATTCAGAAGGAACATTGTCGAATATACAAGAAGGAGGAAATGAAGGAGAGGATGATGATGAGGACAAGAATGATGCTATTGACGATATGGATGGAGCTAGGGAAAGAATTGCTATACCTCATACTAAGCTTGTACCAGAATTAGAAGTTGATGAGATGGTAAGTGTGAGTGTGAGGGAGGCAGCCAGTACCCAACTGGCGATTGCACACCCCACTAGCCAATCATCTCCTTCTCAACAAGGAGATGTTTCAATTCTGCACGGGAATATAGCATAAGTTCTATCCTGGGATCATTTGGATTCCATGGATATTGAAATAAGTACACATTTCCCCAGTGTAGATTCATTCAAACACCAGTCTTAGAACAAATACATATTAGGACACTCGAGTCGACTTCATGTGTTGAAGTAAGTGCAGAACGACTTCGTGTCCTTGTCACAATAACTATAGTGTCGGAAGCATTTGTTGCTCTGTACTTGAAGTAGTTGGAAGTCCTGCCAGAGTCACATCACTGTCAACTATGACTAGTAGGCCACACGGATGTTCTTTTTACAAGTTCAACCATTGTGACAACTGGAAGTCTGTGTGACCCAGGTGTTAGCATGTTACCCTTTGTGACTGAAACAAGATTAAATGAAGTTATTTCTGGAGTCACAAATCAAATGTCCACACTGTATGCCGAAATGATGAACCAAATGAACAACATTCAAATATTATTAAAAGGGAAGGCTGCTGCAGATGTGGAAGAAGAAGAAAAGCAGATCTCAAATAATGAATTAAGAGAATACTATTGTAAGTGCTCTTGTAAGTGCTCTTGGGATCATTAAAAGGGAAGGCTGCTGCAGATGTGGAAGAAGGAAAGGATGTTGGGGTTAGAGAATACTATTGTAAGTGCTCTTGGGATCATTGTCTGAAAGATTATCTATTACTGAGCAAATGTGCAAGTCACAAGCTTCGGGGTCCAAAAGACGACATGAGGACCATGACGATTCCGATGATGCTCCTCATGAGGGGGAGAAGAGGAGGAAGCTTGGTGAAACAAACTTGCAGATGGTTTTTTTTAAGGAAAAGATACAGATTGAGGAGGTGTAGAAGAAGTAGGATGCTCAACAGATAAACCGGTTGATGCTCAAAGTGAGTTAGGATTGATTCTTCATGAAGATGTTCCAGTTCCTTTGAGTATACAATCTGGGATTTACAATTTTGAAGAGTATGATGATTCTGATAACGAAGTAGAAGAAGAAGTAATGAGAATTGAACGAGCTGAAAATAAGATGAATGTGCCTGAGCAAGAAGTTTTTGAATTTTCAGAAATGTCAGCAAGAGCTGAAAAGATAATTGATGAGGAGGAGCTGGTTGAGGAGTTCTTGAAAGATGATATACCAACACCAATGGTTGAAAAGACAGTGGTTAAGGTTACTGTGAAGGAAGAATATGATCCATTTCCAGTGAGTTGTGTGGTGTCTAAATCACTCCAGGGATTGATAGAAGTTAACTTAATGGACAAGTTCTTTCAAAGTTACATCTTGGCAGATGAATCGGAAAGACAACATCAATTAATATTTGTTGTTCAAAAAGTTGTACAGAAAGAGATAAATGATATGCTGAGTTTGTTGAATGGAGATGAAATAAGGAAAAAGAAGGTTAAGAAGCTAAACTATTTGGAAAGCTGAATGCAGATTTTATCAAGAATAGAAATAGGCTTCCATTTTTGGAAGACCATTTGGAGAAAAAGATTCTTTGCAAGAGATAGATGCGGTGTTCATTTTTAAAGTTGTATAGAGTGATCAAGCCCGACATGCCAAATCTAGTTAACTACGCTCATTTCCTTCAGAACAAAACACAACCAATACAAGACGTCAGAAGTGAACATTGAATTGCAGAACTGATAAGAATTGAAAAAGATTGATTTGTCAATGTCATTTATCCTACTTTCACAGTGACGAGAGCTGATGGAAAGACTTATGTGTTCAGTGAAGTCGATCTGTTTAAACTTAATTTAGTTGATGTTGAAGACCTTTTTGATGAATTGTGCCGCAATAAGAGAGAAGAAAACTGCCTATTTGCACTTAAAGCTATATTCCATTTGATGCACACCAAGCTGGTTTTAATGTCAATTCAAGATCTACAGATTGCGGTTGAGAGAGGGATGAGAAGAATAAATGTCATTACTCCAAATAGATTTATCAAAAATATTGAAAGGCTAAAAGAATATCATGTGATTCTTGCCAAGCATCCATTGGTTATATACAAAGACATGAATGAAAAGAAGAGAGCCATGCGGATGATAGAGCTAAATAAGTATTGTGATGGTACTCTTCCAAAGGTTATGATGGCTCTGAAAGAAAAACTTGATTATGATGAAAAGCGAAGATTGAAAAGTGGAGGCATGAGTCTAGGTGATAGAAAAATGGTTGTAGATTTTGTGGCAAATATTGAGTCTAGACTGAGTAGCAGAAGAAGCATTAGAAGGTTTGAGATGAAGCTGGGCCTCAAAGATTAAAGACTGATTCCTATTCATAAAAGGGGGACATTGTTGGGAATTAATGTTTGTTTATGAATGATATAGTCTAGGGTACATTTTGTAATTACGTAATAGTGGAAATTGTATATAAATAGAAAGAGGGTACTGTAGCCACGTATAACTTTGCACGGATATTCCAATTTGTACGAGTAGGACTACCTAGGTTTCAGTGCATTCCTTACAACAACAGTACTGTAAATCCTCTCGTTGAAATCCAACCATTCGATTAGTGGTGTTTCAGTTGTGTTCTTAATTGTGATTGTTGTTATTTAAGTATCACACATAATAAGTTATGTAACCATTGGTACCTGCATTTGGCTACACTGCAATCATGTGTGACAAACTTGACTACATTGTATAGTCACATAAACAATTTCTTCATGTGACCATATAGTGGCATATGATTTAGACAAATAAACTAACACTCAATGTGACTAATATAATACTGAATGATAATTGTTGTCCATTGTGGCTCTAAAGAATAGTCACATAATTTTCTCAACATGACGGTTGTGAATATATTCATCACATATAATCACCTAAAATGTGGCCATAAACACCATTTAGCTACACATATGTGACATGGTCTGGCTATTATAAAGCCATATAGTCACATGAGCGTGCTACAAATAAATGTGACTATACATATTAGCTTTTAACATTCTAACACACACTGCACTTTAGACACACATCATAAGTTATGTGACCATATGTACCTGCTTTTGGCTACACTGCAATCATTTTGTGACAAACTCGACTACATGGTTTAGTTACGTAAATAACTTCTTCATGTGACCATATAGCGGCATATGATTTAGACACACAAACTAACACTCATTGTGACTAATATAATACTAAATGATAATCCATTTTGGCTTTAAAGAGTAGCCACATGATTTTGTCACAACGTGACTGTTGTGAATAAATTTGTCACATATAATACCTAAAATGTGGCCATAAATACCATTTAGCTACACATTTGTCACATGGTGTGGCTATTATAAAGCCATACAGTCACATGATCCTACTAGAAATTAATGTGACTATACGGATAAGCTTTCCACACTTTAACACACGTTGCACTTTAGACACACATACTAACTTATGTGACCATATGTACCTAATTTTAGCTACACTGAAATTATGTGTGACAAACTAGACTTCAGGATTTAGTCACATAAAGAATTACTTCATGTGACCATATAGTGACATTTGGTCACAGTGTTCAAGTGTGTGGCGCCGTTTTGTCATATTATATGTGTGTAACGTGACAAATGCTTTGAACTTACTCTTCATTTGTCATGCATTCCAAATGCATATGTGACTAAATAATCAGCAGAAAAACAACAATTCCTTTTAGCCACATAAATGTTCGAAGGTGTGGCAATACATTTCAGAATGATGACAGGATTCAAGTTCAGATGTGACCGATTAATGACGTGATTTTATTTTTGTATCTTTAGTCACATAAATATTTTGATGTGTGATGATTTGATTTCGAGCATGTGTGACCAAAGCCCATTTTCGTACTAGTGTGAGAGTTATAACTTTCGGTTATAGCTTAGAAAATATTTTTTGATTTTGTTCACTTTGGTTTCCGAGAGTTGTAACTCTCGGATGAAACAAAATTGGTAATGTCCTTAGTAAATTCGAATTGCTGTGTTGTGTGTGCTTTGGGATCTGAGAGTTGTAACTTTCGGATGTGCTGATAGTGACTTAGAAAATTTCAAGTGACAATGATCAATTACTGTAATTCGAGAGTTGTAACTATCCGGATGCATGAAGAACTTTGAAGATTTGAAAAATATGCAAGCCTGAAAAATTTGGAAGTTGTATCCGAGAGTTGTAACTCTTGGGTATACTAAGAAATATGAACAGTTCAAAAATTTCAAACATTAACAATAATGGAACACAAATCTGAATGATTTTAAAATCAAATATACTTTACTTCACGAATTTGTGATTAAACAATATGATGTTCACCCAAAGGAATATAGTATCAAATGAGATTTAACCACAAACAGTTCAGAAATTTCGATTTTAAAGATCAAAAAGGTATGTTCTTCGAAGAACACTCAAGAACATGAACAAGATTTCAAAAAAAAAATTCAAATTTGCAAGCGTATAATCGAAAATTAGTAAAAAACCACTTTAAAAGCAACCTGTAGTCTTTGATACTACTTGTAATTCCCAGACTAATTTAAGGATTCAACAAATATCATGCATTTATCAAGAACATCAAGAACTATATGAATATCAATATGAATATGATGAACTAGATAATACCTTAAGAACAATATAAGCAAAGTTTAATATAAACTCAATAGTCTGTAAAAGCTTCGTATTATTACAACTTCAAATCTGAAAACATAAACCTAAGTCATTCTATTTATAAGCAAACAAAGATGACTTGGATCCAATTACAAAACCAAATAACCCATGGGTTGACCTTTTAGGCCTTTAACCCATTTACATGTAACTTTGGATCTTTACACTTTAGCAACAAAACAAAGTTCTATCTACTACATTTCTGACACTGAAACTATCACAATTTCTAGATCTAACAAAATCATTTTACCAAGTAGGAGGCTTTGTAAATAATCAATAGTCATGTCTTGTTCTTGTTTTGTCTACCTCTGCTTGGGTGGCGACAATTGCACTGCAAGTGGTTTCCCCTTCAATATTCTCATCACTCCTTCCATTTGATCACTCAAAATAGAAATTTTGTCTCTGAATACCTGACCAATGCGATTTATAACATCAATCAAGAAGTCATTAGTAACAAAGTTGGTGACAGGGTTGGTCATCAAAAGGAATTTCAGGTGAGTTGGATGAATGTTGGGTTCATTGAGGGTTCTCCATTGAATCTGTGAAAACAGACATGTTAGTATTCTTGAGACAAAAAATTATTAAGTGTAAAGAACTCAAGTTTGAGTCCAATAGAATCCAGTTCAAGTCTTTGAACCACTAACTCGATTGTACTATCCTCCCCCTCAAATCAATATTATCAATGAAAAAATATCATGTTTCTCCCCTTCAAACCAACAAGGATCACTCGAAGTTCGAGTTCAATAAACCCGAGTTCGAGTGAAAAAGACTCGAGTTCGAGTCTCCAAAATTCGAATTTGAGTGACTTTCAAATAATCAATTCATGTTCTCAAATCACTTTCCTCGTAACATTTCAATATTTGAGTTCGAGTCCCATAGACACGACTTAATGTCCAAAAAACTCGAAGTTGAAACTTCAAATAATTTCATGAATTCACTATATTTGTCCTTCAAGTCTTTACAGTGATTTTTTCAAGTTCGAGACTTCAAATATTCAACTGTCCATCAAAAAATTCAACTCAAAGTTCGAGTCAAACAGACTCGACTTCAAGTGAAAGGAACCCAAGCTTCAAGTTGTACACTTGTAACTTTCAGTGTTCTCATGGACAAGTTAGAAGATCAAGTCGATCTTTAACTCGAAGACCTTCGAGTTCTACAGACTCGAGTTCGAGTAGTACATACTCAAGCTACATCGAGTTATAGGAACACAAAGTGCTTCGAGTGGCACTTCTCATATTACAAGTCCCCTTAGTTAAGATTCACTCTGATTCAAAACGTGATTTAAACTTTAAAAAATCGACATACCCACACTCAGATTTTGATCTTAAAAAATTTCCTAACACTAAACATATTCTAAAAAACAACAGAAACCAAGAAAAATTGAATCTTTGTTTAAAAACTTTCTGTAACCAAATTTTTCAGATTCATCTCAAAAAATCAGAAATTTTACCCTCAGACATTGAAATCAAAAGTTCAAATATGTAAAAGAACACTTTACGAAGAGGATTGCAACAAGAAAAATCAACTGTTTTCAGCAAGAAAGCGATTTGGCAGCCGAGTTCTTCAAAGAAAAAGTACTGTGCGTGTAGGTTTTGGGCGGTGGAGAAAGAGAAAAAGACGATTGGAACGTCCTTTTTATAGGATTTCAAAATTTGAAAACAAAAATATCTTTCTTTTCCCAAGAAAGTCTTTGGTCCCCCAAAAAATTTAAACAAACAAACACAAAAAATTAACAAAAAAAAAAACTAACTAAACTAAAAAATACGAAACATAAAAAAATAAGAAACATAAAAAATTTGAAATAATGAAAATAAAATAAAAAATAAGAAGAAAAAAAGTTTGAATTTCCAAAAAAAAAAAAAAAAAGCTCCAAATGTATTCAAGTAACTCCCCTGCAACAGATATACAGTTAGTAACAAACTCCCCATCAACATATCAAGTATTAATTTCAATTGAAAGACATTGCAAAATTATAAAACTTCCAATTAAAAACAATGTAGAAAATTGAACTATCAAATTAATTTTGAAATGTACAGGTAAAATATCAATTTGTTAAATTCAACATTCCTAACTTTAATACCAAGAAATTAAACCTTGTTTCATCTAAAGCCTTGGTAAAATTGTCAGCATGCTGATATTCTGTACGAACAAAATATAATTGAACAATACCATTTTCAACATGATCTTTAATGAAGTGGTACCATATATATATCAATGTGTTGGTCTTTGAATGTTGAACTGAGTTGCATGAAATGGCAATTGCACTTCTCGAATGACAATAGATGGGGATTTTGTTATACACAAAATCATAGTCACTCAGTTGGGTTCGCATTCACAAAACTTGTGAACAACAACTAGCTACAGCAACATACTCTGCTTCTGAAGTAGAAGTTTAAACACAATTTTGTTTCTTCGAGGCCTAGCTGCCTAACTTGTCCCTCAAAATTTGTTATGTCCAGTTGTTCTTTTTTTATCCAAACGGCAACCTGCAAAATCAACATCCGAATATGCAGTTAGTTCAAATGAAGTTTCTTTTGGATAGCAAAGACCAAGATCAGCTTTTTATTTTAGAAATCGTAAGATATGTTTTACTGTAGCAAGATGGAATTCGTTCGGCCTCACTTGATACCTTGCACAGACATATGTTGAGAACTTTTTATTAGATCTACTTGCTGTCAAATATAGGAGAGAACCAATGATACCCCGGTAATTAGTTGCATCCAGAGCTTTCCCATTTGGGTGTGTGTGTATCTTAGAATTTGAATTGGGTGCCAATGGTGTACAGTTAGACATGTTATATTTTTCAATAAATCACTAATTTACTTAGATTGATTTATGAAAATTCCATTTCCAAGTTGTCTAAGTTGTAACCCCTGGAAGATTTTCATGTTTCCCATCATGCTCATTTCAAATTGTCTTGTCACAAACTGAGCAAATTTTTTACAATAAACAGTTAGTAGAACCAAATATAATATCATCAAAGTAGATCTGAATAACAATTATTTACTCACCTCGCTTTTACAAAAATAAGATGGTATCGACATTACCTTTGAAGAAACCACAACGCAAAAGATAGGAAGTTAGTTCGTCATACTAGGCACGAGGCGCTTGTTTTAAGCCATAGAGTGACTTATCTAAACGATAAACATGGTACGACAAAGCCTTCGGGTTTATTGACATAGAGTTCTTCCTTTAGTAAACCGTTCTGAAAGGTTGCTTTCACATCCATCTTATAGACTGTAAAATTCTTGTGGCAGCAAAAGCAAGAAACTTCCGGATAGCCTCTATTCGTGCTACTGGTGCTAAGGTTTCATCATAGTTGATGCCTTCTTGTTGATTGTATCCTCTAGCTACCAAATGAGTTTTATTTCTTACAACAACGCCACTCTCATCTTTCTTATCTTCGAAAACTCATTTTGTTCCAATTATATACTTGGTTTTATCTTTGGGTCTTACTACAAGTCCCCAGACCTTCAATCTCTCAAATTAATTTAGTTCCTCTTGCATCGCAACAATCCAATCAGATGCTTCACCGTTTTTGGTTCAATCTTACTCAGAAAGGAGTAATATAAGCATTCTTCAGCAGTTTCTCTTCTTATTCTTACTGGTGCAAAAGGATCACCAATTATCTGATGGATTGGATGACCTTTCACCCATTTAGTATCATGAACCAATGGTGTATAAGCATCGTGAGTAGCATTGCTAGCTATATAAGCATTAGGATCAGGTGAAGAAATTGGATTTATTTATGAGTTGCAGAGATTGTGTCAGAAGGATTTTGAGTGAGAGTTGGTGTGTTTGTTGCTAAATGATCTTCGCTTGAGTTGGGAAGTTTTGGATTTGTTCATTGTTAGAGGATAATTCAGTAGTTACAGGAGTTACAGCATGTAATTGTACATCAGGACTTGTACAATCTACTTCTAGAGAGATAACATTTGTTACTGATTCTTCTTAATTGATCGTGATAGGATCAGTGGTAATTTCAATTGAGTCCGCAAGAACAACCCTATCAGGAATAGAAATATCACCAGTTGATTTAAGGTTCCCAAAATATTCTTTGTAAAAATTTTCAAACAATAAATCAAGATCAATATATAAAGCATCGTTTGAAGAAGTAGTAACGACAGGTTTTGAACTACATTGTTCTGCTACAGCCAGTCTTTGAGGCTCGGGTCCTGGTCCTGAACTATAGTGTTCAGAAGCCAACTCAAAAAATTCATTGAATTGAATGTTAACGCTTTCAACAACCATTCTTGTTCGCTTATTAATGATGCGGAAAGTTTTTGAATCGTTGCCATGGAATAGGAAGATTCCTTCATCTGCTTTTGCATCAAATATTTAAAGATTCTCCTTATCACTAAGAGCATAACACTTGCAACCAAAATAATAATAATGAGTTATGTCTGGTATGCAGTTATTTAGAATCTCGTAAGGAGTTTTAATAAAACGTTTGTTGACAATTGATTCGTTCTGCGTGTAGCATGTTGTAGCAATGGCTTTGGCCCAAAGATTTAGTGGAAGATTGGATTGAGCGAGCATTGTTCGTGCAGCTTCCACTAGAGTTAGATTTCTGCGTTCAACAACGCCATTCTGTAGAGGTGTTCTTACGGCAAAAATAGTGTGTTTGATTCCAACTGAGAGTAGAAAAGAATCGAAAACGTGATTTTTGAATTCAAATCCATTATCTGAGCAAATCGTTTGTACTGAAAGTAGCAGATTGAGTTGCACTTGTTTGATGAAGGAAATTGTCATTTGTGGAGCTTTATCAAAAATATTGAAAGGCTAAAAGAATATCATGTGATTCTTGCCAAGCATCCATTGGTTATATACAAAGACATGAATGAAAAGAAGAGAGCCATGCGGATGATAGAGCTAAATAAGTATTGTGATGGTACTCTTCCAAAGGTTATGATGGCTCTGAAAGAAAAACTTGATTATGATGTAAAGTGAAGATTGAAAAGTGGAGGCATGAGTCTAGGTGATAGAAAAATGGTTGTAGATTTTGTGGCAAATATTGAGTCTAGACTGAGTAGCAGAAGAAGCATTAGAAGGTTTGAGATGAAGCTGGGCCTCAAAGATTAAAGACTGATTCCTATTCATAAAAGGGGGAGATTGTTGGGAATTAATGTTTGTTTATGAATGATAGAGTCTAGGGTACATTTTGTAATTACGTAATAGTGGAAATTGTATATAAATAGAAAGAGGGTACTGTAGCCACATATAACTTTGCACGGATATTCCAATTTGTACGAGTAGGACTACCTAGGTTTCAGTGCATTCCTTACAACAACAGTACTGTAAATCCTCTCGTTGAAATCCAACCATTCGATTAGTGGTGTTTCAGTTGTGTTCTTAATTGTGATTGTTGTTATTTAAGTATCACACATAATAAGTTATGTAACCATTGGTACCTGCATTTGGCTACACTGCAATCATGTGTGACAAACTTGACTACATTGTATAGTCACATAAACAATTTCTTCATGTGACCATATAGTGGCATATGATTTAGACAAATAAACTAACACTCAATGTGACTAATATAGTACTGAATGATAATTGTTGTCCATTGTGGCTCTAAAGAATAGTCACATAATTTTCTCAACATGACGGTTGTGAATATATTCATCACATATAATCACCTAAAATGTGGCCATAAACACCATTTAGCTACACATATGTGACATGGTCTGGCTATTATAAAGCCATATAGTCACATGAGCGTGCTACAAATAAATGTGACTATACATATTAGCTTTTAACATTCTAACACACACTGCACTTTAGATACACATCATAAGTTATGTGACCATATGTACCTGCTTTTGGCTACACTGCAATCATTTTGTGACAAACTCGACTACATGGTTTAGTTACGTAAAAAACTTCTTCATGTGACCATATAGCGGCATATGATTTAGACACACAAACTAACACTCATTGTGACTAATATAATACTAAATGATAATCCATTTTGGCTCTAAAGAGTAGCCACATGATTTTGTCACAACGTGACTGTTGTGAATAAATTTGTCACATATAATACCTAAAATGTGGCCATAAATACCATTTAGCTACACATTTGTCACATGGTGTGGCTATTTTAAAGCCATACAGTCACATGATCCTACTAGAAATTAATGTGACTATACGGATAAGCTTTCCACACTTTAACACATGTTGCACTTTAGACACACATACTAACTTATGTGACCATATGTACCTAATTTTGGCTACACTGAAAATATGTGTGACAAACTAGACTTCAGGATTTAGTCACATAAAGAATTACTTCATGTGACCATATAGTGACATTTGGTCACAGTGTTCAAGTGTGTGGCGCCGTTTTGTCATATTGTATGTGTGTAACGTGACAAATGCTTTGAACTTACTCTTCATTTGTCATGCATTCCAAATGCATATGTGACTAAATAATCAGCAGAAAAACAACAATTCCTTTTAGCCACATAAATGTTCGAAGGTGTGGCAATACATTTCAGAATGATGACAGGATTCAAGTTTAGATGTGACCGATTAATGACGTGATTTTACTTTTGTATCTTTAGTCACATAAATATTTTGATGTGTGATGATTTGATTTCGAGCATGTGTGACCAAAGCCCATTTTCGTACTAGTGCGAGAGTTATAACTTTCGGTTATAGCTTAGAAAATATTTTTTGATTTTGTTCACTTTGGTTTCCGAGAGTTGTAACTCTCGGATGAAACAAAATTGGTAATGTCCTTAGTAAATTCGAATTGCTGTGTTGTGTGTGCTTTGGGATCTGAGAGTTGTAACTCTCGGATGTGCTGATAGTGACTTAGAAAATTTCAAGTGACAATGATCAATTACTGTAATTCGAGAGTTGTAACTATCCGGATGCATGAAGAACTTTGAAGATTTGAAAAATATGCAAGCCTGAAAAATTTGGAAGTTGTATCCGAGAGTTGTAACTCTCGGGTATACTAAGAAATATGAACAGTTCAAAAATTTCAAATATTAACAATAATGGAACACAAATCTTAATGATTTTAAAATCAAATATACTTTACTTCACGAGTTTGTGATTAAACAATATGATGTTCACCCAAAGGAATATAGTATCAAATGAGATTTAACCACAAACAGTTCAGAAATTTCGATTTTAAAGATCAAAAAGGTATGTTCTTCGAAGAACACTCAAGAACATGAACAAGATTTCAAAAAAAAATTTCAAATTTGCAAGCGTATAATCGAAAATTAGTAAAAAAACCACTTTAAAAGCAACCTGTAGTCTTTGATACTACTTGTAATTCCCAGACTAATTTAAGGATTCAACAAATATCATGCATTTATCAAGAACATCAAGAACTATATGAATATCAATATCAATATGATGAACTAGATAATACCTTAAGAACAATATAAGCAAAGTTTAATATAAACTCAATAGTCTGTAAAAGCTTCGTATTATTACAACTTCAAATCTGAAAACATAAACCTAAGTCATTCTATTTATAAGCAAACAAAGATGACTTGGATCCAATTACAAAACCAAATAACCCATGGGTTGACCTTTTAGGCCTTTAACCCATTTACATGTAACTTTGGATCTTTACACTTTAGCAACAAAACAAAGTTCTATCTACTACATTTCTGACACTGAAACTATCACAATTTCTAGATCTAACAAAATCATTTTACCAAGTAGGAGGCTTTGTAAATAATCAATAGTCATGTCTTGTTCTTGTTTTGTCTACCTCTGCTTGGGTGGCGACAATTGCACTGCAAGTGGTTTCCCCTTCAATATTCTCATCACTCCTTCCATTTGATCACTCAAAATAGAAATTTTGTCTCTGAATACCTGACCAATGCGATTTATAACATCAATCAAGAAGTCATTAGTAACAAAGTTGGTGACAGGGTTGGTCATCAAAAGGAATTTCAGGTGAGTTGGATGAATGTTGGGTTCATTGAGGGTTCTCCATTGAATCTGTGAAAACAGACATGTTTGTATTCTTGAGACAAAAAATTATTAAGTGTAAAGAACTCAAGTTTGAGTCCAATAGAATCCAGTTCAAGTCTTTGAACCACTAACTCGATTGTACTATCCTCCCCCTCAAATCAATATTATCAATGAAAAAATATCATGTTTCTCCCCTTCAAACCAACAAGGATCACTCGAAGTTCGAGTTCAATAAACCCGAGTTCGAATGAAAAAGACTCGAGTTCGAGTCTCCACAATTCGAATTTGAGTGACTTTCAAATAATCAATTCATGTTCTCAAATCACTTTCCTCGTAACATTTCAATCTTTGAGTTCGAGTCCCATAGACACGACTTAATGTCCAAAAAACTCGAAGTTGAAACTTCAAATAATTTCATGAATTCACTATATTTGTCCTTCAAGTCTTTACAGTGATTTTTTCAAGTTCGAGACTTCAAATATTCAACTGTCCATCAAAAAATTCAACTCAAAGTTCGAGTCAAACAGACTCGACTTCAAGTGAAAGGAACCCAAGCTTCAAGTTGTACACTTGTAACTTTCAGTGTTCTCATGGACAAGTTAGAAGATCAAGTCGATCTTTAACTCGAAGACCTTCGAGTTCTACAGACTCGAGTTCGAGTAGTACATACTCAAGCTACATCGAGTTATAGGAACACAAAGTGCTTCGAGTGGCACTTCTCATATTACAAGTCCCCTTAGTTAAGATTCACTCTGATTCAAAACGTGATTTAAACTTTAAAAAATCGACATACCCACACTCAGATTTTGATCTTAAAAAATTTCCTAACACTAAACATATTCTAAAAAACAACAGAAACCAAGAAAAATTGAATCTTTGTTTAAAAACTTTCTGTAACCAAATTTTTCAGATTCATCTCAAAAAATCAGAAATTTTACCCTCAGACATTGAAATCAAAAGTTCAAATATGTAAAAGAACACTTTACGAAGAGGATTGCAACAAGAAAAATCAACTGTTTTTAGCAAGAAAGCGATTTGGCAGCCGAGTTCTTCAAAGAAAAAGTACTGTGCGTGTGTGTTTTGGGCGGTGGAGAAAGAGAAAAAGACGATTGGAACGTCCTTTTTATAGGATTTCAAAATTTGAAAACAAAAATATCTTTCTTTTCCCAAGAAAGTCTTTGGTCCCCCAAAAAATTTAAACAAACAAACACAAAAAATTAACAAAATAAAAAACTAACTAAACTAAAAAATACGAAACATAAAAAAATAAGAAACATAAAAAATTTGAAATAATGAAAATAAAATAAAAAATAAGAAGAAAAAAAGTTTGAATTTCCAAAAAAAAAAAAAAAAAAAGCTCCAAATGTATTCAAGTAACTCCCCTGCAACAGATATACAGTTAGTAACAAACTCCCCATCAACATATCAAGTATTAATTTCAATTGAAAGACATTGCAAAATTATAAAACTTCCAATTAAAAACAATGTAGAAAATTGAACTATCAAATTAATTTTGAAATGTACAGGTAAAATATCAATTTGTTAAATTCAACATTCCTAACTTTAATACCAAGAAATTAAACCTTGTTTCATCTAAAGCCTTGGTAAAAATGTCAGCATGCTGATATTCTGTACGAACAAAATATAATTGAACAATACCATTTTCAACATGATCTTTAATGAAGTGGTACCATATATATATCAATGTGTTGGTCTTTGAATGTTGAACTGAGTTGCATGAAATGGCAATTGCACTTCTCGAATGACAATAGATGGGGATTTTGTTATACACAAAATCATAGTCACTCAGATTGGTTCGCATTCACAAAACTTGTGAACAACAACTAGCTACAGCAACATACTCTGCTTCTGAAGTAGAAGTTTAAACACAATTTTGTTTCTTCGAGGCCTAGCTGCCTAACATGTCCCTCAAAATTTGTTATGTCCAGTTGTTCTTTTTTTATCCAAACGGCAACCTGCAAAATCAACATCCGAATATGCAGTTAGTTCAAATGAAGTTTCTTTTGGATAGCAAAGACCAAGATCAGCTTTTTATTTTAGAAATCGTAAGATATGTTTTACTGTAGCAAGATGGAATTCTTTCGGCCTCACTTGATACCTTGCACAGACATATGTTGAGAACTTTTTATTAGATCTACTTGCTGTCAAATATAGGAGAGAACCAATGATACCCCGGTAATTAGTTGCATCCAGAGCTTTCCCATTTGGGTGTGTGTGTATCTTAGAATTTGAATTGGGTGCCAATGGTGTACAGTTAGACATGTTATATTTTTCAATAAATCACTAATTTACTTAGATTGATTTATGAAAATTCCATTTCCAAGTTGTCTAAGTTGTAACCCCTGGAAGATTTTCATGTTTCCCATCATGCTCATTTCAAATTGTCTTGTCATAAACTGAGCAAATTTTTAACAATAAACAGTTAGTAGAACCAAATATAATATCATCAAAGTAGATCTGAATAACAATTATTTACTCACCTCGCTTTTACAAAAATAAGATGGTATCGACATTACCTTTGAAGAAACCACAACGCAAAAGATAGGAAGTTAGTTCGTCATACTAGGCACGAGGCGCTTGTTTTAAGCCATAGAGTGACTTATCTAAACGATAAACATGGTACGACAAAGCCTTCGGGTTTATTGACATAGAGTTCTTCCTTTAGTAAACCGTTCTGAAAGGTTGCTTTCACATCCATCTTATAGACTGTAAAATTCTTGTGGCAGCAAAAGCAAGAAACTTCCGGATAGCCTCTATTCGTGCTACTGGTGCTAAGGTTTCATCATAGTTGATGCCTTCTTGTTGATTGTATCCTCTAGCTACCAAACGAGTTTTATTTCTTACAACAACGCCACTCTCATCTTTCTTAACTTCGAAAACTCATTTTGTTCCAATTATATACTTGGTTTTATCTTTGGGTCTTACTACAAGTCCCCAGACCTTCAATCTCTCAAATTAATTTAGTTCCTCTTGCATCGCAACAATCCAATCAGATGCTTCACCGGTTTTGGTTCAATCTTACTCAGAAAGGAGTAATATAAGCATTCTTTAGCAGTTTCTCTTCTTATTCTTACTGGTGCAAAAGGATCACAAATTATCTGATGGATTGGATGATCTTTCACCCATTTAGTATCATGAACCAATGGTGTATAAGCATCGTGAGTAGCATTGCTAGCTATATAAGCATTAGGATCAGGTGAAGAAATTGGATTTATTTATGAGTTGCAGAGATTGTGTCAGAAGGATTTTGAGTGAGAGTTGGTGTGTTTGTTGCTAAATGATCTTCGCTTGAGTTGGGAAGTTTTGGATTTGTTCATTGTTAGAGGATAATTCAGTAGTTACAGGAGTTACAGCATGTAATTGTACATCAGGACTTGTACAATCTACTTCTAGAGAGATAACATTTGTTACTGATTCTTCTTAATTGATCGTGATAGGATCAGTGGTAATTTCAATTGAGTCCGCAAGAACAACCCTATCAGGAATAGAAATATCACCAGTTGATTTAAGGTTCCCAAAATATTCTTTGTAAAAATTTTCAAACAATAAATCAAGATCAATATATAAAGCATCGTTTGAAGAAGTAGTAACGACAGGTTTTGAACTACATTGTTCTGCTACAGCCAGTCTTTGAGGCTCGGGTCCTGGTCCTGAACTATAGTGTTCAGAAGCCAACTCAAAAAATTCATTGAATTGAATTTTAACGCTTTCAACAACCATTCTTGTTCGCTTATTAATGATGCGGAAGGTTTTTGAATCGTTGCCATGGAATAGGAAGATTCCTTCATCTGCTTTTGCATCAAATATTTAAAGATTCTCCTTATCACTAAGAGCATAACACTTGCAACCAAAATAATAATAATGAGTTATGTCTGGTATGCAGTTATTTAGAATCTCGTAAGGAGTTTTAATAAAACGTTTGTTGACAATTGATTCGTTCTGCGTGTAGCATGTTGTAGCAATGGCTTTGGCCCAAAGATTTAGTGGAAGATTGGATTGAGCGAGCATTGTTCGTGCAGCTTCCACTAGAGTTAGATTTCTGCGTTCAACAACGCCATTCTGTAGAGGTGTTCTTACGGCAAAAATAGTGTGTTTGATTCCAACTGAGAGTAGAAAAGAATCGAAAACGTGATTTTTGAATTCAAATCCATTATCTGAGCAAATCGTTTGTACTGAAAGTAGCAGATTGAGTTGCACTTGTTTGATGAAGGAAATTGTCATTTGTGGAGCTTCATCTTTTATCTTAAGAACATATACCCAAGTATAGATTGAATAGTCATCCACTATAAGGACATACTTGTTATGACCTAAGCTCTGAACTTGCATAGGAACACAGAGATCCATATGCAGAAGCTCCAACGTGCGTTTAGATCCATGTTCCACTTTAAGCTTAAGCGAAGCCCTCTTCATTTTTCCTTTAGCACATGCACTACACACTTTGTCTTTATCAAATTTCATTGATGCCACAACCACGATTTTTGCCAACTTTGGGAAACTTTGGGCCCTCTTCATCTTGCCCTTGACTAAACCATCAGTTGCCAAGTTATTTATACTCTTGAAGTTCAAATGTGAAACTATTTGATGCCACAACCACTATTGTGGTGCATTGGCTTTAGAGAATAGATAGATTTCATCTGAGAGATTTACATTTGAAGTATCAATTGTGTATAAATTTGTGTCTCTCGATCCAGATAAAACTTCCTTTCCATCTTCATTTAGAATGTTGCATTTAGCCTTAACCTAACTTCCATGCCTCTATCGTAGAATTTACCAATGCTAAAAAGAGTGCTCTAGACCATCGACATAGTGCACATTCTTGATAGTTAGCTTTTTTTAAGTTCAAATCAACATGGCCCATTAAAGAAGCAAAATGGTTGCTTCCAAAGAGAACGGTTCCAAAAAATTCATCGACAATGTCAGTGAGAAGCTCCTTTTTACCAGTCATATGTTTGCACCACCCAGAGTCTAGGTACCACACATGTTCATCCTACAAAAAGACAATTTAAACCTTTTTAGGTACGCACATAAATTTGGGTCCTTGTTTCTCAGTGTTGAATCCTTTTGGAATCCATTTTTCATTCGCATTCTTTACAAAAACAAACGATCTAATAGATTTAAAACTAACAGCACAACTAAAATCATTCAACAAAGTAGAAGCATGTGTATCACCACATTTTACAGGAACATACATTTGTTTAACTGAGATATTCGAACTTTTATCATTCATGCGCACTTGTTTACGAATCACAAAATATTGTCCAACAAATGTCTTCTTATCACACACATTATTACAAACATTTTGCTTAACAACCACCCTCCTAACTCTCCTTTTCTTATCTCTCTTCCTATTTCTCCTCTTGGGTTTGCAGACTTTTTCAATTTTAGCTTCTCCCCAGCATCAACTATTCCTTACCTAAAATTTTCTGTTTTATAAGAGAAATCAATGTTAGTATCATGAGGATGATAACCAAAATGCGTAGATAATCTCTTATACAAAAATTGTTCCTGTGAATGATTATTATTTTTATTCGATTATAAGATTTCTCTTTTGAGAAATTCTTATCTTTCGGATACGAATTAGAAACATTCATAGAAAAAATATTTTGTTTTGAAGACGATGGAACATCAGTCTTCTCAAGAGATATCTCAACGACTTTTGCCATACCTTTGTGTTGTACCAATATCTTTTGCATTGGTTTGTTTTAAATCAAATCAATTACCTAAATACCATCATCAGAACTAATATCAAAATCTAGATAAGCATCAAAATTATCTGAATCATAGAAGTAATTTTTCGCAGGAATTGGATCGCTTTGAAAAATTGGTGAAAATTCTTCATCTTCAAAATGATTTTCAAATTTATCGAAAAGATCTGAAGAATTTTCTTTCACCTTTTGTCTTTCATTTGTATCATTTGTTTCAAAACTTTTCAAATTATGAACAGACTGAGAATCTAAATTGACAAATAAATTTTGTTCCATTTTAAGAAAAACATAATTTTTTAAGATTGATGGTTGAGTTGTTAAATGAACGATTTGATTCTCTAAGTCATTGTTAAGTACTAGAAGTTTATCAACTTCCTCATTTAGCGACTCAATGTCCTTTTTAAGTATTAAATTTATCCTTCTTTCTGATTCAACTTATTTTAATGACATGTAGAGCTCTTTTTGAAGTTAAGAAATTCATTTTACTTAAATTAGAGTTGGACCATATGTAAAGTATTTTTTGAATCAGATTTCAAACTTTCTGTTGAATATGTTTCCATTGATATTACAGAAAAGGGAACCTCTATAATATTTGTATAATCAAAGATTCAGTTGCAAATTGTCATCTCGTTGCCTATTTAAATCTTCTAGTTCCTCGACTTCAACATATTAATTTTGTGAAATTCATTGTACAGCCATGATGCATATATTTCAAGATGTAATGTAACACCCGGCTTTCGAGCAGGTGCGTGTAATTATCTCATTGACTAATTATTATATTGAGTATTGCGTTGGTCCAATTGTGTTCCGTATAGTGGATTGTACGTGTCGTGTAACAACCTTGTCTTTAGCTAAATTTAATTTCAGTATTTTGAACCAATAATGTAATATTATTACATTATTTGAATTGAAAACTTAATTAAATTATGAAATATTTAATTAAATTATATAAATATTTAAATTATGATTTATTAAATTTTTAAAGATAATTAAATAAAAGAGATATAAGATACAAAAGTAAAAGTGGGTTAACTAGTAAATATAACTAGATGAAGTATATAAACGAGATTTAGGATTCATTAATCATTTTTACTCTCTCTCTAAAAATCTCACAAAGTTTATCAATCTTTACCCTAATTTGCAAACAAGTTGGAGTATTAATCAAGGAAAAGTTACAGGAAGTGATAAACAACAACGATTACAAACAAAATTTGAGGTAAGAATCGATTTCTTAAGTTTTCTTATTTTCGGTTTTGATGAATAAATTCGAATTTATCATTTTCATTCGAATTTAATTTATCTAGTTTGAGTTTTAACAAGATTATGATAGAATATGTGTAATATAATCGAACTTAGGTTTATTACGTAACATATTCATGATTTAGACATAGAAATGAATGATTTAAAGCTATAAAATATGAACAAATTCGAGATACAAAGAACAAACTCGAAATGCATAGAACAGCTGAAGAAGCGAGAGAGACCCCTGACGTGGTTACCGGTACATTCATGCTTAACTCAATCCCTGCTCGCGTATTATTTGATTCCGGTGCTAGTCGTTCCTTTATATCGACTTCTTTCGCACAAAGATTATCCAAATCTCCATCGAAGCTTTCCGTGATACTAGATATTGAGACAGCCAGTAACAACTATGTTATGGCTGATTCTGTATACCGAAATTGTACTCTACTCGTAAACAACATCGTATTTAATCTCGACCTTATCCCGATTCCGTTGAAAGTGTTCGACGTCATCATCGGCATGGACTGGTTAACGAATAACGAAGCTACGATCGTATGCAACCGCCGAATCAACAGAATTAAGTCTACAGGCGAACGAGTATTGGAAATCAAAGGCGAGAAGCGGAAAGGTGCTCACTGTTTCATAACTGTTGAAAAAGCGTATAAGTATCTATCTAAGGGTCACGAATCTTACATATGCTATGTCTCATCTGAATCCGTCTCTGAAGCCCAAAAGAAATCCTTATCTGATTATCCTATCGACTGTGAGTTCCCAGACGTATTCCCTGATGACATATCTGGAGTGCCACCGGAACGTCAAGTCGAATTTGGCATTGACTTAGTTCCTGGTGCGGCTCCAATCGTCAAAGCTCCCTACAGACTTGCACCTGCAGAAATGCAAGAAATGTCAAAACAATTGTAAGAGCTGTTAGAGAAGGGATTTATCCGACCGAGTTCATCTCCGTGGGGTGCACCTGTCTTATTTGTAAAGAAGAAAGACGGAACTCTCAGAATGTGCATCGATTATCGCGAGTTGAACAAAGTCACCATAAAGAATAAATATCCTCTGCCCAGAATTGACGATTTATTTGATCAGCTACAAGGAGCAAGTTATTTCCAAGATTGATTTTCGTTCTGGGTATCATCAGCTGAAAGTAAGAGATGAGGATATTCCAAAGACAGCCTTCCGAACAAGATACGGTCATTACGAATTTCTCGTGATGCCGTTCGGTTTAACAAATGCACCAGCGGCGTTCATGGACCTCATGAATCGCGTGTGCAGACCAATGCTGGATAACAGTTATCGTATTCATAGACGATATTCTGATTTACTCCAAAACGGAGGCTGATCATTCTAATCATCTGCGACAATTGCTAGAGTTACTGAGAAAAGAAAGACTCTACGCAAAATTCTCTAAGTGCGAATTCTGGCTCAGACAGGTACAACTTTATATTGTCTTGAGTTATTCCTTAAGCGTTCTTAGTTTCAAACAAAACTTGAAATTCTGCTTTGATTACTTTATAGATCCAATTCCTTGTCCATGTTATATCTGGCAAAGGAATTTCCGTTGATCCTTCAAAAGTCGAGGCTGTTCAGAAATGGCAAACACCTCGCAATGCCTCTGAAATCAGAAGTTTCCTTGGATGGTCGGTTACTATCGGCGTTTCATTAAGGACTTCTCGAAGATTGTTGTACCTCTTACGATGCTAACACGAAAGAATACTCTTTTCGTATGGGCTGATAAACAGCAAGAGGCATTCGAAAATCTGAAACAGAAACTGATTCAAGCGCCGATCCTAGCCTTACCAGAAGGCAACGATGACTTTGTCGTTTACAGCGACGCATCTGGTACTGGTTTAGGAGGTGTCCTCATGCAAAGGGGAAAAGTCATTGCCTACGCTTCAAGGCAATTAAAGGATTACGAGAAAAGTGCACCAACTCATGATCTTGAGTTGGCTGCCATTACCTTTGCACTAAAGATCTGGCGTCATTATCTCTATGGGACTCGGTGTCAGCTTTACACCGATCATAAGAGTCTCAAACATCTCTTTACTCAAAAGGATCTAAACATGAAACAGTGTCGGTCCTTGGAGCTTATCAAGGACAATGATTGCGAGATCCTATATCATCCCGGCAAAGCTAATGTGGTCGCGGATGGTTTGAGTAGAAAGACATACAGGAAAAAGTGTTGCTATGCCCTAACTCCTGTAGTATTTTCTTCCGATCTTATTGAAGATATTAGATCTGCTCAAGCCGAAGCGTTGAAAGAAGAAAATATCTATTCTGAAAATCTCAAAGGGCAACTTCAATTCTTATCTATGAATCATTTGGGACTACAATGTCTCAAAGGAAACCGAATCTGGATTCCTAAATATGGTTCTGTTCGCAAAACTCTTCTATCTGAAGCTCATCAGTCCAAGTTATCTATTCATCCTAGTAGCTCAAAAATGTATTTTGATCTGAAAGTTGATTACTGGTGGCCAGGAATGAAGAAAGACATCGGTCTATATGTTGAAAGCCGCAGAATATGTCAAATGGTTAAGGCAGAACATCAGAAACCCTTTGGGGATATGCAACCACTGCCAGTTCCTGAGTGGAAGTGGGAGCATATAACCATGGACTTCGTCACGAAACTTCCATAAACCAAGAGACAGCATGACTTCATCTGGGTAGTCGTGGAACGATTAACGAAGTCAACTCACTTCATGCTGATGAAAGAAACATACTCTCTGGATAGATTGGCACAGATGTACATCACTGAAATAATCTATCGTCATGGTGTGCCGAAATCTATCGTCTCTGATCGTGATAGTCGTTTCACTTCGAGATTCTGGAAAGCGCTGCAAGACGGGATGGGTACTCGAATATCCATGAGTACAGCTTATCACCCAAGTGCAGATGGCCAAAGTGAGCGTACTATCCTAACTCTTGAAGATATGCTTCGTGCCTGTGTTCTTGATCTGGGTGGTAATTGGGATGACCACTTGCCTCTGGTCGAATTCTCGTATAATAACAGTTATCACTCCACGATCAAGATGGCTCCTTTTGAAGCTTTGTATGAAAGAAAGTGCAGAACTCCCACCTGTTGGCGCGAAACAGGTGAATCGCCAATAGCAGGACCTGCCCTTCTACAGTTGTCTCATGAGAAGATTCAACTAGTCAGAAAGAATATACTTGAAGCTCAAAGCAGGCAGAAGTCATATTATGATAATCGACACAAATCAATAAGCTTTGAGGTTAACGATTGGGTGATGCTGAAAGTATCCCCAATGAAGAATGTGGTAAGATTCATAAAGAGAAACAAGCTAGCTCCAAGATTCATCGGTCCGTTCAAGATTATCCCCAATGAAGAATGTGGAAATCAATCTTATCGTCTTGAACTGCCAGCGGACTTATCTGGAATACAACCTGTATTCCATGTCACTCATCTGAGAAAGAGTTTAGCCGATGAAAGGGAAGTGCAGATACCACACGTTAACCTGCAAATTGATGAAAAGCTTCGAGTGGTTGAAGAGCCAGAACGTATTCTGGACTCGAAGACCAAGAAACTTAGAAATAAAGAGATACAGATGGTGCTCGTCCAGTGGAAACACCACAAGGGTTCGCATCAGTCTTGGGAATCTGAAGATGTTATGAAAGCTACTTATCCCAGTCTGTTCGAACATAGATAACTTCGGGGACGAAGTTTGTGCGTGGTGGAGCCCATTCTGTAACAACCTAGTCTTTAGCTAAATTTATTTTTAGTATTTTGGACCAATAATGTAATATTATTACATTATTTGATTAGAAAATTTAATTAAATTATGAACTATTTAATTAAATTATATAAATATTTAAATTATGATTTATTAAATTATGAAAGATAATTAAATAAAAGAGATATAAGATACAAAAGTAAAACTGGGTTAAGTAGTAAATATAACTAGATGAAGTATATAAACGAGATTTAGGATTCATTAATTATTTTTACTCTCTCTCTACTCTCTCTCTCTACTCTCTCTCTACTCTCTCTATAAATCTCACAAAGTTTATCAATCTCTACCCTAATTTGCAAACAAGTTGGAGTATTAATCAAGGAAAAGTTACAGGAAGTGATAAACAAGAACGATTAAAAACGAAATTTGAGGTAAGAATCGATTTCTTAAGTTTTCTTATTTTCGGTTTTGATGAATAAATTCGAATTTATCATTTTCATTCGAATTTAAGTTATCTAGTTTGAGTTTTAACAAGATTATGATAGAATATGTGTAATATAATCGAACTTAGGTTTATTACGTAACATATTCATGATTTAGACTTAGAAATGAATGATTTAAAGCTATAAAATATGAACAAATTCGAGATACCAAGAACAAACTCGAAATGCATAGAACAAATCCGATTATTTTAGCTAAATTCGAACCTTGGGTTCGAATTTAACCCAAAGTCGAAATAGTGATTTCGAATTTGACATAGATTTCGAGTTTAACCATTAACATCGAATGTAGGTTTGACTTTTGAACATTAAATTTGAATATTGTCTCGAATTTAGTATATATATTCGATTAATTGTTTGAATTTAATCATGAATCGATTTTAGTCATTAAATTCGAATGGGGCTTCGATTTATCCCTATGTTTGAATTTAATGTCTTCAATTTTAGCATATATATTCGAATTTAAGTATTAAACTCGAAACACACTCCCTAAATTCGAATATATTGAATAAAACACTTGGACAACGCATAAAATAACAAGATAGTTAGCAAAATAAATAAATATATTAATATATATATATATATATATATATATATATATATATATATATATATATATATATATATATATATATATATATATATATATATATATATATATATATATATATATATATTGATCCTTTGAGAAATTACTGAAACAAAGAATACGAATGAAAGAATGATTTATGAATAAACAAGTTATCAGAATCAGATAAAATAAAGATTTAAAGACAACAGATGATAATATTGACATAAAATTGATATGATGATTATGGACAGGTTCAGTGAAATTCTGAACATTGATTTGAAAGATTTAAAAGCGGGTCAAAGATTTGAATTGACAGAGAATAGATTGACAAAGATAAAATCCTAAGATAACTCAGGTGGCAGATTTTACGTATGTTTGATAAAGACCCAGATCAGTGAGTTATAGATATTCAGATTTAACATGCTTGAATTTCCGGTTGAGACATATTGTAGATGCTAGATTGATTTGACATTCATAATATCAGCTGGATTGTGACCTGTGCACACCATGGTTGGGTGCTGCCCAGTTGATCATGATAGCTATTTGATCATCATTTCATATGTTATCGCGTTTATAATTCATTTCTGATACTGCTTTGAGACTATTGCTATCATGACATTGATTACGTATGTTTCATCATTGCATATACTTGGAAATATTGATTCAGCTTGACTAGCCTCATTGGTCTATTGTTCTACACCTGGCTATTTCACGAGTTCTATTGAACTTGGTAATGACCTCCGATGTTCCGCCACGTTGATTTACTGGTAGCTAGCCCAGAATGTGGCTGATCCCCACGATTTAAGCGTGAGCGTGGTTTGAGCATCATCCGACTCTATGACTTCTATTTCTCAATCATGAGTGGCTGTAGCGGTAGCCTTGACATATCACGCTAGACTTATGATGATCCGCTTGATTATGCATGTTAATTTGAAAATCTATTTACCCACTAAGCATTGCTTACGGTTGCTACATTAACATTTTTACAGGAAAAGATAAAGGAAAGTCACCTGTCGGACCTAGTACTTAGGTCATACAAGAATCAAGTGAAGTTTTCATAGACCTCTACTCAGCAAACCATTTTGGTACAGATTGGATGATGATATTGTGGTGTTCTGGGTAGATTTATTTTGATTGTGTGATGACATAAACTAGATTAGACAGTACCCTTTATAAGTTTAATTTGAAAACCGTAAAACTGTATTAAACTTAATCCTAATACGCTTGTACTGTAATTTAATATTCCGCACTTAATTACTCTATCTTAGTTATGATTGATATCGTATTGCAATTTGTGGGACCTAGACTCTGAGGATTGCCCCGTGAGGGGAGGTCTTCACATGTCGGGATAGATATTATATGCCTTCGGGATTTAATTTTAGTGGATTAATTATAATTATGGATTCATGGAATTAAATGGGATTTAATGATATAAAATTTGAAATATTGATAACGTGGCCGGGTATCGAAGTCGAACCCACGTTATAAATGGATACGTATAATTATGTCGTACGTATCTTCACTTCCTTCACTTTCCAACATTGACAAAGTGTGTGCGTGTTTGGCTACTACTAGGGTTCAGAATCAAACCATCTAAGTGAATTAAGTTGGTGGAAATCAATTGAAAGCTTTCATCTAGGTGTTCTTCAAGTTTGGAGGTAAGGGGAGGTTTTGATTTCACTGATTTTGCATGTTATATGTTATGATGTAATGGGAATTGGTTTACGTGAGTATTAGAAGTGTTTTGGTGTGGATTTCGTGGGTTTTAGTTGCTGAAATCGGCTTTGGGGTTGAAATCCCGATGGACAGAAGATGAAAATGAAAAAGATAAACCTGCACTGCAAGCGGGGCAGTAATCGTGCGCGTGACCCGCACTCGGATGAGCACGACCGTGATCAGGAGCGCAGCCCGCGATCGGGTGATCGCAGCCGTGATCAGGGCTGTTTTGGCCAGATTGGGTTTTCGAGCCCCAATAACCTATTTGGGTTGCTTTTTGAGGGTTTTATCAATTGTGTTAATGATTATGTGTGAGACCCACTTTTCTCACTCAAATGCCACGTCAACATAAATCCTAAGAGGCATCATCGCAAGCATCTCATAACACACATGTAATAGGATTAACTGAAAACCACTATTAATTAAAAACGTTAATACAGAAGTCGTCACATATCATGCCATATGCGGATACTGTTATACATACACAACTGAGCACTAACTAGCATACACTAGGAGACCAAGTACAACAGTTCTCAAAAGGTGAAGTCAGCATACAATAGATTACACAAGACACATCTCTAAACCCAGCTCCTACTTTGGCGGCTGCTGCGGTTGAGACCCCACAGTATGACTGCCTGAGACACGGAAGATTCGAAAACATAAGCTGGGAAGCTCGTGAGTATGCGAGGTTTAGGCTCTGCAGATATCACATATAGCATACACAACACACATAGCTCAACACATATAACACAGGCTGAATGCTAAACACATATCTCTGCTCAAAGGGGACGCCGTTCCCCAGTTAACAGGCCGCACACAGCAGCGGTTAGCTCACAATAGGCACGGGAGCGACCTGGCAATACACTGCTGTATGTATATATACAGTCTCATACTTCGTGACTGGTTAGGGACAGTCAGCCTGCGCGATCACATATCGTGGACACCTGCAACGCAAACACATATAACATGTATAGGGTAGATAGAATCATACATGTGTGTCGTCTCTGTCTCGCACAATATATCACAACATATGCACGACGCGAAACCACTCGAAAAATAGAGTGCTCATTTCAAAAGGAACTCGAGTACTCACCGATTACCCAAAGTCAACTGAAACCCAAAACTCTATCGCGGATCGGCACGCGGTTGACTCGAACCTGTAACAGAATGGGTCTCAAAATATCAACACACGTCCAACGGATAGACCACAAAACCCGAACACAACTATTATAAGCAATTCGACTCACGACACTGTCCTAAACGGCTAATCACAATTCCGGACGATGAACTTATCAATATCGCAACATTCCAAAGTCGACCCGGACTCGACAAAGCCACGAAACCTGAAACCCAACCGAGATCCGACTCGACATTCCGACCAAACCCCCATAACTCAAACAATCTGACTCGAAACAATCCCGACTCGAAATCGACCCCAAAACCCTCTTATGAGACCCAACTCGATTTTCTCCAGCAGGCCACTGCTCGCGCCGCTAACCCTCTGTGGGTCGCGCCGCGTCAGTGCGAAGAACTCCATCCTTGCTCTATTATTTGCAGGTCTGGCCAGGAGTTTTAAACTCCTTTACCTATCGATTCCAGGCTCAATACACATATATAATCACTAAAAAATAGTCCCCCACAACTTGGGAACCTTATTACACAAATTCACAACATATAACTCAAATCAAAGCCTCTAAGTTGAAGCTCCTTACCTTCAATACTTCAAAACACCAAGAAGGAGAGAAGAAGGTAAGATACAGCACCCAAACTAAGTTGAAATTCAGCTTCGTCTTGCTAGAGCTCCACACAAAACACACACACACTTAGGGTTCTTCTCTCAAATGGATAAGGGAGAAAGGAAGGGAACAACCATATGTATGTCTCTATTTTTATCTAGTCCCGAATCCATTAACCCGAACCCGATAACACCTTTTCACTATTAATATCATTTGGACCCAATTAAATCCACGATTTCAATAATAATAATAATCCACTAATTACTAATCCGTAGACACGTCACTCGGTCCCAACACGTATAGTCCACAAAATGGGACTCAATTGAACCAACGCAATGATATTAAAATAAAAAGCCAATAAATTAAATCCACGTACCAGCCACAAATCCGACATGTTACAAATCCTCCCTTCGTAATAAGATTTCATCCCGGAATCTTTCTCAAACTCGGAAACAGCTGTGGATACCGGCTCCTCATATAGGCCTCGGGCTCCCAGGTAGCGCTAGTACCCTTATGATGTCTCCACTGAACGAGTACTAACTCGATCTCTTTATTTTGCAATTTCTTTATCTTACGGTCAATAATTGCCTCGGGCTGCTCGACATATCGCAAATGATCATCCACGATGATCTCGGATCGCGGCACATACTGATCGTCTTTGGCAAGGCACTTCTTGAGATGACTCACATGAAAGGTGTCGTGAACCCCGGCCAAGTCGGGAGGCAATCTCAGTCTGTACGCCTGATCACGGACTCTGGCAATGATCTCGAACGGACCAATGCATCGAAGACTCAACTTACCTCTATGTCTGAATCTGGTAACACCTCTCCACGGCGATAACTTCAGCATAACACGATCTCCAACACTGAACTCGAGCTCAGTCAGACGACGATCGACATAACCTTTTTGCCGGCTCTGCGCTACTCTCATATGCTCACGAATGACCGCCACCTTGTCGCTCGTCTCCTGTAGCAACTCGGGCCCGCTGATAGGTCGCTCGCCGACCTCGCCCTAACACACAGGGGTTAGGCACTTATGTCCGTAAAGCACCTCAAACGGAGCCATCTTGACGGAGGTATGGTAGCTGTTGTTGTACGCAAACTCGACCAACGGCAACTGAACATCCCAACTACCACTGAAGTCTATCGCACAAGCTCGGAGCATATCCTCGAGAGTCTGATTCGTCCTCTCTGTCTGCCCGTCTATCTGAGGCCTTCACGATGTGCTCAACTGAACTCTCGTCCCCAACTCTCGCTAAAAACTCTGCCAGAACCTCGAAGTAAACCGCACATCTCTATCAGACGTAATCGACATCGGAACGCCGTGCCTCGATACCACCTCATTAATGTACAACCGAGCTAACTGATCCATAGTAATGGTACCCCGAACCGCTAGGAAGTTAGCGCTCTTTGTCAACCGATCCACAATCACCCAGATCATATCGTTGCCTCGAACCGTGCATGGAAGTCTGACGATAAAATTCATCGTGATATGATACCACTTCCACTCGGGGATCTCTAGAGGCTGCAAATTCCTGTTAGGGATCTGATGCTCGGCCTTAACACGTAGACAAGTCATGCACTCTTCGACGTATTGGCCCACATCTCTCTTCATCCCAGGCCACCAATAGAAGTCGCGCAGATCTCGATACATCTTGGTGCTCCTGGGGTGGATAGACAGTCTCAATCTATGTGACTCATCTAATATCAACTGTCGAAAATTACCGACTCTCGGAAGCCAGACTCGGTCGTGAAACACATATAGCCCTCTGCTATCTCTGCTTAGAACATCAAGCTGACCTGTAAGGCGCTCTCTCTTCACATTCTCTACCCGTAGGCCCTCTAAGTGGGCAGTCTCAAACTCTCCACAAGGGTCGATGTGGCCTCGATCCTCGCTGCTCGGGAAACCACTGTCTAGCCGCACAGCTTGCAGCTCAGCACATCTGCCACAACGTTGGCTCTACCCGGATGGTACTGGATCTCGCAGTCGTAGTCCTTCAGTAGCTCTAAACTGAGCCGCTGCCTCATATCAGCTCTTTCAGACTGAACAAGTACTGAAGACTCTTGTGATCTGTATATACCACAAACCGGGACCCCGTATAGACAATGGCACCATATCTTCAACGCAACACTATTGTGTCTAACTCGAGATCGTGCACGTTATGGTTCTCCTCGTAGGTCTTTAGTTGACGCGAAACATATGCTATCACCTTGCATCGCTGCATCAAGATATAACCCAAACCAGTACCCGACGCATCACAATACACCACGAAATCGTCTGTACCTTCGGGCAACGCTAACACTGGAGCCTGACATAACCGGGACTTCAACTCCCTGAAGGCCAACTCTTGCTCATCGGACCATACGAAAGGAACGGACTGTCGTGTCAATCTCGTCAATGGCATGGCAATCCTCGAAAAGCCCTGAATGAAGCATCGGTAGTACCCGGCAAATCATAAAAAGCTGCGGAGCTCAGGCATAGCCCTCAGCGTCTCCCAATTCATAACGACCTCTATCTTCGCTGGATGCACTTAAATTCCCCCGGCGCTCACAACATGCCCCAGAAACTGGACCTCTCGCAAGCAGAACTCACACTTGGAGAACTTCGCATACAGTTTCTCCTTTCGCAGGTTGGTTAAAACCTCTCGCAAGTGCTGCTCGTGGTCCTCGGCATTCTTCCAATAGATTAGGATGTCGTCGATGAGCAATATCACGAACCGATCCAACATAGATCTACACACCCTGTTCATCAAATCCATGAAAGCCGCGGGTGCGTTAGCAATCCGAAGGGCATCACGAGGAACTCATAGTGGCCAAAACGTGTCCGAAACGCAGTCTTCGGAACATCCTCATCTCTAACTCGTAGCTGATGATAACCCGATCTCAAGTCTATTTTCGAGAAGAAAGTCGAGCCCTGCAACTGGTCAAACAGATAGTCGATGCGTGGAAGCGGATATCGGTTCTTTGCCATCACTTTATTCAATTCTCGGTAGTCGATACACATCTGCATAGTACCGTCCTTCTTCCTCACAAATAACATGGGAGCTCCCCACGGGGACGAACTCGGACGGATAAATTCAAGATCCAATAGCTCCTGAAGCTGCGACGTCATCTTTCGCATCTCATAAGGTGCCAACCTATAAGGCGTCTTCGCAATAGGCACCGCTCCAGGGATAAGGTCTATACGAAACTCGTCAGGGATAAGGTCGATCTGGCGGTAACCCAGGCAACTCCTCTGGGAATACCTCAGGGAACTCTCTGATCACAGGTATATCCTCTATAGTCTTCTTCTCTCTCTTGGCGTCAACCACATAAGCCAGGAAGGTCTCACATCCCTTAGCAACATATCTCTGTGCTCTGTCCATAGAAACTATCCCTATCTCACCTCGACGCCTCTCGCCATATACAGTCACTGTCTCACTGTCTGAAATAGGTATAGGAATCATCTTCTTCGCGCACAGAATGTCGGCTTGTCTGGCTGTCATCCAATCCATACCCACTATCACGTCAAAACTGCTAATCTCTATCGGTAGCAGATCAATCAGAAACCGGTTAGCATCAATCTCTAAAACACAATCTCCAAATATCCGGCTCACTAATGTCGTACTACCATCAACTCTTTCAACAACCAACGGAATAGATAAAGTAGTAGAAGGCACAAAAAAGTATGCATAAAACACAACAGATACATACGAGTGGTCTGCTCCAGAATAAAATAAGATGCGAGCACTAAGCCATTCAGAATGTACGTACCGGATACTACATTTGTAGACTCGTAGGCCTCCTCTGCTATATCCTAGAATACCCTACCGCGACCTCTGGGTGCTGACTCACGGCGGCTCGATGAAGCGGGCTCTGGTCTGGTACTGCTGGTACTCGCTCCCTGTACAGCTAGTGGCGCATCCGGACAATCTCTAGGGATGTGACCTGGCCTCCCACAGCAGAAGCATAGGGAATCCCTCGAAGTACAAGTGAAAGAAGTGTGGCCATACTGCCCACAAAGATAACAACGGGGCTGCTCCAGCATACAAGACCCGGAATGACGACGACAGCATCTCTAGCAGTCTCTCTCTCTAGAAGAACTGTCAGCTCGGCTCCCTGATGGCTGGGACCCCTGCCCCACACTACTCTGACTCTGACTAGGAGCACTGAAAAGTGACGTCTACCCCTGACTCTGTCCTGCCGCCCCCGACCCCTGATACTGACCAGACCTCCTAGACCTGCGATCTCTGCCCCTGTCTCTGTTTCTGCGGGACCCAGAACTCTGTCGCTGAACCTGCTGCTGCTCCGGATGAATCTCCCTCTGGGTATCCTGCGGCTCTCGCGAACAGGTAGGGGACTGCTCGGATGTCCCCGTCCTCTGTCTCTGCGCAGGAGGCTGACCCCTCTGTCTCTCAATCTCTCTCTCTCCGTGATCCGAGCCAACTCCAAGGCCCTCACGAATGTAGGGGTATCGTGAATCCACTACAACAAAATGAACGTAAACATGGGAAAAGTGTTGTGTTAGGCCTTAAAAGTGTTGCTATAGGCTTAATGCGACACTTTATGTAGTGCCACCATAGCCAACGTGGCCTTAGGTCTAAAGCGACACTTTCACTAGATAATGCAACACCTTTCAAAAGTGTTGCCATTATTTTATAAATGCAACACTTTTTATATTCTAAAGCAACACTTTTTAATGTGTTGCCATTATTTTATAAATGCAACACTTTTTATACTCTAAAGCAACACTTTTTAATGTGTTGCCATTATTTTATAAATGCAACACTTTTTATACTCTAAAGCAACACTTTCACTTATTGTTACCAACTTATAGCAATACTTTACTTATCAAATGCAACACTTATCAAATGTTGTCATTATGTAAATGCAACACCATTATCAATCTATTGAAACACTTTATTATTGTTTTAACTTACATAAATGCAATATTTTCTAGACAAAAGAAACACATTTATTATTTTTTAAATTTAATGCAAATACAAATATTTATTTAATTGCTTCGTGATAGTTTTCTACTTACAATTCTATTTATTTAATTATATTATATACTAAAAGCAAATTAAATTTCATTAGTTGAACCACATTGATTTAATTGAAAATAATATGAAAAGTTCAATATTTGTAGTACAGAGTTTCATAATTCTAACTATAAGAAGATTAGATTATAACTATTGACAATCATCGAGGGTCGTCAAATCATTCTTGATGTTAAAACCTTGCAATTTTCTTGAAAATCTTCACGTTATCATGAACCTGAAACAAGAAAACTTTATTAAATAAAAGCATAAAAAAGTCCTAATCACGTTAAATTCCAAACAAGATCATCTAGAGTTCTTATTGTTAGGGACAATATTTGTAGAGCTGAAATGAATATTACTTTAATAATTGTGTTCATCTCTAAGGGGGAGAATGTTGGAAATAAATAATAGAGATGAAACAATTATATTGTATATAATTGTAAATACTCAATAGATTAGGGGTTATATGTGTAAATACACAATACTTGTGTATTGTGTATAAATAGAAATGTATGTTACGCATGCTGCTAGGAATCTCAGATTACACAAAAATACACGGCTGGAATTAGAGAGAAAAGAAGGATTGCTTTGCAAGAAAGCCAAGAACACCAATGTAATATTTTCTCTCTTAATCATTCAATAGATTGTGTTGGATTGATAATTGTTCATATGAATTGTTTTATGTTGTATGAATTGCATGAAATATGAATTCACAATTGGTATCAGAGCCAAATATGGCTAAATTTGAGTGAATTTGATTCTGAATATGTAATTTTTCGAAGTACTGTTTCATAGAAAGTTTAAAAATTTGAATATCAGTTTTGGATTTTGATTCTGTGGATGAAATGATTTGAATTTTGGATCGAAGGTGACGTTTTTTAGTGTGAATCTAATGAGATAAATCTCAAATTTTAATTCCAAACATACAAATTTTAATTTGGAATTTTCAGATTTTTTTTTGAAAATATTGTGTTCTTCACGTTTTTGTCTATTTTTGGATTTTTAATCTAAAATTAGACAAAGTTGTTTAACAAAAGTTGTTTCTGTGTGAAAAACGCACACTCGATCATAATTTGAGGTCATTTGGTGAATTTTTTGTTGAAAATTGTGTTTTTAAACTTAATTTTTATCTGTTTCTTATCAAACTCGGGCAATACTGAACTCATAGTGTTATTCGAGTTTTAAAAAGAAGGGATCGAGTTTGATAAAGCTTTGACCGAGTTTTATAAAGCTTTGACCGAGTTTCATGCTTATTTGATCGAGTTTCATGCTTATTTGATCTAGTTTAATGCTTCATTAATCGAGTTTTATGCTTCATTAATCGAGTTTCAAGCTTCATTAATCGAGTTTCAAGCTTCATCATTCGAGTTTCATCAAGCTTATTCGAGTTTCATTCTTTTTCAATCGAGTTTCACACTTAACCATCCGAGTTTCATTCATGATCATTCGAGTTTCATTATTCTTCATTCGAGTTGAGTCCTTATTCATTCGAGTTTCATCATACTATTGACTATTTGACCTTAGCTGCTTAAATTGACCATAACTTTTAACGTCAAAAAGTCATTTCATAGCTGATTTTTCATAAGTAATCTTTAACTGAAATAGTTTTTCAAAGTTTTATCAGAATTCACTCCGTTTTTCCATAAAAGACCTTGGAAGATTCAATTTCTAGCAATTCATAATGGAATTTGAACAATTGTCAAAGTCTGAGCTGATTTTCAAACTTACCGAATCTGAAAAGATTCGTAAGAACAATTACGACATTCTCATTCAGTTAAATACTGATAAACATTTGGCATTACGTGACGTACAAATATTGAATGAAGAAATTCAAAGCTTAAAAGAAAAACAAAACTCTGAGAGTTGTGCTCATCAATTGAAAATATCTGAATTACTTAAAGAACTTGATGAGCTGAAACAAGAAAATTTTCAGAATGCAACTCAACTGAAATATCTTTTGCCTGAAAGATCTGATCTTTACAAGAAAGTTCAGGATCTTGAAGATACACTTTGTAAGACAAAACCAACTGATCAGAATTGTATTTTAAACAAAAATGAAGAAATTTTTGCTCTTCAACAAGAGTTGTCTTTAACTAAAGATTTGATTGAGAAGGAAAGACATGAGTTCTTACTTAAAGAACAAGATTTTAAATCAAAATCTGAATTGTTTGAAGATGAAAGACAAATGTTCTTAATCAAAGAACAATCTTTTAAATCTGATTACCAATCATTTGATCATGACAGAAATTCAAATTTAGTCATTATCAAAAGTTTGGAAGATCAGATACTTCATCTTACAAAACAATTACATGTGTTTACTTCGTCAACTGAGTCAAAGGTTAAGACCCCTTCTTCAGTGTGTTTAAAATCCAATGTTGATCACTCTGGTTTGTCTTCTGAAAGTGAAGTGAATCTAACTAACTCTGCTAAGTTTGATTCTTCTTCAGATCTTAAACTTAAGTATCTGTTAAAGATACACAGCGGCAAAGATAAAATTGTTGAACAACTTCCGGTCAAGATTTACACCGGTGAATCTTCGAAGTCAAATTTTCTTAAAGTTTCTGAAAATACTGGTCATTCTAATCAGAAAACATTTTCACAGAAAAATACCAAGTATTATCAGAAACAGGCAAGAACCGGACAGTTTTTCAAAAAGAAGAGTTCGCAAAAGTCTGATCATTCAAATTCAAGTTTCTTTAGAAATTCAGATATTCAATTTTCTCATACTCAAAGAAATTTGTTTTCTGCGTTTGAAAGAGAAGCTGATAGTTATAACATGCAATGGGTACCTAAACCCAAGTACAAGTGGGTACCAAAACCTGTTTTGAAATGGGTACCCAAGAGCGCTAACAAGTCTGGATCCAAATCTGTTTGGATACCAAAGACATCTTAAATTTTGCAGGTTATAGGTTTCTTATCATTTCAGATAAGGACCCGTTCTTCATTTCAATAGGCTCTTGATTACATCAGATCAAGACCCGTGTTTCAACTCAATATGGTTTTTGGTCATATCAGACTAGAACCCGGACTTCATCTCAAGAGGCTTCTACTCACATCAGAGTAGAACCCGATCTTCACTGAAATTGGATTTTGTTCTTTTCAGTACAGAACCCAAGCTTATGCTTTTCAGTTACTTCAGACTGAAACCCGAGCTTCTGCGACAAATGGCTTCTAGTCACTTCAGATTAGAACCCGAGTCTGAAAGACAAATATTTCTGGAATTCCTGCCCTGAATTCAACTCTAAAGCTGCATTGATTTAGAGGGAGTTTTATTTTTATAATTTTTTGCTCCTGATTTCATTTTTATGAGTTGACTAACTGTGTGTGCTTATTTCTAGGGGGAGTTTCAGACGCACTTTGACGATGACATTTTTCAAAACTGTGTGTGATTTTTCACGAAAATATTTGATACACACATAAAAATAATTTTTGAGCTGAAAAGAAATTTTTTTCTGATTCTCTGAATATTTCATTGAGATTAATTGATCTAATCTCTTTGATGTTCATTATCTCATTCCTTCTGAGATTCTCTTTATTACAATGCTTCCAATTTATAATGGATTCTCTTTGTTATCTCCCAAGTGCTAATTCTTTCAAGAAAATCTGGTTCTTTTCATTTCATATATCAGATTTTCTATTTTTTTTATGATATCTCCCATATTCTTTGAATATAATCTCTCTGATATCCCTTGAGCTTCAAAGCTGAAAATCTTTCTGCTGACTTCGATTATGCACCAATCTGAGTGATAGGCATAAATTTCGCTTCTATGGTCTAACCAGAACCGGAAGACCTACCCAAGGAGCAAACCATCTATAGATTGTGCGGGTGAGGGTTCTTTAGGTTTATTAGTTGGGTAGTGTCGGTTATCACGGGATTTCGACAGGGTCGAGCAGGGATAAAATGTAAATGAGAGGGATATTGATATTGAAAGGAGATGGTGGTGCATCAGGTCATGCTTTTGCTATAAAGCTGACTGAATTCATTTCTTAAAAGTGAGCCGGAGGGAGCTTAGTTGAAAAATGCTGAGAGCTGAGTGTTGAGAAAGGATTTGAAGAAAATAAAATCCTACCAACACTGTGTCTGCTGGGTAATCCACATAATCTATCAAGCCCTAGGTGACTTGATATTGAAAAAGACGTCATGGACCCAGTGACGCATACACTTAATCCCACCAACTACTCAGTTATCTCTCAAAAGATTTCTGTTTCAATAATCACGGAGATATAACACATGTCTATCGATATATCATTTGGATATTATTGATATTGAAACAAGGAAGACAGTTGCTCCGGTCTCCAATTTCATTTGATGCACATTGTGTCTAGAGCTGATTACATACACTTTTAGGACACATCGAGTCTAACAGTCTGCGTGACTATAAACTGCTAGTCCAAAGTGACTAAGCCGGAACAAATACGAGTGATTCTTTCATGATAAAGGATTTCACGATGACTATTTGGAAATCCTACCAGTGTTAACATCACGCCAGCACTGAAAGTAGGTCACATAGATATTGTTTATTGGTGCAAACAGGAATCCTATGTGGACCTGGACTCGTTATTTCACTAATGAATGTGTTTCATTTTCCACAAAGTTGAAAAGCTTTGTTTTTATTCTGAAAAGCTAAAGTATCAATTCGAGGGGGAGTGAAATTTTTGAGGAAGAGTGAGTTAGGTTGGTTTTGTATAGGGGGAGAGGATATCAGTTTGAGAGGGAGAAAGTCAATTTGAAATATTTTGAAATTGTAATTGTTGTTGTATTTCTGCTACTTTAAACTTCAATGAATTAATGTCTCTAAAGATTTTGCATGATTTTCATAATTCTTATGATCATCATGAGGGGGAGAAAAACTAAAGTTCAGAGACAACAGTTGAGTAGATTGAAGTCAACTGAAGACAATTGCTACATCATATCAAATGATTTGATCAAGGGAGAGAACTAAAAAGCTATTCATGATTCAAGGGGGAGTGTACTTACAAGAAAATACAAGAAAAGAGAAGTTCAGAGAAGAAGATATGTGAAGATCAGAGAGAGTCAAATAAAGAAAAGAAGAAGATTCAGAGATCAGAGAATAGAAGAATATTCACGAAAAAGTCCCTGAAATGATCTTTTATGAGAAAATTAATTTCATCTCTAAGGGGGAGATTGTTAGGGACAATATTTGTAGAGCTGAAATGAATATTACTTTAATAATTGTGTTCATCACTAAGGGGGAGAATGTTGGGAATAAATAATAGAGATGAAACAATTATATTGTATATAATTGTAAATCCTCAATAGATTAGGGGTTATATGTGTAAATACACAATACTTGTGTATTGTGTATAAATAGAAATGTATGTTACGCATGCTACTAGGAATCTCAGATTACACAAAAATACACGGCTGGAATTAGAGAGAAAAGAAGGATTGCTTTGCAAGAAAGCCAAGAACACCAATGTAATATTTTCTCTCTTAATCATTCAATAGATTGTGTTGGATTGATAATTATTCATATGAATTGTTTTATGTTGTATGAATTGCATGAAATATGAATTCACACTTATCATATCAGATTCTGCCTAATTCAGGATTTTGAAGCCCAAAACTAGCCATGGTCATATGTACCGATCAATATATTCTCTGTGCAGTAGTGTTGTTTCTACGTGTTGTTTCTATTATCAAGATCATGATCTAGTAATTATGGTATGGGCTAATACATTCGACACACACACGCCTATTTAAGAAAATAAAACTATCAAGGAACTAGCCTTCTATACATGACAAGAATCTATAGAGCATCTGCTCTGAAATCAGTAATATTGTTCTTCAAGCAACATATCATATAAAACTTTAGAACTTGCATTATACCAATCAAAGCAGGTCTATCATTGTTTATTTTGTATTAAACAAAAATATCAATGTTTCAATTTACCAATGCAGCAAAAGCAAACGCAGGAGGGAACAGACAAGCAAACGTCGTAATCATCCCATCGAACATCTCTGCAGTTGGATTTTAAAAGTACTGCTGAGTCAATTTTGTTGACCTTTCCATTTCCGGTGTATTAGTATCAATCCATAGCAGCCACTTCTAGAACACAAAAAAAAATGCATTCATGATTCCACAACAATGACTTTAGTCAAATCATTTGTTAGATTCATAATGTTTTTGGATTCATTTTCTCATGTATACATGGTAATGGAGATGTTGCAATTTATACCACATGTGAAATATTTTCACATGATCATTTGCATCATTTAGAACAAGAAAAGATACATATAGCATGCTGGAAGTGGTATACAGAAACACAGCATGCTAGAGATCAATATAATTTTACCAACAAATACAACAATGTGAAATTAAAGTTAATTAACAGAAACACAGCACACACAAAGCCGATGTCAACTCTAAATAGAAATCTTACAATGAGCTTCATGTTTCCATCTCCATTTTGACCATTTTTCAAGAACTAAAAGATGCCCAAAAATGATAATGTACACCATTAAAGGTAACCAATATATTTTCAATAGCATCACGAATCATTATATATCATGCCTTTGAAGCATGAAGAACAGACAGGACCCGGAGGAGGACTTCGGCAAAAACGAATATTGATTGATGAACTATGATAGAGGATTGAAAAATCAAGTAGGAAGAACTATAGATTGATGAAGACGAATTACTGAATTCAATTATAAAACAGTAAGTAACACAAGCTCTAGCCTATTCAAACTCTAAAATCTATACTTATATAGGTGTATATCCAACCATTATATGCCCTTTTATGCTAAATTGATATCCAATTAGGATTACCTGAAATGGGCAGCAACAATGTATGTTTATCAGGTGTGATAATGGGTTTCAGCAGTGCAATCCGTAAAGAAGCTTCAAGTGTCTATCAACAAGAAAATGAGTGAATCAGGTGAATTCGAGCATGTTCTTCATAAAGTTGTTCCATTCTCATTCCAATCAATGAAGGGTGTAAGCTAAATGTTGGATATGAATTCTGTTTTTGAGAAAGGGCTAAGTGATAAAAAAAAATAGCTACATACTTCTACCGATAGCAACAAACTATGGAAGTTATCAATGTAACCTACTTTCTTTTTGTTACAAATTCTAGAAAGAGTTTTATTATTGATCAAAAGAAAATTCATATATGTTGTTACTGCTGATACAAAAGTATTGTTATTAGTGCTAAAATAATTAAAGAATGTTGTTAATATTGGTAAGAAAATAAAAGTATGTTGGTACTATTGGTAAAAAGATGATAGTAGAATGAAATGTTTCTGAAGCTAACTAACCTGCGGCTCGATATTTGTCATTTCCTCATTGGATTTTAAGGGCATTAATGTAACATTCAGCTCCAAGGTCAAGTTTCCCAGAGTCCACATAAACGCTTCCAAGATTGTTCAGGGCCTGCCACAGTTGTTGAACCAGCTTACAAAAAGTGTTTAAACCAATAGTAAAATGTCTAAACGATATAACTTTTTCAGTAGCATGTGCATATCCATTGGACCATGTAGCCTATAAATAACACTAGGCATTCTATACAACTCAAGTTCTGACATTAACTATAGATACTTTCAAATTTTTACGTTATAAAATTACCGGATACTCACCAAAGGTCATAATCTTTTTTATTTATAAATACTACTTAAACTTACTAACACCAGTTGAACATTGCAAAATTATGGCAAAATTCTGGCCAGACAGTTTCCTGCATATATATTTACCAACCAACTAAATGCCGACCAACATTGAAGAAAAAGACCATGAAAAATATCAATCTCCAATTCTTGCCCTTCAATTGTGATCAGTAAACTGCAAAAAAGGATAATACGATGATAAAAAAACAAAGAATACTATGTATGAACTAAATAGGATAAAAGAAGGAACATAGGCCCATGTATTTAAAAACTAGGGTTGGGGTCTCGAAGAAGACTAAAGAAAAGAGAGGCCACAAAGGCCAAACTTTGACTCAGGTACTAGTGTTATTTAAGGATCTCTCCAGGGCCTAGGCACGAAGCACAAGGATCATCAAAGCAAATGCAGGACTTACAAAAGAAGATCATACTGAAGCATCATTAACCAGCATATATATAGTAATCATGAATTAACAATTCAAAATACCATGAATGAACAATTTAACATTGTATATTAATATAGAAATATACGACACACGCTACTACTCTTCAAGCTACATAAATTAAAAAATCACTAATCAACATTAGCATTACAGAATAATCACTTACATTTCAAGCCTAAAATCCACAGAATCATGAAAGAGAAGAGAGAGAATAGAACAAATTAGTGTAGAATATTTGCCATCTTGCTATGATCTCCATTAAAAAGAACACTAAGAATTATAAAAAAAAAAACATTAGAAGCTTCTTGACTACCTGAAGTATTTTCGGTTTTCAGCATGTATTCTGTTCTTTGTATGTACACGGATATGCACCATTGCCATCTCAACCTGCAGTCAGGACACAACAATTGTGGCAATTCATAGCCTCAAACACCAACATAAACAAGCACCGCAATTTTTAGACTCTATATGATTGACTTACCCGCTCATACCAATGACTCACAAGGAATGTCAACATAGCAGATGGGCACATAGATAAAATAAAACTACCCTAAACAACTACATATAAAACCAGGTTTGATTTTTCTTTCCCAACCCAAAGAAGCAATTTAACCCTAAAACATGGATTCACATAAAAAAGTGGAGAAGAACAAGAGATCGAACCAGCAAACTAAGAAAAATCAACACCAAATACTGGAGATCAAAATATTTTCAAAGCTCAAACATGAGGAAATTCATGATAAAACAACAAACTAGTCGAGGGGTTTCCAGAGACCGACTTTGAGGCTAGGGCTTTTAATTTTTGAGTAGCTTTTGGATCGGAGAGACCATTTACATATCTGTTAGTGAGTCTCGAAGGGCATAGTACCTGTGTTGGATCGGAAGGGACCGTTTGAGAACTAGGGAATAGAGTGACCAACGGTGACTCCTGCCATCGCTGCCTGAAAAAGTTGTCGCCGGTGCACAGAGCGAGCACCTTCCACCATTGCTACTTCAAGATATTTTCCACCGCCGGCGACATCTGAGAGGGAGAAAAGAGAAGGAATCGCTAGGCACAAGAATAGAAAGAATTGCAAGGGGCACAGGAAATGTTATAATTGTAAAATGATAGATGGTGAGGAACAACTTAATTAAGTAATTCCCCCACTACTTTTGAACCCAAGTTTGTTTCAATAAACCGCACAGTATATAACAGCGGTGAAAGTAAATTTTGACTACTTATTTATGTTACTTTAAATTTTATTAATGTATGTATAAGTTTTAAATGAAAAGTTTAAATTTAATTTTTAATTAGTTTACAACCCTATGTGTGTGTGTGTGTGTGTGTGATATATATATATATATATAGGGGTGGGTTCAATGGAAAACCACTATGCACGTGAAAACTATGGAAACCTACGCATATCGTCCGATTTGGTGCATTTCTTGAAAAACGCGGTGGCATGATCGTAAATAAGGTGATGCATCACGCGGGAAATTTGATGCATCACGTGGGATTTTGATGCATCACGCGGGGAATTTGATGCATTTGTGGTGATGCAGTTCGGTTTTCACAAGTTTTCCGGTGCATGGTGGTTTTCCATTGAACCCCCCTCTCTCTCTCTCTCTCTATATATATATATATATATATATATATATATATATATATATATATATATATATATATATATATATATATATATATATATATATATATATATATATATATATATATATATACACGTGTGATATTTTAAATTTGTAACCAATTTTCTAATTCCACTCTTTTTTTAAAAAATAAAACATGTACTATCAAATCTTGTATTTTATTAATCTTAACAAATCAGACATTGAACTTTTATGAGTATTTTTTAATCAAAATTACAAAACAAGAAAAAATAGTATAGTCAACACTTAAAAACATGTCATATTCTTTCCATTACAAATGCAACACTTACAAAAATGTCATATGTTTTTAAAAATGTGTTGCATTTTTTTGATTATATATGCAACACTCTAAAAATGTGTTGCATTTCTTATTAAAATATGCAACACTTTAAACAAATGTTGCAATTTTTAATAAAAATTGCAACACTTTAGAAAATTGTTGCATTTTTTTAGTAAAAATGGCAACACTTTAAAAAAAGTGTTGCATCAAATCATTATATGCAACACTTATTGTCGATGTATTGCTTTAGAGCGAACTTAAATAAAAAAGCAACAATTTTTAAATGTGTTGCATCAAAAGTGTTGCATTAGCTTCGATTTGTAGTAGTGATCCCAATGAACTCCTGAATATCAGATTGAAGACCATCATTAAAGGCGCCAGCCTTACGGATCTCTGTATCAACGTGCTGAGGTGCAAACTGGGCATACTCATTAAATCGATCTACATGCTGCTGAACCGACATGGTATCCTGCTGGAGGTGAAGAAAACGGCGCTCCATTTCCTGGCGCTCATCGCGGGGAATGTATTGTAACTCAAAGATAGCGCGGAACTGCTCCCAAGACATAGCATATGCTGCAAATGTAGTCATCGAAGACTCAATGGACTTCTACCACTGTGAAGCCCCTCCTCTCAACAGATAGATCGCATAACCGACCATATCCCGTGGATCGACGTGGGCGACTCGAAAAGCCGCCTCAATCTCTCTCTCCCGCGCCATAGCCGCACCCGGCTCACCGCCGCCCCTGAACTGAGGTGGGACTCATGTCATGAAGTTTTTAAAGGACCCACCTCTCGCAAAAGAACAAGAAGATGCACTAGTCTCTGTCTCGGTACCAGTAACTAGCGGAGGATCCGATCTCTGACTCTGATCTCTCTCGCGATAAAACACAACCAAGACCTCTTGAAGCTCAGATTACTCATCCCCGGCTGGCCTCTCTGGCCCGGAGCTCTCCATGATCTTCCATAACTACCTGCACATATCACAATGGTAAGATAACAGATAGACCACCCAGCGTTATACAATAAGCTACGTCAGTTAATTCCGCTAAACTCAGTCTCAGGGAAAAATCCCACGGATCTGAACACGGTAAAAGCTTAAGCATCCACTGATACTCAATACTGAAACCACAAGCTCTAATACAAAGCTGTGACACCCACTTTTCTCACTCAAATGCCATGTCAGTATAAATCCTAAGTGGCAACATCGCAAGCATCTCATAACACACATGTCATAGGATTAACTGAAAACCACTATTAATTTAAAACTTTAATACAGAAGTCGTCACATATCATGCCACATGTGGATACTGTTATACATACAAAACTGAACACCAACTAGCATACACTAGAAGATCAAGTCCAACAGTTCTCAAAAGGTGACGTCAGCAAAAAATAGTTTACACAAGACACAGCTCTAAACCCAGCTCCTACTTCGGCGGCTGCTGCGGTTGAGAACCCACAATATGACTGCCTGAGACACGGAAGACTCGAAAACGTAAGTTGGGAAGCTCGTGAGTACGCGAGGGTTAGACTCTGCAGATATCACATATAGCATACACAACACATATAGCTCAACACATATAACACAGGCTCAATGCTCAACACATATCTCTGCTCAAAGGGGACGTCGTTCCCCAGCTAACAGGTCGCACACAGCAGCGGTTAGCTCACAATTGGCACATGATCGATCTGACAACACACCGCTGTATATATGCAGTCTCATACTTCGTGACTGGTTAGGGACAGTCAGCCTGCACGATCTCATATCACGGACACCTGCAACGCAAACGCATATAGCACGTATAGGGTAGACAAAATCATACATGCGTGCCTTCTTTGTCTCACACAATATATCACAACATATACACGACGCGACACAACTCGGAAAATAGAGCGAACATTTCAAAAGGAACTCGAGTACTCACCGATTACCCAAAGTCAACTGAAACCTGAAACTCTATCGCAGATCGGCACGCGGTCGACTCGAACCTGGAACACAACGGGTCTCAAAATATCAACACCAGTCCAACGGATAGACCACAAAACCCGAACACAACTATTATAAGCAATTCGACTCAAGACACTGCCCTAAACGGCTAATCACAATTCCAGCCGATGAACTTATCAATATCGCAATATTTTAAAGTCGACTCGGACTCGACAAACCAACGAAACCTGAAACCCAACTGAGATCCGACTTCACATTCCAACCAAACCCCCATAACTCAAACAATCTGACTCGAAACAATCCTGACTCGACATCAACCCCAAAACCCTCTTATGAGTCCCAACTCAAATTTCTCCAGCAAGCCACTGCTCGTGCCGGTAACCCTCTGTGGGTCACGCCGAGACAATGCGAAGAACTCCATTCTTGCTCTGCGATTTGCAGGTCTGGCCAGGAGTATTAAACTCCTTTACCCATCAATTCCAGGCTCAATACACATATATAATCACTACACAATAGTCCCCATAACTTGGGAACCTTTCTACACAAATTCACATCATATAACTCAAATCTAAGCCTCTAAGTTGAAGCTCCTTACCTTGAATACCTCAAAACACCAAGAAGGAGAAAAGAAGGTAAGATACAACACCCAAAATAAGTTGAATTCACCTTCCTCTTGTTGGAGCTCCACACAAAACACACACACACTTAGGGTTCTTCTCTCAAATGGATAAGGGAGAAAGGAAGGTATCATGTTACCTTTCTTTATTATGTGATTCATGAGATGTATATTGTGTAACATATGAGATCCATTATATTATGATCACGATGAGTTATCGCGGGAGCTAAGTAACTCTGTTTAACCTTGTGTAGGGTTCACAAGAATAACAATTTGTATCAGAGCCTGTATGGCTGATTTGGATTGATTTTGAGTTTGAAACTTTTTTTTGAATAACACTGTCACATCAATATTTTTTCGAAAATCACAAAATCATTGAGGGTTTTTGTTTCTGTGGATGTTTTGATTTGATTTTTGGATCGAATGATAAGCTTTTCAAGATGAAAAGATTGAATCTAATCTCAGATTCTAATTCAAAACACACGAAAAGTTATTCTGATTTTACTAATTTTTCAAAAACTTTTTGTTCTTGACTGTTTTTGCAAAATTTTGGTGTTTTGATCTGATTTTAGGCAAAAAGTTCTTTTAAAAAGTGTTTGTAATCAAAAATCGCATACTCGATTTAATTTTTGGATCATTTAGAGCATTTTTGTTGAAAATTAAGTTTTTGAACTTGGAATTTCAAATATTCTGTTAAAACTCGGATAAAACTAAAATTTTAGTTTTACTCGAGTTTTATCAAGTGTGATTCGAGTTGGATAAGTGTTATGATAGAGTTTGATCAAACATTAATCGAGTTTAATCATTCATCTTTCGAGTTTTATAAACACAGTTTCAAAAGGAATCAAGTGTTTTCGAGTTTGTTGAAGTACAGTTCGAGTTTGATAAAACAACTTTTGAACTAATGAAGTTTGATTAAACTTAATTCGAGTTTGATCGAACTTTATTCGAGTTCAATCAAATTAATTCGAGTTTGATCACATATAATTCGAGTTTTACAAAACTTTCTTTCGAGTTGAAAATACTTGTGATTAACGTCAATTCGAGTTTGAACACAGTTTCATTCGAGTTTGATCAAGACCATTCAAGTTCATTCCTTTATCATTCGAGTTGAACATAGTTTTATTAGAGTTGAGTGTAGTCTCAATCAAGTTTCATACTTCTTAATTCGAGTTTCATTACTCTTTGTTTGAGTTTGATCCTTCCTCATTCGAGTTTTATACTTCATTGTTCGAGTTTGACTCTTCTTTGACCGAGTTTTACTCTTTGTTGACCGAGTTTGACCATTCATTACCCGAGTTTGGTCTTTTATACTTAGATTTTATTTTTCGTGTTCATTTCAAAATCATTCCTTATTCCTTAAAAAGATCTTTGAAGATTCAGTTCTATCAATTCACAATGTCTAAAGACGCACTGGCCATGAGTTCGGAAACCAAACCTCTGTTTCTTTACAGTGGAGAATATGTGCAGTGGAGGGAACGGTTCTTAGAATTTATAAGCTTTCACGACTTATCTGAGGAGATGTTGGCCTCACTGACTGAAGGCCCAGCCAGATTCTTTGTTATTATTCCAGCAGCTCCAAACGGAAATCCTCCGATACCTGAGAGAACAGAGGAGGTCACAACAACAAATCTGACAAAGGCTCAGAAGAAAAGAAAGCCGGGTGATAAAACAGCCCGAAAACTCCTACTGATTTCAATTCCGAATGACCTCTACATAAGCCTGACCAATACAACCACAGTCAAATCCATCTGGGATGAGGTGTGTAAGCTGATGAGAGGGTCAGATAAAGTAGCAAGAAATAGGGCATGTAACAGCTTGATGACATTTGAAAATTTCCAAGCTAGAGAAGGAGAGCTGTTAGAGAGCACTTATCTGATATTTGTAAACCTTGTGAGTGAGATGAAGAGAAACGGGGTAACAAAATCTAATCATGATATCAATGTTAAATTCCTGAATGTGTGATCCAGAGTGGGAAAAATACACTATGATTATACAACAGACAAAAGAGATTAATGATATGGATTTTCGTATGGTGTTTGAAAACCTAAACAACAATTAAGAAGTTGTTTTAAGAAAGGTTTCTAGAAAAAAGCAAGATGAGAAGGCAACGATTGATCCTCTGGCTCTCCTTGCAGATAATACAAGCTGAAAAAGGAGAAGCGCGTTGTTATAAACTGCAGTTCATCTGATTCAGAATCCATAGATTCATCAGTAGACTCAGAGATGGAGGAGATGAAAGGCAGACGGCTTTACTGACAAAGGCTTTCCATATAAAGTTCTATCGAAAACCCGCGAACAATAAAATGCCATACATGACAGGCTCCAGAAAGTATGAGAAACGAGATAAATATGAAAAATATGGATAAAACAGTGGTATGAAGGCTGAAAAATATGAGAAGCCTGATAAGCATGCCAAGAAAGAAGCTGAGAAGAAGTGTTAAAACCGTGGCAAGCCATGCCACTTTGCAAGGGAATGCAGACTGCCAGTAGTCAAGAACTTAGACTACTATACTCGCAAGGCACTGCTGGCTATGGGAAAAGGAGGCTGGAAAGGCTTTAATGGCTGAGGATGACCACTGGCTTCAACTGTCTGAGGATGTAGATATTCTAGATGAAGAGGCTCGTATTTGCCTGAAGTTAGAAGTATTGAATGAATCTGAGTTGAGTGAATCTGCTATGTTGGCTGAAGATGAAGTCTGGTTAGGTTTGACAAATGATGAAGCTGTATGCAGCGAAGACCACACGAGAAGCTGGATGCAGCAAAGACCAAGAAGATGATGGGTCAGATTTAGATGCCTCAAACAACTCAGACACACCCGAGGTACAATCTAATCCTGATTCTGATGATGATAACTCCTATGAGCTAGAACAAAAACTTGCTCAAGTGGACTTTATGCTAAAACGTTTTGAAAAATCCTTAAAAGCCGAGAAAAAGAATGTCCATTCTTTGGAAAACAAATTGAAACTCGAACATGCTTTAGTGTTAGAGTTTTCCAAAGATAAGGCATTTGCATTGCGATCCGTATCAAACATAGAAGAAAAGTATAATGGCATTGAACTGCAAAATGAAAAGATGAGTAACCCAATTTCTGACTTAACAGAAAAACTAAAATTAGCAGAATTAGAGTCATCAAATTATTCTGTAAAATATCATTCCATCTTTGTTGAAAGGACAAAATTATGTGAGAAAATTAAATCCTTAATAGATGAATTTCTTAAAAGAGGATAAACAGATCAGACTATACATCCGAATCAACCAAAAGATACCGATTTTTATAATTCTAAAACAGGTATTGGTTGTGATAATCCTAAGTATCTAGCAAAAGCTATTTCATGTTCCCAACTTTGTACGATACTAGATACATGAATTTAGGATTAAAGACGGTATTTCTAGGAGCATCAGATTAGGTAGAATCAGCTGAAGATCTGAAAAGATTGAGGAAAGATAAAATGCAAAATACTTTGGATTATGACAAACTTAATGAAAGTTATTAGAATCCATGTAAATCAGAAGAGTATATTCAGACATACTCTGACAAAGAGTTGTCTGAAAATACATCTTACACTCAAAAGCCATACTTTCCGAACTCAATTCTTGAAAAGATTAATTCTGATCTTGAACTGAAACTTGACAACTTTGAGACTGAAAAGGAAAAGCTTCAGGCTGAGATTAAAGATTTGGAACTAAAATTTTAAAACCAGTCTGAAAGCAAAACTCAACCAGATCAGAAATCTTAAATTCAACCTGATTCTATTAATTCTGAAAAACAGTTTGATCTGTATATGAACTTTGAATTTAGCTCGTTGGAAGAAATGTTTGTTAAAATTGATGAGTTTATTAAACCACTTTATAACAAACAAACTGATAAACCTAAAGAACCAATATGTATTCTGAAAAGAATACCTACAGATTCTAAGGTTGAATCAGTACCATCACCTGTTTTACACAAGAAGGAGAAAGCAAAAGTTTCTTTTGTTACTCCAAAATTTGAAATAGGTGAATCAACTTCATCTAAGGTAACAATGGCAAAGAAAGCAGATACTTCAAAAGGTAAGACAGTTTTGCATATTAAAGTTGATACTAAATCGACTAATTTGTGTTCTTCTATTATGTCAGATAATTCTGTGAAAAGAACATCGAAGCAAAGTTGGCGAATGAAGCAAGTGGCAAAGAAAAATACGAATTTTAAAAAGGAGTGGAGGGTGGAAGATACGAGTGTTATAGATAGTATTAGATCTGTAGATAATTTTGTTTGTAATAAATCTTCTGTTAAACAATGTTCTAAATACTCTTGTGCTGAATTGTTTCCATTTAATTCGGCCAAATGTCATTCGTTGAATGTTAAATCATTGCAAATTCTGATATGTTTGTATGGATGCCAAAGAACAAGGTTCCCAGTTCTAAACAGTAAAAGGATCCAAAGAAACACATTTCAAAATCAGTTCCAAAAAGAACTGTACAAAAATGGATACCCAAAAAGACTGTTAAAAAATGGGTTCCAAAGATAAAGAATTTATCTGTTTCTATACCTGAAGAATTACAACATGATTTACCGAAATTCTAAAGTACCCAACTATAAGTGGGAACCTCACGTTTTACTTCGTCTTGTAGGTAAAACCGTGGCCATATACCTTTGGCAACAGTTTTTTTTTCATTCAAATCTTGACCAATGGTCTCATCACTTTTGATACCTTAAGACTACATATAATATTTGTGACTAAATCATATGGATAACTGTGACCATAGGCTAAAACCATGGCTAAAAGTCAATCAATTTTAAATAATCGTGACCATAAAATATTTCTAGTCACATGTGTTTCCTTAAACCGTCACAATTTGGTACATTTAGACACACATAAATAATTAAACCATGACGATAACATACTTTTAAACACACATAAATAATTTAATCATGACAAATGAATATATCTAGACACACATAATAAATTAAACTATGACTGTCGGGTACATTTAGACACACATTAATAATTAAAATGTGACGACAAGATATATTTGGACACAAATAAATAATTACACAATGACCGTAACATTATGTTAGTTACATGTTATTTCGTCTATTCATGATTGTTATTTAGTTTTAGCCACACATAATATAATAAATAATCACCTTAAACTACTTATAGTCACATATTTTTTTCATAAATTATGACCATTGGTTGATTTTAGACACGCATAACAAAACAATCTGTGGCAACCATTTTTCGATCCGGATCAAACCGAACAATTGAAATTCAGGTTAACTTGAATACAATTATTTAATTAAAGGGGGAGCAACATTTTATTTTGTTTTGGTCATTATATTTTTGTTGTTAACAATTTTTTAATTCATTTTATTTCTGTGTTGTTTAAATTTTTTGTGTTTTGTTGTTTTGTTTTGTTTTATTAGTGTGAAAACTTTTTTTTTTTAGAAAATGGGCTTAAGTACAAAAGAGAGATTGGGCTGAAATTTTCAAAAACATGGTTCGGGTTTAACATAAAAGACCTAAAAATTTGAAAATTAGAGGATGCTCTATGGGCATACAGAACCGCATTTAAAACACCAATCGGTATGTCCCCATATAGACTTCTGTATAGTAAGCTTTACCATCTCCCAGTGGAATTATAACATCGAGCTCTATGGGCAATTAAAAATACTAATTTTAATTTACATGATGCCGGTGTTGATAGGAAATTCCAATTAAATGAACTGGAAGAAATTCGTAGAGAAGCCAACGAAAGCGCTAGAATTTATAAATAGAAAACTAAGGTTTTCCACGATAGAATGATTAAAAATAAAATATTTACCAAAGGAAAAAAAGTTTGGTTATTTAACGTAAGACTTAGATTATTTCCCGGTAAATTAAAAAGTAAATGGACAGGTCCATATATTGTAACGAATACCTACCCACACAGTGCGGTAGAAATACAAGACCTAAAAGGTGGTGAGCCATTTAATGTAAATAGACATAGACTTAAATTATATGTTCAATGGGCTGCCAATGTTATGTTAGTATCTGAACTCATCAGGTTACAAGATCCTAAGGTTAATTAATAGTTTAGGAGCAGTACATCTGGCTGAAGACGTAAAACTTAGCGCTTTCTGGGAGGCAACCCAGAGTATTTTGATTATTTGAATTTAATTTTTTTAAGTGTATTTATTTGCTTATTTGTGTTATTTGCGTGTACCCAATTAAGTTGGGGAGTATTCATCCTCCTGAACTTGGTTGTGTTTAGAAATTAGGATTTATATTAAATAATAAGACCCCGCATCAGAAAATAAAAACTTTTAAGGCGTAGCAGAATTATTTTAACCCAATAATAAGAGTGTACGACCCAGATCACGAATCCAGAGGCCCGGGCGCAGGGGGGCGCAGGCCTGTGCTTGGCCTGCGGCCCGACGCGCTCAAAATTTTATAAAATGGTAATGATCATCCCCAAAATTCTAGAACCCTAATTCCAGTTCCAGAAAAAGGCAATTTCAATTTTCTAAGCCTAAAAACATCAAAAATTCGTCTTTTCTACGTCAATTTTTCGATCCAACGCTTGATTATCTCAAAGGTTAGCAAGGTATACTCCCTATAATCTCTTTAACTTCATTCTACCCTAGTTTCATTAAGTTTCATCATGCATGCATGGGTTAAGTTTTTGGGAGTTAGATGGTTTTATATAAAAAGGGTTATTAATAATTTTCAAATATTCATTTAATTAATATAAAATTATATTTGCAAAATTTTTGAAAAAAATTATGCATTTTTTCGTATTTATTATAATTTATAAACTTTTTGTCGTGAAAGGTTACATCTTTATTGATTATTTATTGAAAAAAGGGTGTTTAAAATTATCATGCATCATTTACGTAAAAATCCCACATTTTTAATCCTTCGTTTTTGCATTATTTTTAGATGTCAACCCAGTTCCATGCAAACGGTAACTGTCCTGGAATTTACCAAAAACCTAGGATGAGAACCCACGACCCTAGGGATGTTCGTTTCAAAAAACCACTCAATGTGGAGTTCCCTGAAATTCCACCAAACACTAACAATGGTAAACCCCCCTAGGTACTCATAGAGCGTACCTTAAAAGAGTCTGATTTTGATAATTTTGAAATATTAGAGTGCTTTGAGAGGCTAGGATGGGCTAAAGCCATACAATGGGAACTTCCTTATTTTCATGCTAGTTTGATCCAACAGTGGTTCGCTGTTGTTCGGAAAGCAGAAGAGGAAGAGGACCATGATTTTGAACTAGTGGGAATAGTAGGAAACAAGAAAGCGTCAGTATCTAGGAAAATCCTTTGTGAGGAATTTGGTATAGACGCAGATATTCCAAGGCCAAGGGAATTTTGGTCATCTTTAGATCTTCAGGGGGTAGAGCGAGAAAAATTAGTGGATGGTCTATGAAATGGGATGGGATGTTAGCCACGGTATTTGGAATGTCAATAGAGGAGGCGAGAGAGTATGTCCATTATAATGAGGGGGATTTATGTCCGCTAGCGAAAGTGGTGTGGAAGTTTGTTACTCTCAACTTGCTTCCTAGAAGTCAAGATACCACTGTCATTAGATCCCAAGAGATACTGTTAGTGCATGCGTTAATGACTGGATACCCGACAATATCTTTAGGATACATAATAATGGAAAATCCGTGGGAGAGTAGTTTCCCAAGGCAAAGGATGAATTATCCACACTGCCGTATGCTAACTGAGCTTTTCATTATTAAGAAATTGGTGTCGGAACAATTTCCAATTAAACACCTCAACTCAAACGAGATTTGGTTCACTAGAGTCATAATGTTAGGGCTGGTCTTTGAGAAAAACCATGTAGGCTATCAAATTCGTTGTCCAAAAACCTCTAAAGTAACCCAAATCCCATTCACTGTACCCGACAACCATGAAGGACAAAACGACAAAGAGGATGAAAGATCATGGGAAAAAGTAACAATCGAAGACTTGATGAGATCTCAAATCAACATTCTGAAAGACGTCATGGGTAGCATACTAAATGCAAACAAAGAATTGGTGAAGAATATTGAAAAGTTGCGAGAGGAGCGAAACAAACATGCGAAGCTGTTTTAAAGTCACTCAGACTGGCTCACCAATCTTCAGATCACTGTCGGAGAGTTGGAAGATATTGTTACACCTCAGGGCGAATGATGATTTTATAAATTTTTGAATATTTATTTTAATTATGCGTGCTAAAACATTAAGTACGTTTTGAATTATTTCTGATGTGGTGGTTTATTTTGTTTGGTTTGATTATTTACGTTTATTTGGATTGTAATAGTATATTTTTTTTAAAGTGTGATGTTTATTTAAGTTGAATTATAAAATTTAAATTTTGTTTGTTTAATTATTTGTTTGTTTAAGTTTAATTATTATGAATAAGGAACATGTACCGATCTATCTTTCTATGTTCTTAACCGATAAATTAATATTGATGTGACGAGGACGTCACAAAAGTCTAAGTTAAGGAGGATACGTTATGATGATAAAATTAATTAATTAATTTAGCCCTCACAAAAATTTTTAGACTACATTCCATATCAATAATTAGAAATATTTACTGCCCCGTGCACCAAAACAGTAAAAAAAATGAAATTTTAACAGAGTTGGGCGCAGACCTGCGCTGGCCCTAGGTCCCATCGATCTAAAATACAGATTTGAGCCCCATTTCACAATTTTCACAACCCTTGAACAATAGACTACGCTTGGGTGTGCGGCTCTCTCCCAAAAACATCACTTTTGTGCCTAAAATTTGCCAATTTAAGTTTCAAAACACCTACATTTTCACAAATATCAAAGATCTAGGGTAGAAATCACCTCTGTGTGGGTAGTCTCATCCATTTTGAAGATTTTTGGGTAGAGAAAGTGTGGAAGAAAAAAACATGATTTGTACCATGTTAAGCTTCCAATCACCAAGGTTAGTTTTTTTTATTGAGTTATTGCAACTTATTTCATACTTTTTGAACAAAAATGAAAGCTTGAGCTTCATTGTCATCCATGACGTTTTCATGGTGATTTTAACTTTTTTAAGTCAAAGTATGTGAAGTTGCATGAATTTGATGATATCCTTGATGTATGGTTTATGAGATATATGTTTATTTGTTAAGTTTGTGAATTTGTCATTGTTAATTTGTAGAAATTAATTTTGATTTATAAAGTTGGTTGCCAAAGTGTGCATATGTTGATGAAATTATAAAACTTGGGTGATTAGCTTAAAAATAAATCCTATGTGCTAAATAGTTTTTATTAAAATATGATAAATGTTTAGTGCTTAAAATAATGGCAAATTATAGACTATATATATAGGATGCAAAATGTGAGCGTAAAAGAGTATATATATAAGTGCATCTTTTAAGTAAGCGTAATTGTGCAATTTGCTATTATAAGTTACATTATTTAATTTATCTCATACATATTATGGGTCATTGGCACAAATTGTAGATGTCGAGGAGAGCGAGACAGCGAACCCAAAATGTTAATAGATTGGTCCCCAAACCTCTTATTATCCCAACACCCCGAACACATTAGAACACACTTATTTTTGTATAAGAAATATTCAAATAAAATGTTAACTGAAAAGAGAGTTAAGAGGAGTGATTTTGAGGATTACGGGATCCCATACCTTTATGACTCGTTAGGGTGGGAAAGTGTGTTAGATATGGGCGGCAATGATATTCATCAGTCCGATGTAGTCGAGTGGATGTCTATCCTACGGAGGCAGACGGGTCGTTCAACGAACGACTTTAGGTTGATAGGTACCGTCCATGGTAGGGACGTAGCGATGGATGCACAAATCCTTTGGCATCTATTTAATTTAGATACCAGGGTAGGCAACGGAGGGTCTAACCAGCAGGGGTACGAGTATATGAATGAGGCCCAATTGGCCTTCACTGATATGACTTGGTCAGGGGAGTGGACAGAGCAGGTTAACAGAGTTTTTATCCAATCCAATTTGGAGTCCAAGTCCTCCACTTCCTACAGCCGAAAGGCTTTATCTCCGAGGTGTAAGGTGCTTCACTAGATTCTTGTGAACAACATCTTACCTCGCGATAGTGACCTGACCAAAGTCAGGCATAGGAATATCACAGTCCTTCACGCCCTTCTTAAGGGTAGGCCCAGACTATCCTTTGCGTGGACAATTATAAATGATTTATAGGCTATGTATGACACGAGAGAGAGGACGATCATCCCCCATGCTTGGTTGATCTCCAAGTTCCTTGAGAGGATGGGCTCACTTTTGCCTGATTCCCTGCTATCCCCCATTTCGGCGACGTTCATTACGGCCGCCATGTTCCCTACCTTGATTTTTAGGGAAGTCGACGAAGGGTTTCGAGATATTCGACAAAGAGACAAATGAGTCGTATATCGAGGACTATACTGAGCATGAGAGGAGACAGAGAGAGGAGAAGGCCGCCAATGAGGCGGGAGTTTGGCATTCTGAGCCGAACCTAGTGCGTCTACCTCGCGCAGTCGAGGTAATGACAGTTTTGATTTTGACCGCATGATTAGGCGTATAGAGGATACAGTAGTGGGTCAGAGTGAGTTCTGAGAGGATGTGAGCTAGAGGCTATATGAGATGAATGGGCGTATGACCCATATTTATGATAGGGTCGATCACTTAACGGGTCGGGTATATCGGTTACAGGATGGGCAGAGATCCCTCGCATACCAAAATGCCTACTGCCAGCACCATGAATGGGCATATTGGGAGGGAGTCTGACATCACGAGGACTCCATAGCCGGTATGCCATATCAGTTTATGAGGATCACACGATGCCCGACTACCAAGCATATAAGCCTGCCGTAGATACTTATCAGCGTTATCCGGCGCATGGCAGGCAGGACCTCCCAGACCCGATGCCTCCTCACTTGGTTCCACCGACTGCACAGTTCACCCATGGCTAGAACCCGTATACCGACTTTTTTAATAGCGTCTTCGGTCCTCGTCTGCCGCCTCCTCCATTTGAATGATCGGGTACTATCCTTCCTTATTCTATACTTTTCTGTCTTTTTTTTATTTTATTTTAGTTTGTTATGCATTTAACTTCTTTATCGTAATTTTCATTTATTCTTAGTTCTTGGCCGAGTCCTATTTAGAGTTTATAATGTTTTTATAGTCTGTCATTTATTCCCCATTTGAGTCTTGATTTCCGATCAGGTCGTGGAACATGATGATACTTAAAAAATACATATGTGAGGGAATTGGCTAGTGTTGACAGGATATTTTATAATTAAGAAAAGAGTCGTAGTAATAATTAAAATTTTTGCCACGTAAAACGAATTCAAGTACATTAAATTTTATTTGGGCTTGAATATAAGTAATGTGTCAAAAGATTTTGGAAACTCATGCAATAAGGGGGAGAACTTAATCATGATTTAGCCTCAAAAGTAAGTAAATTGTAGTTTAGCTGGTTCGGGAAACTAAGTCCGTAGGGGTACCACTCATGCCTAATCCCCTAAAACCATTTGGTTTGGGAGCGGTTGACTGAAATCTCGTTACATGGACTATCTAGCTAATATAGTGAAAAGAAAATAGATAGACGCATGGTGTTAAAAAAGAAAATTTGTCGTATACATGCAAAGAGGAAAAAAGATGGTCGGAAGACCCATATGTTTTAAGTATCGTAACCTTGAGCTAAAAGGGTATTTTCAAAAATGAGATACATTATATAAATTCTAAGAGAAGTATATTTTAACTGAAATCGTCTTCAATTTACATGTTAAGAATTTTAATGCATTAGTACAAAGGCTAGCTTGACATAAAATTCCTAGACTCGCTGCCAATACATGCTCGTTACATATAGTTAGTTCTGATTCCAAAAGCTTGTTCGAGGACGACCAAGAGTTAAGTTGGGGAGATTTTATAATTCTATAATTTATATGGTTTCTGAGTCATATTATGATCATTTTAAGCACCGATACTTCGTAAAATCCATATTATTACTCCAAGTTTGTATTTCAAGGCCAAGATGTTAAAAAGAAGCAATCCGAGAGAATTCAGAGCAAACCGGGCTGAGGGGGGTGTAGGCCTGCGCAACCCTGTGCTCCACATTGTGCCCAAATTGTCCAGATACGTTCCAGCACACGCCAGCTAAACCCTAGCTGCATTCGGGCGCAGGCCTGCGCATTGGTTTCTTAACGATTGACTTTGGAGTCCTAACAATAATATTTTATTCTTATTGTCAGGAATTCGGATGCTTTAAACAACGACAACCATATTTTTCTAATTTCTTGTTAATTGTTTTATTTCTCTATCTGTAGGATTAAATTTGTATGCCTTATATATTTAACATGTTTGCTATTTTTACAGGTATCAAATGGCATCCCAATCCCCCACCCATAACTCCAACTCTTCAGACTCTCACTCTTCGTCAAACCATACTCTTGTGTCCAAACCTGTTAAATCCGCATTTGTCACAAGACCATCACCATCATCCCCAGTTCCTGAAACCCAACTTATCAAATCAAAACACTGTCTAGCTTTGTTAGACAACAATCACCGGTTTGATCCCAATGCCATAAAAGTTAGCCATCCGGTGATTGCCGAAATCCTCAAAGGCACCCTCTCAGTTACCTTTTAAAATATAAGCCTTCTATTCCTCTGGTCTACCTACATCAATTTTGGCTCACGATCAAATTTGTGCCAGCTGAAGGAGATCATCACTTTATGGTGACCATTGACCAATTCAAAGCAAATATCACACTTGCTAGATTGCGTCATAATCTGTTTCTACCTAGCCACATTGACACTGTTAATTTCATAGAGCTGGCGAATTTTGAAGACTTTGTTTCTAATGATCAACTGTGTAGAGACCTTATCAGTCATGGGTACTCTAAACCATTGACCAAGAGTTCCATGTTTTATAGAAATGGTCTGAATGGCGAATGGTATGCTCTGTTTGGCATTATCAACAGATGTATGACCTCAAAGCACACCGGTATAGATAGAGGCTTTGCATTCAACAAACATTATGACTTTGCTCAGTGTATTTGGGAAGATTTGAAAGAGGTGGTGCTTGCAAAGACCACTAATAGAGCAACAAAGTTTTTGTCGCTGCAGAGAATCATTCAAATACTGATTAGAGGCATATTCAGGGCAAATGGCAAAATTCCAGAGAGATCAAATACTCAAAAATGCCCAGGTTATGTCATGATGAGCATGCACCAAGTTCAGGATGATACCAATGCAAATATCATGCCAATTCCTGAAGCATTGTTGAAGTATGTAGATGCAAATGTTGAAAGTTTGAGGTTATATAGAATTGATCATGCTCCAATAGAAACTTAATAACTGGGTTTTCATGCCCAAGGAGACTTAGGTGAGCAGGTACATCAACATGGGGTTGATGTACAGAAAAACCTAACTGAGACTGAGGGTGTTGCGGAGGAAATAAGGGGTAGTGAGAGTGAATCAGATTCTGAAAGAACTTTATCTAATGTTCATGAAAGGGGAAATGAGGGTGAAGATGACGATGATCATGGTGATGATATTGATGGTGCTGGAGGAATTAAGATATCTTCAATTGTAAGTTTACCTGAGATATAGGCTGAGGAGATAGTGAGTGTGAGGGAGATCCCTACCCTAGAAAACCGGGAAACCACATATGTTGTTAGCTCTCCTCTGAGAGTTAGCATTGAAGAAACCAGTATCCTAATGGTGACTGCACACCCCACCGGCCAGTCATCTCATTCTCAACAGGGAGATGTTTCATTTCTTCATGGGGATTTAGCACACAATCTATCCTAGGATCATTCGGATCCTATGGATATTGAAATAAGAACAATTCTTCCCTATTGTACTTTTCTTCTTCCACAAGTCATAGAACTCATACACAATAGGACACTTGAGTCGACTTCATGTGTTGAAGTAAGTACGAGAGGAGTGAATGTCCCTGTTAGAACAACTACAGTGTTGGAAGCATTTGTTGCTCCTTCACGTGAAGTGGTTGGAAGTCCTGCCGGAGCTATATCAATGCCATCTTTTAGCATGGGCCACACATAAGTACTTTTCACAAGTTCAACCGTTGTGACAACTGGAAGTCTTCGTGACCCAGGTGTGAGTGTGTTACCCTTTGTTACGGAATCTAAACTGAATTAAGCCATTAATGGAGTGACTGATAAGATGACAAGTCAATATATAGAAATGATGAATCAAATGGCGAAAATTTAAAGATTGTTGAAAGGGAAGGATGCTGCGAAGAGTGTAAAAGAAGCAGAACCTCAAATCTTCATTAATGAGCTGAGAGACTATTGAACAATTTGATGAGATGAGGGAGAGAATGATGGGATTAGAAAACACAGTCGTTAGTGCTCTAGGATCATTTTCTGAAAGATTATCGTCTGTTGAGCAGACGTGTAAAGCTCAAGCTTCAACTCCTAAACATAAGCATGAGGATCATGATGATGACTCCAATGATGCTCCTCATGAGGGGGATAAGAGGAGGAAGCTTGGAGAAACTGAACTACCGATGGTTGTGTATACAGGGAAACAGATAGAACGAGACGGTACTGGTGAAGCGAGAGCTTCAAAGAAAAAGCCAGTAGATGCTCAGAGCGAGCTGGGATTGATTCTTTATGAAGATGTTCCAGTGCCTGTGAGTGTGAGTGTTCAATCTAGAATTTATAACTTTGAGGAGTATGATGATTCTAACAATGAAGTAGAATAAGAAGTTTTAACGATTGAAGAAGCTGATAAGGAAATTGAAACGGAATCTGATGTAGCTGATGATGATGTTTTTGAATTGATTGATATATCTCTAAGAGCTGAAAGGATAATGAATGAAGAATTGGTTGAAGAGATTCTTAGAGAAGAAATGCCAACGGTAACGATTGAAAAGCCTACGGTGACGGTTACTATACAGGAAGAGTATGCTTCATTTCATGTTGATGATGTGGTGGCTCAATCTGTCAAAGAGCTGAATGAATTTGAAATTATGGATAAATTTTTCAAGAGTTTTATTTTGGCGGAAGAATCTTATCAAACAGCATCACTTGAGGTTTGCAGTTCAGGAAGTTGTACAGAAAGAGATTAATGATATGCTGACTTTGCTGAAGGAAGATGATTTAAGAAAGAAAAAGATTAGAAAGTTGGATTTGTCTGAAAAACAAAATGTCGACTACATAAGGAAAAGGAATAAACTTCCATTCTTGGATTATCATCTGGAGAAGAAGATATTTTTCCAGAAATGAGCTACTTGTTCATTCTTGAAGTTCTTCAGAGTTATAGAGCCTAACATGCCTAATCTGGTAAATTACGTGCATTTTCTACAAAATAGGACTCAGAGGATTGAAGATGTAAGAAGTGATTTTAGGATAGTTGACCTTGTGAAGATTGAAAAAGATGGGTTTGTAAAAATCTTCTACCCTACATTCACTATTACAAGAGAAGATGGAGAAACTTATGTTTTCAGCAAATCAGACTTGTTTAATCTTAATTTGGTGGACATGGAAGACTTGTTTGATGAGCTGTGTAGAAATAAAAGAAAAGAAAATTGTCGGTTTGCACTGAAGGCTCTATTTCATTTTATGCATACAAAGCTGGTTCTTATATCTGTTCAAGATCTTCAGATTGGAGTAGAAAGAGGAATGAGACGAATCAATATCACTGCGCCTTATAGATTTATCAGACATTTGGATTCGCTGAAAGAGTATCAAGTGATAATGATCAAACATCTGGCTGTTGTTTACAAAGATAAAGATCAAAGAAAGAGAGTCATGAGGATACTTGAGCTAAACAAGTATTGTGATGGCACTTTAAAGAAAGTTTTGACTGGGTTGAAAGGTAAACTGGCATATGATGCAAAACGTAATTAAAGAATGGAGGCCTTAGTCCGAATGATAGAAAGATGATGGTGGATTTTGTTTCAAAGATTGAGACAAGGCTGATGAACAGAAAGAGCAGTAGATGATTTGAGATGAAACTTGGGCTTGAAGACTAAAGACTAATTATCAATCATCAAAGGGGGAGATTGTTGGGTACGGGTTGTAGATTGATTGGATATTAATTTTGTCTTGTACGGAGTATTGAGCTAGGTTTCAGTGTGTGTATTCAAAGCTTTCCGTATTGTATTTCTCTCATTGATCAATCAATCATTCGGTTAGTTGCAATCTAAACTTGTTCTTAATGTTTATGTTGTTTCTGATTTATAAATACTGAATAACACATTTCTTGGTATTATGGTGTTGGATACCACATAAGGCACTCAAAAGTTAAGTTTCGGGGTCATGAAACTTATAGTAATACTTAAACTATTGATTCATTTTATTTATAAACTCAATACATTGTCTATATTTATCGTGTAAACCTATGAGCTCACCAACTTTATGTTGACGTATTGAGCATGTAATTCTCAGGACCATAAGGGCAAAAGTGTCGCATGCATGATGTTCTTGCAAGATTTTCAAGTTTCGGAGTCACCGGACAATGCAAATATTACGGAGATTCATTTTCATAACTTAAAACCCTTTTGTCATGTGTCTTAATCTCAGCGCTAGTGAACTTTGTATTTTTATGATGCCTGTAAAATGATATTTATAATTTATTCATTTCGAAACGTCCTATTTAGAGGTCCTTAATTATGATTGTGCCTTTGTTCCGCGACGTCATGCCTCGTTGCCAAGCGGGGTATCAGTGTGTGACAGATTGGTATCAGAGCCATGGTTATAGTGAACTAGGATGCATTAGTACCATAGACTATAACTGTTACAAAAACTAAACTTTATTGCTTCAAGTAATTAAGATGACAGTAAACATATGTATGGACCCTGATAACAGAAACATTTCGAACCATACGATTATTATCCTCTCTGACTCCGAGGATGAGTACTCACCAATAGACCAAGGAAACCAAGGAGACACTGAAATATACTTTGATTCGGAGGACCATCAAGACCCGACCAACGACGAAGAAGAGGACCCTTCAGAACATAAGGAGGGTAACTCTAGTAATGGAGCACCAATTATTCGTCCATCACCACCCCGTGTCCCATCATACATCCCATTCTGAAGCCATCCTAATGGACCATTGAGGATGTTCACACCCAGAAAAAGGGTGCGACTGGCACAACGGGAGTCTATCCAGGTGCCTGCCACTCAACCAAGCCCATCGCAACGGCGACGGGTAAACACAAGACAGCGGGGATGGATGCCTCACACTCTCTAAGAGTGGAGAAACGAGGAAGGGATCCCAAGCCAATATGAAGTCGGAGGACCATCTTCCTCACAAGTGCCGACACTCACCAAGGATCCCACACATCAAAATGTGCCTCTGTTGGTGGCGAGGGCCGCTCGACACGACCTCCAGTTTAGACAGCTTCGCCAAGAGGTCGGGGAGATCACAACAAGGATTGAGAAAGAAGAGATGTAAAACGTTTACTGGGAAAGTCAACATACTTACTCAATCCACCAATACGGGTTACACGAGCTTCGACATCGTCTGGAAAAGTGCGAGGCGCGCAACGCAGCACTGACACAGCGGCATAACGCCCTAAAGTACGGAGAGACCCCAGAGGTGTCCCACACCCAGTGCCTCCTTTATCATTATATTTGAAGTGTTTGTATTTTCTATCTAGTATCCTTAAGTTAGGAAAGGCTTGAAAATTTTTGGGGAAACCCCGACCATATGATGTAAAAAGATTATGTATCAAGCTCTTTTAATGAAAAATTATGTTTAACTATAATTCTGTGCATGATGATATGTAGCATGACTATCTGCCTTAGTAAATTTCAAACCCATAAACTTATCTTCTTACATCGTGTTAATTTTCTTTGAACTTCAAGATCATGGCACCAAGGAGAATGAACACAGCGGAGATTGAATTGCTAGTGGCTCAAAGATAGCCGACGCAATTGCCGCCCTCGAGAGCAACTTCCCCAATAGTTCAGGGAGTAGTGGAGTTGCGGGAGGGGCACAAAACAACCCACGGGGTTGTAACATCAAGGGTTTCGTAGGTTGTCAGCCCAGATATTTCAACGGCACGAAAAGTGCTATTGGCCTCACATGCTGTTTTAAAAAGATAGAATCTGTTTTCCGTGTCCGCAATCGCGCGGAGGACAACAAGGTGAAGTTTTCTACCCACAAACTACAATATGGTGCTCTCACGTGGTGAAACTCATATGTGAAGTCAGTCGGTATTGACACGAAATATCAACTCCCATGGGCCAAGTTGAAAAGGATGACGACTGACGAGTATTGTCCCACAAGTGAGCTGCAGAAAACGGAGTCTGAATTTTGGAATTTGTCGATAAAAGGAACAGATATCTCTGGGGTATACGAATCATTTTCATGAGATGAGCCTACTATGCCTCGGAATGGTCACTCCGGAATACAAAAGGGTCGAACAATACATCTGGGCACTCTCCCCCTAGATCCAAGGAAACGTGACCTCTTCAAACCTGATAACAATCCAGGATGCCATTGGTATGGCAAAAAACTTAATGGACCAAGTGGTATGCCAGGGGGCAGCAGCTGCCAAGATTACTGATAACAATCGGAAATGGGAAGACCGCTTGGGGAAAAATTCAGGATACTCCCAAAAGAACCAAGAAACAATAAAGGCCTACGTGGCGAGGTTTGAATCAAAGAAGAGTTATATCAGCAACAAACCATACTGCGACAAGAGCAATTATCGCCACACGGGTCAATGTGGAAATCCGTGTGGGAAGAGTAAGAGACAAGGTCACTTGACGTAAGATTGCAGGGTCTCCAACACCAGAACCAACAACAGACCCCAGAAAAGGTGTTCTGAGTGCGGGAATGTGGGGCATTTCAGGAAAGACTACCCAAAGTTGAGGAATAATGGGGGAGCTCAGAGAAGAGCGTTCTTCTTGGGAAGCGGAGAAGCTAGACAAAACCCTGACGTGGTCAAGCGTACGTTCTTTCTCAAGAATACTTATGCATTCATACTATTTGATACTGTAACTGGTAGGAGCTTTATATCTACTAAGTTTAGTAAGCAGATAAGTAACAACCGGCACCAAATCAGGTTAACATCTATCACCTAATTAATATTGATTATCAATAAATCAAGATGTTAATAAATTCATAAGGAGTGTACTTACATACAGAAACAATTTCATCGGTGTGGTCTGATTAAAGGACAAACAATTAATCCGATCAAATTACGACACGAAGAATTAAATCAACTAAGTGCATGATTAAATTAAGATTAGTGACATTTATTATGCATTAACAATTCTTATAACTTTAATCATGAAAGACAAAAACAATCTTATTAAACTAGTGTATTCAGCTTGGATTTATTCACAATTTATAAAAATGCAAATACATGGAAATACATTGAAATACTTTATAAAAAAATGTAAAAACCTCTCTTTTTTAGACCCATAAAAGCAGCCATAAAGGGGATACACACCTCTTTTGTGTCCACTTTGACTTTCATTATAATATTGAAAAAGAATTTATACACTTTTTCTACTTTTCCAACATGTTGGTAAAGGGTTAAACACCACCTTTTCTTTCATCATTTGCAAGACTTCTTTCATTCTCTATAATTAGAGATCATCTCTTCATTTCATTCCCACACCATTGCAAGAGCAAACTTTCCTCTCCTTTCTTTAATATAAATCGGCCAAAGGCATCTCAAGAACACCAAGTTCTTATTTTTGTTCTTCAAGAATTCAAGAAGTTTGGTGTGCAACTACTTCAAGATCATTCCTTCTAGCACATTTTCATTTTTTTTATTTTGTCAAAGTAAGTAAAAACTCTCATATACACTTTTTTTATTTATGTAAATTTATGTCTTTCATAATATATAATCACCAATAACAACAAGTTTCATCAAATGATAAGTTTATGAACTACTAGTTTTTATTTTTAAAGTTGTTACTACAAATGTATTTATCAATGTATAAACACATAATGTAGGCATAAATATTATGAAAACAATGTTAATAACTGTGTTTCATAATCCTATATACATGTGGTGTTTGAATAAACAACAAGAATCACAAGTTGTTGCAAGGTTGTGAAATTCGGATTTTTCGACAGAAACTGTAATTTCTATATATTCAACCAACAATTAAACACAAACGATTAAGAACAAGAACATAATTACTTACCGAATGATTTGATTATAGTCAAATGATTACAGAGAAGATTATGAGAGAAAACGGCACTGTAGCCCTAGAAATCTTCCAAATAATTCCGTGCAAATTACAAATGAAAATGTCATATCTACTTTTTACAAAAGTCAAAAAGCTATTTATAGTCAAATCCAACTTTGAACTAATTACACTTTATACCCTAGACTTAATTTATTTCATCAATCAAAATTAGTTCTAACATTCTCCCCCTTTGATGAAATAAACTCAGTCTTCATTTTGTCAGCCCCAACTTCATCTCAAACTGTCTGATGCTCTTTCAGTCTGAAAGTCTCCAATTGATTTTGGAAATGAATTCAACTATCAGTTTTCTGTCATTAGCACTCAAAGCTCCCTTCGTCGTCTTCCTTTTCTTATCAGACACCAACTTTCCTTTCAACTCATTCATCACCTTCTGAAGAGTCCCATCACAGAATTTATTGAGTTCAACGCTCCGCATAACTCTTAGCTTTTTATCTTTGTCTTTATACATAACTGCAGGATGCTTAACCATAATAACTTGATATTCTTTCAGATCTCCTGCAAACTTGATAACCCGATTTGGAGCTGTAATATTTATCTTCCTCATTCCGCTTTTGACTCCAATCTGTAGATCTTGCATAGACATTAATACCAGTTTGGTATGCATGAAGTGAAAAATTGTATTGAGTGCAAATCTACAGTATTCTTTCCTCTTATTGCGGTGCAACTCATCAAATAAATCTTTAATATCTACCAGATGCGTATTGAACATGTCAGCTTCAGTGAATGAATAGGTGTTTCCATCAGCTCTTGACACAGTAAAGGTAGGGTAGAAGATCTGAACAAAACGATCTTTTTCAATCTTGATTAAATCAACTATCCTAAATTCACTTTTTACTTTATCCACTGGCTGAGTTTTATTCCGCAAGAAACTCACCTAATTCACAAGGTTTGGCATATTTGGCTCCAGAACTCTGAATAGTTTCAAAAACGTACAGGGAGCTTGCTTCTTGCAGAATATCTTCTTCTCCAAGTAATCTTCAAGGTATGGTAGTTTCTTCCTTTTCCTGATATACTAGGCTGATTGTTTCGCAGATAAATCTAACTCTTTAACCTTCTTCTTACTAATTCCAACTTTGTTGAGCAAAGTTAGCAAATCTCTGATTTCTCTTTGAACCACTTGCTGAGCTTCAAATCTTAATCTATGCTTTTTTTTTCTGATTCGTTAGCCAAGATATAATCATTAAAGAACTTTTCCATCACTTCAACTTCATTCAACTTAGTAAACTGTTGTGAGATAACATTCTCCATCGGAAATAGTTCTTCAACCTCTTCTTTTACATGAACCGTAACCTCAGGCTTTTCAACCGTCGGTGTTGGTACAACGTCTTTCAATATCTCCTGAACTAATTCTTCCTCTTCTTCAATTCTATCAGCTTGTACAGATATATCAGTTTAGACAAACATGTCATCATCATCATATAACTCAATCTCTACTTCTCTCTTTGTTTCCCTCTCTTTACTTGAATCAACAACATCTGCTCTTGTACTTCATCATCTGAATCATTATACTCCTCAATATTGTAAATTTCTGACTGAATGCTTAAAGGAACTGGAACATCTTCATGAAGAATCAATTCCATCTCACCTTGAGCTTCAGCAAGTTTATCTTTGGAGCTTCCGGCTTCGCCTTTTGTTGAACTTCTGTTTCTTTCTCTGGATATGTTATCATTAGAAGGCCATATCCCGTCTCATCAAGATTCCTCCTCTTCTCCCCCTCAAGAGGAGCATCATCGGAGTCTTCATCATGATCGTCATGCTTATGCTTCGAAGCTGAAGCTTGAGCCTTACGGGATTGTTCAACTGTAGAGACACATTCAGATAAATTGCCTAAAGCAGTAATAACTGTGCTCTCCAACCCCATCATGCGTTCTCTCATTTCATCAAACTGTACAAATACACAGTTTCTTCAGCTACAGACTTACCCTTTAAGAATTTATGAATATTCGTCATCTGAGACAAGACTTCGGATAGTTGGGCTATTAAATGACTGTTTACTCCTTCAACCGCAGCACTCAAAGCTTGATTTAAAGAAGATTCAGTAACAAAAGGAGAAAGATTAACTACTGGTCACTTAGACTTCCAGTTGTCATGACAATTGAACTTGTATAAAGAACATCTACGTGACCAGTGCTCAGAGTTGGCATAGATGTGGCTCTGACAGGACTTACAACCTCTTCAAGTGACGGAGCAACAAATGCATCCGTTACTGAGGTTGTTCTGGCAATGACATAGAGTTCAGCTGCACTTACTTCAACACATGAAGTGGACTCGCTTGTCCTAATGTGTATCGGTTCTAGACTCTGTGTATCAAAAGAAGTCGTACACCTGGGCAGATGTGTACTTGTTTCAATATCCATCAAATCCAATGGATTTTCGGATAGCATATGTGCTTCATCCCGGAGAACAATTAAAACAGTCTCCTGTTGGGAGAAGACTGAGTGGCCGGTGGGGTGTGTAGTCGTCAGTGGGATGCTAACTATTTCAATGCTAACTCCTTGTTGGGAGCTAACATTATATGTGGTTTGATTCTGGCTTTCTAGGATGGGGACATCCTTCACACTCTGCCTAGCAATTTCTACTATATCAATCAGCCCTGCACCTTCCTCAGTGTGATCATTTCCTCCTTCATCATCATCATCATCATCATCCTCTCCTTCTGCAGCTCCTTCATGAATATTCGATAGTGTTCGCTCGGAATCAGAGCTGCTAGCTTCTCCCTCACCACCCCTCACTTGAACTTCTGCTCCCTCATTCACTATTTGCCTTCCCTGAACTTCAGCCCCATGCTAAAGTTCCTCCTCTCCTACAACTCCCTGGTTAAGAGGACCCGGTTCTTGGGTCTCTATAGGAGTGTGATCTATATGGTATAACCTCTCATTCTCAATCTCCAGATCAGCATATTTCAATAACTCTACAGGAATTGGCATTATATTGGCATTTGGTGAATCTGGTACCTCATATAAGCTCATCATGACATAATCCGGGCACCGTTAAGCATTGGATCGTTTAGAAATATTTTCATTTGCCCTTAAGATGCCTCTTATCAGAATTTGGATAAACCTTTGAAGAGGGACAAATTTTCTTGATCTATTTGTCGTCTTTTCTAGCATCACTTCCTTTAGATCCTCCCAGATACATTGCGCGTAGTCGTAATGTTTGTTGAATGCAATTCCATGAAAGATTCTCAGACAGTGTATGTTACATCTGTCAATTCCAGTGTGCTTTGACGTCATGCACCGGTTGATGATGCCAAAAAGTGTGTACCATTCGCCATTAAGTCCGTTTCTATGGAACTTAGAACTCTTTGGTAATCGTTTTGTATACCCCAGACATATTACGTCATGTACTAATTCCTCATCTAAAACGAAATCTTCAAAATCAGCTGACTTTGGGAAATTCACTGTATCTAATCGACGAGGTAGAAATAGATTATGCCTCAATCTGGCTAAGGTAATCTTGGTTTTGAAATGATCGATGGTAACCTTAAAATGATGGTTACCATCAGCTGGGATAAATTTTACAGTGTGCCAGAACTGTAAAAGATAGACCTGAGGAATCGAAGGTTTGTATTGTAGAAGATATCCTAAAGGATGACCTTTTAGAATGTCTACAATAATCGGGTGGCTTACTTTTATGACTTTGGTGTCAAGACGATGGTTGTATCACGAAATGGTAGGCAGTATTTTGGTTTGACAAGTTGATTGTCTGGAATGAGGGTAGAAGGTGAAGGTCGGGTGACTAATGCGGATTTTACTGGTTTAGAAACAAGGGTATGATTTGACGAAGAATGTGAATCAGAGAATCAAATTAAATCCTGCAAATAGAAAAAGTAATAAACATGTTAGACTCAACAGAGAATCAACGGAGAATCAAATGAAATCCTGCAAATAGAAAAATAAAATATTTTGCTAGAAATTAGAAAAATATGTGTTTTTATGTTTAAAGCATTGGGATTCCTGACAATAATATTAAATTATTATTGTTAGGATTCGAAAGTCAATCTTTCAGACACCAATGTTAGAAAAACACAGATTTAAAAAATTTCTCGAAAAATGTGAAATTTTTATTGAAAATTAAATTCCCAGCACTTAGAAACTTTTGGACCACTTTGATTATGAAACTCAGATGAAAGGTAAATTTTCTCGGAGAATGATGACTCAGCTCGATAGACACAAGTATAAAACTCAAATAATGAATAATGTTCTCGAATGCATTTAAGTACCAACTCGAATAGTACTTATGACAAACTCGATCATCAAATAAAAGTTTCTCAATCTAACTATAAGACCAACTCGATTGACATATGAATGAACTCGAAAGAAAGAAAAAAATTCTAAGTCCTTAAATGAATTCAACTCTAATGAAGCTTGAAAGGACTCGATTAATATAAGAGTCCAACTCGAATTAAACTTGAAGGAACTCGAACGACTCTTGTTATCGAGTGGTTTTGAAAAAATTTTCCAAGTCCTGAAAAGAACCCAACTCGGATAACATATCAAATTTTCTCGAAATAAAAAGCAACCAACTCGAATTAAATAAACTTGTTCTCGAGTGGTGTTTCACTCAACTCGCATGAAAATTGATGCATTCTCGATTACAGTTGTAGTCGAGAAAATGTTGAAAAATATATCTAAGTCCTCATTCACTGATATTTTCAAAAAATACAGTCCAAGGACTTTTTCACTTATTAAAAACTTGAGTCCCACTCAAAAACTGATTTCAAATAACTTGTGTTTACTGAACTTTGTTGAGAAACAACAACTTCTTTGCAAAAATTCCAATTTGCAGTGTTTATGAACTCGAAAGTTTTCAAACCAAAATTTTCAATTTTATGTATGTGTGTTTGGAATTGAGACTTGAAATTTAAGATTCAAGTTCATGATAATATATCGCAGGTAAACACACAATTAATTTCAGACTAGGAACAGCAAATCATTAAAACCCATGAACAGCCATTGATGTTCATACGAACACACACACAGTAAAAAAATTAATAAAATGCATAAAATAAAACTGAATATATGCATATACATGAAAGAATTCAGGAAATGGTCTTACAATTTTTTATCTCAATGGCTGAAAAGCTGATTTTAATGAGAATGATGAGGTTACTTCGTGAAGAAGAAAGTGAGAAGCGAGAAAGTCGGTGAAGAAAATGAAAAGTGCCAAGAGTTGTGAAAAAGTGAATTTGAATTTTGAATTTCAACTTTATAGTTGAAATTTCAGAATTCAAATTAAATTGCACCCGACCCACTTACTCTCAAATTTTTTTTTTTGGTTTTTAGTCATTAAGCCCATTTCACTAAAAATAATTACTATAAGACAAATAACTAACTAAATAATAGACAATCACTAAAACAGCAAAGAAAAAGAAAATTTAACTGCAACAAAAAATTGAATCACAACAAAAAATAAAAAAAATGAACAACAACAAAACCAAAAAAAAAATTTAACACTTCAAATATTGTAAAAAAAATTTATCTACAAAAAATTTTAATAACAAAAACATATTGCTCCCCCTCGATGTTTGCAATTAAGCTCCCCCTCAGATGAATATATCATTATAAATGTCTGCTCCCCTACAAAAATCAGTTAAAAATTTATCAGATTTTCTCAAAATCAGATAAAATATCTTTCTGCTCCCCCTACACACATGACAATCCAAATCTGTTAAACTCCGAAAAGTTTAAACTTGAAATTCACATGAGTTTAACATCAAAATCTAAATCAAAATAAAAAATGTAAATTTAAATATTATAATTTGTAATTACTGAATGTTTAAATCTAATGATTCAACATACCCAAGTTGTATACAAAAAAAACTAAAACGTTTTTCATCTAATGCTTTGGTAAACAAGTCAGCTAATTGATATTCAGTAGGTACAAAATATAATTCTATATTACCATTTTGTACATGATCCTTAATAAAATGATACCGGATGTCGATGTGTTTGGTTTTAGAGTGTTGCACTGGATTAGATGTTATGGCTATTGCTCTTTGAGAATCACAATATATTGGAATCTTCTGTGGTGTAAATGTGTAGTCTCTGAGGTTGGCTCTTCATCCACAACACTTGAGAACAACACGATGATACATCAACATATTCAGCTTCGGCTGTAGACAGTAAAACACAGTGTCGTTTCTTGGGTGACAAGCAGACGAGTTTATCACCTAAAAATTGAACTACTCCTGATGTGCTTTTTCTGTCCATTTTATCACCTGCGTGATCAACGTCAGAAAATGTAGTTAATTTGAATGATGATTCCCGGGAATACCACAAACCAAGATTTGGTGTTCCCTTTTGATATCTTAAGATTCTTTTGGCAGCCGCCAAATGTGATTCTTTCGGATGCGCCTGATACCTAGCACAAACACATGTAACAAACATAATATCAGGTCTACTTGCAGTTAAATACATTAATGACCCAATATTTCCTCGATAATGAGTTGCATCTACAGGTTTTCCTAAAATGTCCTCATCGAGTTTGGATTTAGAATCCGGAGCCATGGGAGTTTTCATAGGAGTACTATTGACAATGTTAAATTTCTTTAATATGTCCTGAATATATTTGGGCCAGTTGTTTTACTTGTAAACCTAAGAAAAACTTTATTTCTCCCATCATGCTCATTTCAAATTTCTGGGACATTAAGAATGCAAATCTCTTGCAAAATTCTGGATTAGTAAGACCCAAATATTATATCATCAACATATATTTGAATTACTATTATATCTGGCCCCTGTATCCACTGCACCTTTATTAAATCCCCATTTCAATAAGTATGTTGAAAGTGCATCATACCAAGCACGAGGTGCTTGTTTAAGGCCATACAGGGATTTATCCAAAATATATACATGGTAAACAAGTCAGCTAATTGATATTCAGTAGGTACAAAATATAATTCTATATTACCATTTTGTACATGATCCTTAATAAAATGATACCGGATGTCGATGTGTTTGGTTTTAGAGTGTTGCACTGGATTAGATGTTATGGCTATTGCTCTTTGAGAATCACAATATATTGGAATCTTCTGTGGTGTAAACGTGTAGTCTCTGAGGTTGGCTCTTCATCCACAACACTTGAGAACAACACGATGATACATCAACATATTCAGCTTCGGCTGTAGACAGTAAAACACAGTGTCGTTTCTTGGGTGACAAGCAGACGAGTTTATCACCTAAAAATTGAACTACTCCTGATGTGCTTTTTCTGTCCATTTTATCACCTGCGTGATCAACGTCAGAAAAGGTAGTTAATTTGAATGATGATTCCCGGGGATACCACAAACCAAGATTTGGTGTTCCCTTTTGATATCTTAAGATTCTTTTGGCAGCCGCCAAATGTGATTCTTTCGGATGCGCCTGATACCTAGCACAAACACATGTAACAAACATAATATCAGGTCTACTTGCAGTTAAATACATTAATGACCCAATATTTCCTCGATAATGAGTTGCATCTACAGGTTTTCCTAAAATGTCCTCATCGAGTTTGGATTTAGAATCCGGAGCCATGGGAGTTTTCATAGGAGTACTATTGACAATGTTAAATTTCTTTAATATGTCCTGAATATATTTGGGCCAGTTGTTTTACTTGTAAACCTAAGAAAAACTTTATTTCTCCCATCATGCTCATTTCAAATTTCTGGGACATTAAGAATGCAAATTTCTTGCAAAATTCTGGATTAGTAAGACCCAAATATTATATCATCAACATATATTTGAATTACTATTATATCTGGCCCCTGTATCCACTGCACCTTTATTAAATCCCCATTTCAATAAGTATGTTGAAAGTGCATCATACCAAGCACGAGGTGCTTGTTTAAGGCCATACAGGGATTTATCCAAAATATATACATGATCAGGCTTTGAAGGATCAGTAAACCCTTTGGGCTGATATTTATACACTTCGTCTGTCAGTTCCCCATTTAATAATGCAGTTTTTACATCCATTTGGTAAACTGTAAAGTTTTTATGAGCTACAAAAACCAAAAACATCCTAATTGCTTCTATTCTGGCAACTGGAGCGAAAGTTTCATCACAATCATTCCCTTCTTGCTGACTGTATCCTTTGGCGACGAGGCAAGCCTTGTTACGAATGATGACACCATGTTCATCCTTCTTATTCTTGAAAATCCATTTCGTGCCAATGATTGATTTATCTTTTGGTCACTTCACCAATCTCCATACCTTCAACCTTTCAAACTGGTTCAACTCTTCTTGCATTGCCACAAATCTATCAGCATCCAGAAGAGCTTCTTTAACATTCTTTGGCTCAATTTTGCTCAGAAAGTTTGACAATAAACACTCGTTTATGGTTGCTCTTCTGGTTTGGACTGATGCAGAAGGATCACCTATGATGTTTTTCAGTTGGGTGATTCCTTGTCAATTTAAAGGTATGTGGAAAAGGTTGAATTTGGTCTTGATTAGGGTTTAAATCTAGATAGGGAATTCGGGGGTTAGCTTCTGACGTTGATGGTATATTATCTGAGATTGGGGATTCTGAGTTTTCAGATGGTAAGGGGGTTTCAAAAGATACTAGATGTTGAATGAGTTGTACACTATCAACATGTAAGTGCACGTCTGTCGTTGAAGCACCTCTAGTTTCTTCTGAAATGGGTTGATGAGAATAATCTGAGACTGCGACTGGATCTTCAGTAATCCTGTCAGGTACCAAATTTGAAACATTAGTATTGGGACATTCAAAGTAGTCTTCATAAAAGTTCTCGAACAGTTTATTTAAATCAGAATTATATACACTCTATTCAGATGACTTCATAGAAGTTGGTTTGTTATGATCGGGTCCTGAACTGGTATGTTCAGAAGCCATTACAACGCCTTCATCAAATTTAACATTTACGCTTTCATTGACTGTCTTGGTCCTCTTATTGTAGACTCGGAGGGCTACAGACTCCTTTGAATAACCAATGAAAATGCCTTTATCAGCTTTTTGACTAAATTTTCCCAGATTGTCTTTGTCATTTAATATGAAACACCTGCATCCAAAGACATGGAAAAATTTTACATTAGGTACTCGTTTGTTTATTAATTCGTACGGAGTCTTTCCGAATCTTTTGTTGATTATAGGTCTGTTCTACGTGAAACAAACCGTTGCTACAGCTTCAACCCAAAGGAATAACGAAAGATTTGAATATGTCAGCATCATTCTTGCAGATTTCACTTGTGTGCGATTTCTTCGTTCAACAACACCATTTTGCAATGGAGTACGAGCTGCTGAGAATTGATGTGTTATTCCCACAGAATTCAGAAACGACTCGAGAGATTTGTTCTTAAATTCTGTGCCATTATCTGATCTGATGGTTTGAACTGAAAGCTGCAACTTGACTAGAATTCTATGAATGAAGTCGATTATTATCTCGGTAGCATCAGATTTGGAACGCAGGAAGAATACTCATGTGTATCTGGAGTAGTCATCGACTATTACCAAAAAATATCGTCTCTTGTTTATACTCTGTACTCTCATTGGTCCACACAAATCCAGATGAAGCAGTTCCAATGCTCTCATTGACGAGTGTTCAGTTTTGGACTTGTGGGATGCTCTAACCATCTTTCCTTTTTCACAGGCTGCGCACAACTGCTCTTTTTGAAACCTGAGAGTTGGTAGCCCTTTGACTAACCCACCTTTTTCATGGTTGGTTAATTCTTTGAAATTTAGGTGAGAAAGCCGATGATGCCATAGCCAAGAAAGTTTAGATGTTGCTTTTGACATTAAGCACACATCCTTCATCGGATTGATTGAGGCTAGGTTTATTGAGTACAGATTAGTTTTCCTATTCCCTGCAAGGATTTCTATTCCTTCTTCAGATCTTATGTTGCACCGACTTGCTTTGAAGTTGACCTCTAATCCTTTGTTGCAGAGTTGTCCAATACTGAACAGATTGTGACCAAGGCCGTCAACATAGAAGACTTTCTGAATTGTTATCTTGTCGAACACAAGACTCCCATATCCTTTCATCGGACCGAATTGATCATTCCCGAAATGGATCGTCCCACAGAACTTATCAACAATGTTAGTAATGGTTTCTTTCTGTCCGGACTGTGCTTTGAGCATCCGGAGTCAAGGTACCACACATGATTTACCTATAAGACGAAATAAAACGTGAGGTACCCACTTATAGTTGGATACTTTTGACTTTGGTAAATCATGTGGTTTGAAATTCATTTTCTCATCAGGTATTTCTTTTATTTTAGGAACCCACTTTTTAACAGTACGTTTTGGTATCCATTTTTGTACAGTTTGATGTGGAACTGATTTTGAAAGTTGCTGCTTCGAAACCTTTTTCTGTTTAAAAGATGGATCCTTTTGTTTTAGTAGCCATACGAACTTATCAGATTTAGCATTCTATGATTTACAAGAAGCAGGATTTAAAGCAATTAATGCAATCCGAGAGTATTTAGTACAACATTTATCAGTATGGTTATTGTTACAGACAAATTTTTCAAATTGTCTAATCCTATCTTTAACAACAGTCTCTTTGACTCCACTCTTGTCTTATACTATAGTTTTTCTTTTCTCTCTGCTTCTTTCTCCATTCAGGCTTCCGAGAACCTTTCACAATATCATCTGACATACAAGAAACACGAGAATTAGTCGTTTTAAAAAGTGTTTCTTCTGTACAAGTCTTTTACCTTTGGAATTTTTGACCTTTTGTGCAATAGAGTCCTTCAAAGAAGATGATTAACCTTTTTCATATGTAGGAGTCATAAAAGAAACATTTGTTTTCTCCTTTTTCAGTTGTAAACTTGGTGAATGTTCTGATGATTCCTTTCAATCTGTAGATATTCTTTGCAGAATTTTAACAGATTTTTTTAGGTTTATCAGTTGTTTGTCATGTAATGGTTTGACAAATTCATTTATCTTAACAAACATTTCTTCCAAAGAATTAAAGTCCGAATTCACATATAAATTAAAATCTTTTTTTTTTCAGAATTAATAGAATCAAGTTGAATTGAATGTGTTTGATCTGATTGTAATATGTTTTCAGGCTGTTTTTGCAACTTTTGTTCCAAAGATTTAAGTTCAGCCTTAAGATTTTGATTTTTTGTCTCAAAAGTTCTGATTTTCAATTCAAGATCAGAGTTCATGTTTTCAAGAATTGAAGTTGGTAAATATAGCTTTTTAGAATGATTAGTATTTTCAGATAAATCCTTGTCAGAATATGTCAGAATATACTCCTCATTAATGCAAGAATTTTGATTAGATTCATTTATTCTGTTATAATCAACAAAATTTTTCATTTTATCAGATTTTAGTCTTTTTGAATCTTCACTTGATTCTATTTCATCTGATGCTTTCATAAATGTCATTTGTAATCCTAAATTCATTTATTTGACATCATATAAAGTAGGTGAATTTGAAATAGCCTTTGTCAGATATTTAGGATTATTCCAACCTATACCAGATTTAGATTTATAAAATTATGTATCTTTAGGTTGATTTAAATATATTGTTTGATCTGTTTGACCTCGTTTGAACTCATCTTCCAATGATTTAATTTTCTCGTAAAGTTCTGTTCGTTCATCAAAAATGGCATGATATTTTACTGAATAACTTGATGCTTCTAACTCAGCCAAATTCAGTTTTTCTTTTAAGTCAGATATCTTTGTTTTATCTTCTAAATCTGATACAGCTCGTAGTGCTAATGCCTTATCCTAGGAAAAATCCAACACTAACGCATGTTCTTGATTTTGCTTGTTTTCTAAGGAATGAGCATTTTTCTTTTCAGCTTTTAAAGATTTTTCAAATTTTTTTAGCATGAAAGCCATACAGGAGTCATCATTTTCAGATTCAGAGTTAGATTGTACCTCTGGTGTCTCTGAATTCTCTGATTTGTCTGAATCTGATTCATCATTTTCTCTTTATTTGCTGCCTCCAGCATTTCCTGTTGCCATCATTGCAATTTCTTCAATCAGTTCTTCATCAGACTCTTCCTTTTCTTCATTTTCCTCATCTGTCAACCCTACCGAAACTTCATCTTCTGCAACCATTGCGGACTCACTAAGTTCTGATTCATTAAAAACCTCTGACTTTAAGCATATATGTGCATCTTCATCTAGGATGTCTTCGTCCTTAGATAGTTGAAGCCAGTGATCATCTTCAGCCATTAGTGCTTTGCCAGCTTCCTTTTCTTTTGCTAGAAGTGCCTTTCTTGTGTAGTATTCTGCATTTTTCACTACAGGCATTCTACATTCACTTGCATAATGACCTGGCTTGCCACAGTTATATCATTTTTGCTCTGAGTCCTTCTTGTCTAACTTTTCACCTGATTTATCATATTTGTCGGCTTTCTTTCGACTGCTTTCACCTGATTTGTCATATCTCTCTTTATTATCAAACTTACGTGAGCCAGTTTTGTATCTCATCTTGTTATTGGTGGGTTTTTTGTAAAACTTCTTCTGAAATGCCTTAGTTAGTAAGGCCATTTGTTTCTTCATTTCCTCTATTTCAGAATCAGGTGAGGAATCTGATGAGTCTGATACAGATGTGCTGCTGCTTATCACTACACGTTTTTCCTTATTTAGCTTATACTTGTATTTCTTTTCTGCCAATAATGCTAAAGGATCAATGGTATATTTTTCTGCTTTCTTCTTTTCGGACATTTTCCTTAAAACAATTCCTGATAGTTGTTAAGGTTTTCAAAGACCATATGGAAATCCATGTCCTCAATATCTTTTGTCTGTTGAATGATCATTGTGTACTTTTCCCATTCTGGATTAAGTACGTTCAAAAATTTAACATTGATGTCTAAGTTGGACTTAGTGACACCGTTTCTCTTCATCTCACTTACTAAGCTGATAAACCTCAAGTACGTATTCTCCAGCAATTCAGTTGTTCCATGCTCTGTTTGTAGCTGTCCTGTCTGATCCCCTCATCAACTTACACACCTCATCCCAGATGGATTTGGCTGTTTTAGTGTTTATCAGGCAGGTGTATATGTCATTTGGGATGGATATTAGCAACAAGTTTCTAGCTGTCTTATCCCCCAATTTTCTCCCCTTTTGTGCCTCTGTTAGGTTAGTTTCCTCAACAGTTGTTTCAGGTATTGGAGGGTTGCCAGTGGGTACAACAGGATTTGTTTCCAGGAACACATCTAGTCTGTTAGTAAGTGACTTTAACATTTATTGGTCGTCGAAACTGATGAACTCCAGAAATCTCTCCCTCCATTGTACATATTCTCCTCGGTAGAGGATTGGAGGTTTTCTTTCCGACCCCATTCCAAGTGCGTCTTTGGACATGATGATTGAATTACAGGAATCTTCCAAGATCTTTAAAATGATATTTTGATTGAATTTGACAATTTGATCAACCGAATGAAAATTGATCAAACTCGAATAGTATTCACTAAAACTCAAATATTGAAGGTGAAAAACTCGAACAATGAATAGAACAACTCGATCAATGAGTGTAACAAACTCGAACAATGAAGTACTCAACTCGAATCTAGAAAAATCAGCAATTAGTATAATAATGCAACTCGAATTGGCCTTTTATAAAACTCGAATCAAGTGTGATTCAACTCGATTCACAATATAGTCAATTCGAATAATAAAGAAGTCAACTCGAATAAAAATTTAATGAACTCGAATCAAATATCAATAAACTCGAATGTATGCAAGAGTAAGCTCGAATTAAGATTGAAAATTCACTTTGTTTTGTAAAAATCGATTAAAACTTGTTTCCAACTCGATTCAAGTATTGGTCAACTCGAAAGGCATTTCAAGTAAACTCGAATGAAGATTCAAGTCAACTCGAATGAAGGTTCGAGTCAACTCGAATGATTCAGTGATCAACTCGATTGAACCCAGTGTTCAACTCTACTATTTCTTTGTTCAACTCGATTATAACTTGTTGTCAACTCGATTGCAACAAGAACACAGTTATATTCGAGTTTTTTTTATTTTTAAAAAATTTCAAGTCTGGATTTCAATTAAAATTTCAAAACTGCTTTAATTGATTCCTCCTTGATATCGAAGTTGAAGTTTTTGATTTCAAACACTTTTTCAGAAGGAACTTAGTCTAAAAGCAGATTTAACCCCTTATTTTTCACTTGAACAACGAAGAACACATGGGTTTTCAAATTTTCTGAAAATTCACTGAATCTTTTGAAGTGTTTTGAATTACAGTTCAAGATTATAATCAAACTGATCGATTTCCAAAGACCATCCTTCGATCCAAGAATCAACAACAAAGATCAACTGAATAAAAACCCTCGTTGAATATTTTTTTCAATTTCCGAAAAGAAATGATAAAACAGTGACAGTTTTTCAATATTTTCAATCAAAAATCATCCCTATAGCTCTGATACCAATTGTAATTCCTATATATTCAACCAACAATTAAACACAAACGATTAAGAACAAGAACAGAATTACTTACCGAATGATTTGATTATAGTCAAATGATTACAGAGAAGATTATGAGAGAAAACGACACGGTAGCCCTAGAAATCTTCCAAATATTTCCGTGAAAATTACAAATGAAAATGTCATATCTAGTTTTTACAAAAGTCAAAAAGCTATTTATAGTCAAATACAACTTTGAACTAATTACACTTTATACCCTAGACTTATTTTATTTCATCAATCAAAATTAGTTCTAACAGAAACATTACATCAACTTTGAAAAATCATAACTAATTCAAAACTTAACGAAATGAGTTGATTCTTGTTCGAAAATTTAGATCTATGTCTTATCTAAAGATCTAGAAGTGTTCATAATTTAAATTCGAGTTTTGAACCCCCAAATACTGTTTGGGAACCAAAAAGTCTAACAGCTCATTTGTGGCCAACATATGGTTTTTAATGAACTATTTCCCTAACCTAAACACCTCGAAAAATGACTGTTTGTACCTTAAAAATTCATTGTATATATTAGTTTCATGATTTAAAATATCAAAGCCCAAATCATTTTGGAGCTTGGTTAAAAATAGCCTCAAAATAGGCCGAAAAACCTCGATAAATCCTGGAAAATTCTTATAAATACACTTGAAGTTTTAAATGGGGTTTTGTCTATGGACTTGTTAAGTTGGGTGATTTAAAGCTTAAAAACCATCATACATACACATTATCATTTATACACATTATCATTTATACACATTATTAAGTCCCTCATATCATTTACGACTCGGTTAAGTCCGATCAAGCTTCATTTCAAGTCAACGAGTCGATCATCATTTTCTTTGCCATCACTTTTACGGTGAGTTTTCATAGCCCCATTTTTAATTGTTCGCATTATTTTGGGGTGAGAATACATGTTCAACTTTTTATTTTATATAGACACAAGTACTTGAATCATTTTTCGTATTACATAATATAGTTACTTCACCACCGCCCTCAATCATGAACCGTTAATTACTACGTATACGTGAATATTGTGGATAGATCTATTTGGGTTGACGCCCCCATCCGGGTTGGTCGCACCAATTGTAAACGGATGCATAATTATTTGACAGTTTTTGGTATTATGGTGTTGGATACCACAAGGGCACTTAAAAGTTAAGTTTCGAGGTCATGAAGCTTATGGTAATACTTAAACCATATGATCCGCTTTTGTTTTAGAACTCACTGAAATCTTGTGTTTTCATACAATGACATACTTATCGAATAAACCTATGAACTGGCCCAACTTCATGTTGACGTATTTAGCATATTTTTCTCAGGACCATAAACGCTACTCATGGCACATTTACAAGATTCTCAAGTTCTTCGAAGTCCTTGGGCATTTCATACGTTACGGAGATTACTTTACATAACTTAAACTTTTTGTCATTTATTTTAATCTCCACACTAGTGACTTGTATTTTGTAATGCTTGTAAAGCGCTGTTTATATTTTTATGCATTTTGAAAACGTCCCATTTAGAGGTCGTTCATTGTGATTATGACTTTATTTCCGCAAGTTCACAACTCGTTGCCAACCGGGGTAACGGGGTTTGACAAGATAAATGCCACTTTTACACTGTTAGATGACACTTATGCTATAGAGGTTGCTGACGGTAAGACACTTAAAACAAATAATATAATTCGAGGATGCTCCTTAGTATTAGTAGGTCAACTTTTTGAAATAGATTTGTTGCCCGTAAAACTAGGGAGTTTTGACGTGGTTATATTCATGGATTGGTTATCGATAAACCGTGCGGAAACCGTGTGCGACAAGAAGACGGTGCACATACCCTTGGCCAATAAGAAGATCCTAACTGTCCAAGGCGAATTAAGAAACACCAAAGTAAGCATTATCTCCGGCGTTAGGACCCTGAAGTGTCTACGAAAGGGTTGTCAGACAATCCTAGTCCACATAACGGAGAAGGAGCCGAAAGAGAAGCGGCTCGAAGATATTCCTATTGTCAGTGATTACCCCAACGTCTTTCCAAAAGACTTACCTAGACTTCCACCATCAAGACAAGTCAAAATCCTGATCGACTTAGTGCCAGGTGTGGCACCAGTGGCTTGAGCTCCATACCGTTTAGCCCCCATCAGAAATACAGGAATTGTCCAATCATCTGCAGGAGCTCTTTGATAAAGGGTTTATCAAACCGAATTCCTCACCTTGGGGAGCCCTAGTTTTGTTCGTAAAAAATAAGGATGGAACCTTCAAGATGTGCATCGACTACTGGGAACTAAATAAACTAACCATAAAGAACCGGTACCCTCTCTCGAGGATCGATGACCTGTTTGACCAACTCTAAGGGTCAAGCTTCTATTAGAAGATCGACTGGAGGTCTGGTTATCACCAAGGTAGAATTCGTGAGGCGGATATTCCAATGACAACTTTTAGAATCCTGTACGGTCATTACGAATTCCAAATATTCTCGTTTGGATTAACCAATGCACAGGTAGAATTCATGGACCTTATGAATCGGGTGTGCAAACCATACTTGGACAAGTTCGTGATTGTTTTTATAGACGACATCTTAATTTACTCACTAAACAAGGAGGAACACGAGCAACATTTGAGGCAAATTTTGGAGTTGTTGGAGAAAGAACAACTGTATGCCAAAATTTGAAATGCGACTTTTGGCTAAGAGAAGTAAAATTCCTCGGTCATGTGATCACGGTAAAGGAATCCAAGTCAACCCTACATAAATCGAAGCCATCAAGAATTGGGCAACTCCTAGAACCCCCACGGAGATATGTCAGTTCCTAGGTCTTGCAGGGTATTATAGGCGATTAATCGAAAACATCTCAAAGATTAACGGATGTCTAACAGAATTGACCCAAAAGGAAGTTAAATATAATTGGGGTGATGACCAGGAGACAGCATTTCAGTTGTTGAAGCACAAATTGTGCAGCGCACCTATTCTGTCCTTAACCGAAGGAAGCAAAAATTTTGTAGTCTACTGCGATGCTTCACACAATGGGTTGGGATGTGTGTTGATGCAGAAAGATAAGGTCATAGCTTACGCTTCACGGCAACTTAAGGTTCACAAGGTGAATTACACAACGCCTGACTTAGAGCTGGGAGCAGTAGTTTTTCCCTTTAAATTTTGGAGACATTACTTGTACAATACAAAGTTTACTGTATACACGGATCATAAGAGCCTCCAACGCATCTTGAACCCGAAAGAATTGAATATGAGGCAGCGCCGTTGGATGGAATTGCTGAGTGACTACGATTGTGAAATTCGTTATCATCCAGGGAAAGCTAATGTGGTTGTCGACGCTCTGAGCTGAAAGGAACAAGCTAAGCCATTAAGAATACGAGCCCTAGTCATGACCATTCAGCCAAACCTTCCTTCCTTAATTCATGATGCGCAAATGGAAGCTGTTAACAAGAAAAATGTGAAGAATGAAGCTCTGACAGGCATGGACAAACTGTTTGAGATAATGTCTAATGGGAATAGACACTTCAAGAATAGAATCTGGTTATCAAGCTTTGGTGGAGTTAGAAAGCTGGTCATGGATGAAGGACACAAGTCAAGGTATGTTATTCACCCCGGATCTGACAAAATGTATCATGACCTCAAGTCGCTGTACTGGAGGCCTAACATGAAGGTTGGCATCACCACCTATTCCAGCAAGTGTTTAACATACTCCAAGGTTAAGGCGGAACATCAAAAACCATCTGGGTTATCGCAGCAACCAGAGATTCCCCAATGGAAGTGGGAACGGATAACCATGGACTTTATAACGAAACTACCAAAGACATCCAGTGGGTATGACACAATTTGGGTAATAGTCGACCGCCTGACAAAGCCCGTGCATTTCCTACCGATCAGGGATATTGACAAGATGAACAAGTTGGCTTAAATCTACCTTAAGGAAGTCGTCTCCAGACACTGAGTGCCTGTCTCAATCATTTCAGATAGAGATAGCCGATTTACATCAAGATTTTGACAATCGTTACAGCATGCTTTGGGTACAAACATGGACTTGAGCACAACATATCACCCTGAGACGGATGGTCAGAGTGAAAGAACAATCCAATCCCTAGAAGATATGTTGCGAACATGTGTCATTGATTTTGGGAAAAGTTGGGATACGCATTTGCCGTTAGTGGAGTTTTTGTACAACAGCAACTATCGCACGAGCCTTAAGGTTGAGGCACTGTAGGGACAGAAGGGTCGATCACCACTTTGCTAGGCCGAAGTCGGGGATAGTCAAGTCACTGGCCCAGAATTCATACTCAAGACCACTAAAAATATAGTGCGAGGTTAAAAGTTGTTCGCAATCGTCAGAAGAGTTATGCAGAAGTAAGGAGAAAATCACTGGAATTTCAAGTGGGTGAAAGTGTTAGGGACAATAAGGCCTCAGTCAAACCAGTTATACATCATAGGAGGAGATTATTAATCAAACCTATTTGATGCCCTTGAAGGTATAATTTAAGGCCTGTTAATGTCTTGTTGACACCTGAAAAGCGATTTGCAATATAAGTCAAAGCTGCTTATCCTGTTGCATTTGTTGCAACTAAAGTAGATTTTCCAAGCTGTTGTGTTCCGTTCAACAGGCTAGCCATAAACTGTCTACACTGCTCTAGTTGAGCAGCTTGGATAGATTCTAAGTGTTCTGTTCTTTGTGAACAGAACCAGTTCTTTGTGAACATGCTAAACACTTTATGGAATACGTTTCCATGTCCTCATGTATTGTCTTGGACCAAGAGATCAGTTTACAAAGTCGAAGCCAAAGTGGAAAAACAGAAGCTGCTAAGACTGCACACGCTGTTCTGTTACATGAAGACAAAGTGGATATTTGAATTGGGTGACAGACCCTGCCTTATATCAAAATGGCCATAACAGAAGATGAAAAGTTTAAAGTTGACATTCCTCTTTTGGTTAAAGCCTTCTGCAACAAAGACAAAAAGGAAAAGACAAAGATTCTGCAATATAAACACAATTACTGCTTTGTCAGAACGTGCAGAAAAGTATTCTTGTCTTTTTGGAAAGACATTCCACTATCTCTATGTCCAATGAGGAAGCTTCACTGGGATTCTCAGTGAGAGTATAAAAGGAAGCTTATAAGGAATGTGAGATAACTAAGAGTGTGATAATTCAGAACGTAAAAAGGAGTGTGTTTTTTATGCATGCAAAGTCTGCTTGAATAAAACAGTTAAGTGTGTCCATATTGTTCTTATTCAAGTTTTCTGTCTGTCTGTCTTGTAATATCAGTGAGTTCATCTTTATGAGTGTATTCATTGTATCTAGTCTGAGTGAGTCTTAGATTAGTAATCTCTGTTCTTTCTGTCATCTCAACTTGAACCATTCTGCAGTTCAGTCTTGTTTGTAATTAACACTTGTCGATAATATACATAAAAACATTGAGAAAGTGTGTTGAAAATTTAAATAGTTGTACTCACCCCCCTTCTACAGCTTAGAACAACATACTAGGGAAACCTTTTGGGACCCACAACTGGTATAATAGCAGTTTAGAGTTTCTGTTAACTCTAGATCTCTCATTACTCCCTATTTCCCATCATGGACAACAGTGCTGCCGGCTCTTCCTCTTACTATGACAATGGCTCAATGGCAAAGCCTCCCAAATTCAATCATCAGAACATCTCTGGATGGAAGTGCAGAATGATGCTCTACTTGAAGAATCTAGGTGTACAACTACTAGAGATAGTAATGGAAGGTCCTTATGTGGAAAGATACTGCAAAAGAGGTCAGGTGTCATAAAAAAGAAAGCACTTGACAAAACTAAGGCAAAACAGGCCATAGCTGCTGACTGTGTGTCTAAAGCTGTTGGCTCCTCATCCAAACCATACAAGACAAATAAAGACGATGGCTACAGGGTTAAGTACTTAATGGCCATGGCTAAGCTGAGAAAGTTGGAAGACTCACTGGCTTCCAACAAGCAGAAGGGACTCATGGCATAGACTTGTGACTGGGAGGAGTCTGATTCATCATCTGATGAAGAGGACAACAATTGTCTTATGACCAACACTGATGTTCCAACAACAAGTAACTTCAAACAGGACTTTGCGGGAGCTGAAGCTATTAGCAGCTTAAAGAACTGGATACCAACTATGTTGTATAAGGTACAAAATTTTATGGATTACTGTTCTGATGAAAAAAAAGTTAAAATGTTTGAATATTTACTTGTTGATTTAAAAGATGCTGTTGAGAAGCATGATGATATAAAGTATGAGATCTCTAAGTTAAAAACAAATCTTTAAACAAAATCTAATGAACTGGACAACTTTCATAAGTTGAAAACTAAACTTGATGAATTAAAACATATCAACACCATTTTGTAGAAGAAAACAGAGAAACAGACACAAAGCATTCCAAGCTTCAATAGATTGTTGACTCTTGGTGCCAATCTGCACAGAAACTCAACCACTGTATCAGTCTGCAGAACCCTGCTCAAATCCAAGCCTATCTTGGAGGGGATCTTGATACAGCAGCTTCAATTGTTAAGATAAATAATCTGGAAAAAGACTTATCCACTCTTGGTGAGCTTCCAAGTACTTTTATTCAAAAAGTAAATGGAAAGCTGATCTCAACAAACAAGTTTGTCAGGCCTCAAAACACTGACAGTGTGTGTGAAAAAGCTTTAAAGACTGATGATGGAATGGGTTCTCCATCAAATCAGCCTGCTAAGTGCATAGCTGGTTCACACAAACAAAAGAAGGGAAAACAAGTTCTACCTGCAGCTTTTGACACTAAACCTGTCAACAAGACAAATTCTAGATCTAAAGTTGATGGGAAGAAACCTGCCAACTCTTTTGATGCTAAACATTTTGAGAAAAAGTTTTCAAAAGGAAAGCAACATGCTTTCAACAGGGGTAAGTCTCATATTGAAAGCAAATCTGCTGTGATGTCAAATAAGTTTTTAAATCATAGTAGAAAACTGGTTATAAATGAAAGAAAATCTTTTAAAACCAGAAGCAGTGATTATGTTGATAGGCAACATTCATCACATCTCAGTAAAGACAAGGGCAAAGCCATTGCTCAACCTAAGAAAGATGGGAATAAGTTTCCCAAACCTGTGGAAGGACAAAAACCAATTAAAGTTCCAATATTTGATCTATGCCCTCCTAAAAAGAGGAAAGAGGACACATGTAAATTTGTTGCTATTGTGCCTTCCACTGAAACTGTTGGTTCTTCTAAAAACAATAATAAGTTTGCTAAACCTGTAAAGAAGGCCTACAAGGATATCCCAAAATGTGTTTCTCGGAGTACTTCTTCCAAAAAGTCTAAAAAGAGAAAATGCTATAAATGTTGAAAGAAGACTCATATGGCCAAAGGTTGTACTAAAACTGAGGACATAAGACCTACTGACACTGCGAGTTCCAACATTGCAAAAACCACTAGTGTTGGAAGTAACATGGTCATTGAGGAGAGTATCCAAGCTGATACAATCCAAATTGGAAATATTAGTGTAGTTCTATGTGGTCCATCAACAAATGTTGATGAAGAAGGAGAACTCATCCTTATGATGAGTTCCCCTAAAAACTAATATTTTCTCATGACACTCTACAGGTTAAACAACCAAGTCAGGTTTGGTACTTGGACAACGGCTGCTCAGGTCACATGACAGGTTGCAAAGATTTGCTGAGTGATCTCAGGCCTGAAAAAGGGCCAAAAGTCAACTTTGGTGACAATGTTCAGGGATCCACAGAAGGATATGGAACCCTTCAAGCTGGTGCTGCAATATTCAACAGAGTAGCCTATGTGTCTGGGCTAAAACATAATCTTGTTAGCATTAGTCATCTATGTGATTCTGGCTACATGGTTAACTCTGATGAGCACCTAAGATACATATTGGATCCCCAAGGCAAGGTTGTGCTGTGTGCACAAAGGAAAAAAGGTGTATATGTTGTGGATATGAAATTTGCTGATCCTACAACTGAAACATGCTTTATCTCAAGGAGCAATGCAGACCTAAACTAGTTATGGCACAAAAGGCTATCACACTTGAACTTCAAGAATATCAACAAACTCTGTAAGAAAGAGTTGGTTATATGTTTGCCTTCTATAACCTTTGTTAAGGATAAACTCTGCACAGCCTGTGAGAAAGGCAAGCAGAGTAAAACATCTTTAAATCCAAGCATAATTTTTCTATTGATACTCCTCTCTTCTTAATCCACATGGTCTTGTTTGGACCTGTCAGTGTCCCAAGTCTAGGAGGTAGAAGATACAATTTAGTAATGGTTGATGAGTTCTCAAGGTTTACATGGGTGATCTTCCTAAAGACCAAAGGAGAGGCTGCCAGAGAGATTATTCGATTTATCAAAAAGATAGAAGTTCTAAACTCTGCTCAAGTCAAGCCGAATTCTGACCACTGTGCATCCGAATTCGGTCCTTCTAAGCATGTTCAAATTTTCAGTTATTTTTCCAAGTTTCCTTCTCTGTGCATCTGAAGTCGGTTGGTATCTGAATTTGGTCCCCATCCGAATTCCGCGCCCATCCGAATTCGGACCATTTCTTGTCATTTTCATGTATCATTAGTATTTCGAGCTGATCCGAATCCGGTTGCACTATTCATCCGAATTCGGCCCACACGAAATTCAACACTTAGCATATTTTTTCAGTTTTCTTTTCATTTTTGCATTTTCATTATAAATCAAAAACCCAAAAATATTTTTAGTCCTGTTCACCATTGGTTAGAGTTAGGATCAGTGTTTGAGTGAAAATGTATGTTCTAACATTGGTCTCTTAACGATTGACTTTGGACTTTATTCTGTAGAATTTCATTCTACTAATAAAGACCCAATGTTTTAAACAGAACAGACAGTTTCTATTTACACTTATCCCTAACTTAGTATTAATGACATATCTCTTAAGTCTGCTATTCTAACTTTGCTGTACTTTAACAAGACTCATGGAACCCCCAGTCGCCATAACCATGCCCCATACCCCAATTCCAAATAACAACGCCCAACTACCCAAAGAATCCATATTACCCCAATCCGAATACGTCGAGTTCTTTGCTCATAATTGGCAGCTTGACGTATCAATCCTCAGCCGCGAAACCGAAAACATTGCCTTTGACATCCTTACAAACCACCCAATCTACTACTCACTTTCAACAGCCATCTCCGTACCCCAGATTTACCTCCAACAATTCTGGCATCATCTGAAATTTGTAGCCGATGCCGAACTGCACTTCACTTCCACCATCGACTGCGTCCGAGTCAAAATCACAACCTCAGCCATCCGTCATATTCTACGCCTCCCAGCCGAAGCCTATTCCCTTAACCGCCTACATTTTGCCCCAATCCCTTCCCCCCTCGAAACCTTACATGAAATCAAATCTCTGGGATATGATTGTCCACTCACCAAGCCATCGGACTTTCGTACCAAGAACCTCCAAGCACACTGGAGGATTCTCTTCGATGTTATAAACAAGTGCTTCACTGCAAAACATGCTGGCCATGACTCAGCATCCATTCATTTCCTAGCCATGTTCACGGCATTTGCCTATGACAGACATTATGACTATGCTGTGTTTCTATTCGAAGAGTTAAGGATAGTCAACCTGGAGAGGAGCACAAAACGTGGACGCAAATACAGTCCTCTCTAGCGTTTCCTTTAGCTGATCATCCACTATGCCATGGACAACGACGATGACATCCATGAACGTCCAGAGGCCGATGTATATATGACAACAACGATTCAAAAGCTAAATCCTCCTAAGGGGGTCCCCACTATGCCGGTAATGACAATTCCATTGTCCCTTCTACAAAGGGCAGTGCAATCTGAAAGGGTAAGGGATTATATGAGGGAATTTTATTCGGATGAGGCTCGGTCAGATCCGACTTAGCTTACCCAATACGAAGGTGAGGCCAGAGCGAGTGAGGCTGAGGGAGAAGAGGTGGAAATTCAGCATATAATGTGTATGGGTGAGAAGGAGATTGTCAGTGTAAGGGAGGGAGGAGAAGGTGAGGAATCGGAGACGGCGGATTCAGAAAGAACCATCTTTGTTCTTCGAGGGATCGAGGCAACATCCGAGGGTGACCGAAGCCCTACCAGCCTGACAATCACCACAAGACCATCAGTCCAATGGTCGAATCTACCCCCATCACCCACTTAACGTCCTCTCAAAAGGACGCTACTTCATTGCACGGGGATCTTCCACATACGCCATCACCCTCTCACTCGGAGAGTCGTGGTGTTGAACTAGGTCAAAATCCACCCCATGTGACCGAACATCTTTCGCCCACAGCTCACTCCCGACCCCCACACACAACGCACGACGCCTCCGTGGCGTCCCCTCATCGAGCTGCCTTTGTGGCGGCTCCTCAAACTTCCGGATCAGCGCATCCAACTGTGGAGCCAGAAATGACGAAAGGAAGACCTGGAGTGGCTTCATCAATGCCATCGACTTCAGGCCATCTCGAAATAAATCTTGAGATGTTAACGGCAGCTTTACGTGCTGCCGGAGTTGTTACCCAGGCTGACCTGGACGCCTAAAAGGAGGCCGCTGAAGAATGACATACCGCCCTTCCCTCATTTATAAAGGGTAAGGGTGTCGCTTCTGAGGATCTGCCTCCACCATGAGCCCATTCAGTCAAGACACAGATAGCAGAGCTGTCAGACAAGATAGACGCACTTACTCAGCTGATCCTTCAAGTCCAGGAGCAACTCAACTCTCGAATGGACCGTCTTGAGTCTGCGGTTATCGAGTTACAATGTTGTCCCCAGGCTGAGTCACAAAATAGAAAACATGACGATCAGGACGACCCTGATCGCCATGAGGGGAGAAGCATAGAAAGACTCAGTCTGAAGACCTCATGATAATTGAAGGGGGAGCTGAATATGAGGGAACAGAGATACAAGGGTCCGGGGATAAGAGGTATGAGGCTCCGGAGATGTCGATGACAGAAGACGAACCCCTGATTGAAGGTCCTACTCCATTGGATCCGATGTCAGCCATGGTTGAATTTGAACCCGTTCACGAAAAGGTTGAAATCATATTGGTGTCTGACCCTGACTCCGATACTGATTACGACCAACGCTTAATCATCCCAAAACCTGAGCCCGAGTCACCACAAAAATCATCCTCCTCATTCGAATTCCTAAACTCCCCGCCCCCCGTTCCATAACAAGAAATCCTATCCTCCATTCAAGCTGCGTCCACACTAAAAGAATCCCTGCTAGTCCGAAGCCCTCCCAGAACTCAAGGTCCTCCCCAAGTCCAATTTGTACCTCAACCGCAAACCCAACAACTAGGACCCTCAGAAACTAGGCGTGTAGACAGATTTGATGAGCCTCCTGAGCAGCCTGGTGTTGATGATGATGGTGATCTTTATTGGGTGGGTTGGTACTCGAAAGGTGGCGTACACTCTCTGCCACCATAGCTAAAAGACGAATTGAGGCAAGAACGCAGGGGGAAAATCTTCACACTACTTGAAGCTAAGTCATCTGAGATAGAAAATCCCCCCGTTCAGGGCCTGAAAGAATTCTTGCAGAAGTTCCCTAGAGAGAAGTTCCAGAACCCTTATCTGGAAGAAAGGTTCAAGATGGTCTTCAGGAAGAAGCCAGGGTCGTTCAGCTGGCGCCTACTAATGGAACTTACAAACGTATCTAAAGCTGAACAGGCCGAATACAATCAGTTAATGCTCAGGGAGAGGAGGTCCAAAGTTTCTAAGTCAAAGATAAAAAAGCTTCTAACTATCACAATGTGTAGAAGAGCGAAAGTATACTATCCTTCCTTTCAGGTAGAGAGAGAAGATGGTACAGTCGAAGAGTTTTATGAAAATGACTGAGACTTTGTAAATGTAGACGACATTGAGTTTCTGCACGAGAGACTGAAAAACCGAATCAAACAACGTCTGTCTCGCATGACCACCGTAGCCGCACTCATACGAAGCATGAACCGCCGCTCGATCATCATGTGCTTAAGAGATTTCCAAATGGAAATAAAGGAGAGCGCTGGTCAAAGTCGGTCTACGAGCCCCTGAGCAAGAGAGCTTCCTGCTTGATCATCACCCTGCGTACAGAGTTGTACTTAGAGGAGACCCAGGAGTTATTTTTGTGAATCAAAAAGGGCATAAAAGATTCATGCGCTTCAAGGATTTCCATTGTTAATCCGATGGAACAATCAGAATGGTTAGAGCTGAACTTACAAAACTAATTCAAGAATTCGATGCTCAACCAAATCAAGAACTTAGACGCTCACCAAAGGAGATACAAGACATCTTTAGCGGCATCGAATACCTGAACGAACGGCTACATATGAGACAAGTGATTAGACGATTTGATGTCATCCTTGGGCTCCGTGAATCTACTGATCATGCCAGAGTTCCAGGTCCTCCACAATGATCAAAAAGGGGGAGATTGTTAGATATTATATTTCGATCTTGTGGATCTATTTTGTAATAATTATTAATAGATTGTTTTCTCTTGTAATTTATTTCTAAGTTAGTTTATTTGTATGAAAAGTGCAAGGGGCCAAAGTGCAATTCCTTGATAGTTAAATAATACAAGCTATGTATAGGCTCCTAAGGTTTAGTGACTATACACGGTTGACATTTTGTGAGAATATACAAGTTTTACTCTCCAGCCGCCGCATTTACTCCCAACATTCTTATTGTCTTGTTCCTTAGTCATTTCACAATCATTGACTGCAAATTCTGTTTGTGAGTGTTTATTGAACATAAAAGTGCTGATATTATCTGGGAATCAACAACACCATAAGAGACTGCTTTTTCCGAATTGAGAGCTCGATTATGTCAGGCGCCAGTGTTCGCATTGCCCGAGGGTACGGATGACTTTGCAGTGTATTGCCATGCATCGGGGACATGACTGGGATGCGTACTGATGCAACAGAGCAAGTTGATTGCCTACGCTTCGAGACAACTAAAGACATATGAGGAGAATCATACAGCTCATGATCTAGAGTTGGATGCCATCATCATTGCACTAAAGATATGGCGACATTACTTGTATGGGTCACGGTTTAATGTATATACTGATCAAAAGTGCCTTCAATATCTGTTCAATCAGAATGATTTGAATATGTTACAGCGACGCAGCCTAGAGCTTCTGAAGGTATATGACTGTGAGATACAGTATCACCCTATGAAGGCGAACGTTGTAGCTGATGCCTTGAGCCGTAAGGCGTGCGCTCAGATGATCACTTCTCAAGCTACGAGGCTCGAGATCACTTCTACGTTGATCGATAACCTGAGATTGGCACAGCCGAAGGGTCTGCAAGAGCAAAATGTGAAGATAGAGAGACTGGTGGGTCAGATAGAGGCATTGGTCAGAGATGACCGACGCTTATACGTGTTGAGAGACAGATTTTGGGTTCCCAGAGTTGGGAATTGACGACAGTTAATCCTTGATGAGTCACATAAATCGAGACTGTGTATTCATCCTCGGAGCACCAAGATGTACAGAGATCTTAGAGATTTCTATTGGTGGTTGGGTATGAAGAGAGACGTGGGCCGATACGTTGAGCAGTGTACGACTTGTCTAAGAGTCAAGAGTGAGCATCAGAAACTGCACAGCCGGCTACAACCACTAGAAATCCCCGAGTGGAAGTGGTACCACATCAAGATTGATATCATCGTTAGACTACCATGCACGGTTTGTGGAAACGACATGATCTGGGTCATAGTGGATAGATTGACCAAGAGTGCGCATATTCTTGTTGTTCGGGGTACGATTACGATGGATCAGCTAGCGTGGGTGTACATTAATTAGATAGTGTCGAGGCATGGGATTCCGAAGTCGATTACTTCTGATCGCAACACTTGATTTACTTCATGGTTCTGGCAGAGCTTCCAGAGAGAGCTAGGGACACGCGTTCGGCTGAGTATAACCTATAGGCCTCAGACAAACGGGCAGACTAAGCGTACGAATCAGACACTTGAGGATATGCTGTGAACATGTGCCATATACTTCAAGGGTAGCAGGGATGTGCATCTCCCGTTAGTTAACTTCGCGTATAACAATAGGTACCACGCTATGATTAAGATGGCTCCGTTTAAGGCATTATATGGTCTGAAATGTTTAACCCCAGTGTGTTGGGGTGAGGTCTGTGAGTGACCGATCAGTGGGCCCCAACAACTTCAAGAGACGAGCGATAAGGTATCTGTGATCCAAGAGCATATGGGAGTTGCTTAGAGCCGTCAGAAGTGTTATGTTGATCATCGTACTTCAGAGCTTGAGTTTAGTGTTGGTGAACAGGTGTTACTGAAAGTGTCTCCGTGGAAGGGTGTGATCTGATTCAGGCATCGAGTTAAACTAAGTCCGAGATACAGTGGGCCATTTGAGATAGTGGCTAAGGTCAGAGATCAGGGCTATAGACTGAGATTACCACCAGAGTTGGCCGAGGTGCACGATACATTCCATGTGAGTCACTTGAGAAAGTGCTTAGCCAAAGATGATCAGTATGTGCCTTTATCAGAGATATCAGTTGATGATCAGTTAAGATATGCTTAGAAGCCTGAGTAATCACTGATCACAAAGTGAAGAAGCTGCGCAACAAAGATATCATTTGTACTCGTTCAGTGGAGACACCATAAGGGTACCAGCGTGATCTGGGAGCCAAAGACTGAGATGCAGAGTCGCTATCCTCACTTACTCCAAAGTCAAAGTTACATTCCTAGAAAAATTCTTTCTAAGGGGGATGATTTCTAACAACCCGACTCCCGGGCAGGTGCGTGTAATTATCTCATTGACTAATTGTTATATTGAGTATTGCGTTGGTCCAATTGTGTTCCGTATAGTGGATTATACATGTCGGGACAGATATTAGGTCGCTTCGGGAGTTAATTTTAGTGGATTAATTATAATTATGGATTCAAAGAATTAAATTGGATTTATTGATATAATTGTGAAATATTGATAACGGGATCGGGTATCGGAGTCGAACCCGCGTTATAAACGGATACGTATAATTGTGTCGTATGTTTCTTCACTTCCTTCACTTTCCAAAATTGACAAAGTGTGTGTGCGTTTGGCTACTGCTAGGGTTCAAAATCAAACCATCCAAGTGAATTAAGTTGCTCGAAATGAATTGAAAGCTTTCATCTTGGTGTTCTTCAAGTTTATAGGTAAGGGGAGCTTTCGATTTCACTGATTTTGCTTGTTATATGTTATGATGTTTTGGGAATTGGTTTAGGTGAGTATTAGAAGTGTTTTGGTGTGGATTTCATGGGTTTTAGTTGGTGAAATTGACTTTGGGGTTGAAATCCCCATGGACAGAAGCTGAGAAATGAAGAAGATAAACCTGCACCACTAGCGCGGCTATGATCGTAAGCACGGCCCGTGCTCAGATGAGCGCGACCGTGATCGTTAGCGCGGCCGTGATCAGAAGCTCGGCCCGCGAACGGGTGATCGATGAGCGTAACCGTGATCAGGGCTGTTTTGGCCAGATTGGGTTTTTGTGCCGTGGGAACCTATTTTGGTTGCTTTTTGAGGGTTTTATCAATTGTGTTAATGATTATGAGGCATTTGAGGCTTATCTGTTAAGTTGGGATTAATCTGGGCAGATTAATTGTGTGTATAGGGACAGTTAGAGGTCGAGTCGAGATAGATTTGGGTCAGCGGGAGTAGTTAGGGTTCGCAACCGCGCATCAGGGGAGTACACGAGTTCTTTTCAAAAGGCCAACTTTCAATCGAGTCAATATATGTGCTTATATTTTCTGTGATGATATTATAGGCACTGCGAGTTGCCCCTCAGGGATGATCTTACCTTTCTTTATTATGTGTTACTTGAGTTGTATATTGTGTAACACATGAGATCCATTATATTGTGATCGCAATGAGTTATTGCGGGAGCTGTGTTGCTCTATTTAACCCTGTGAGTATCTCATTGAGCATCTCATTGCGGGGGTGTGACTTGGCTACAGGGAGAGGGGTTTCCCATCTGAGGTGAGTATCTCATTGAGCATTGGATTCAAGTACCTTTGAGTAGAGGTCAGTATGCATCTGGGTGGAGGCTAGTGCGGCGTGGGTTATGTCGGGTAGTGTAGAGTTACCGTGACTGCCATGCTTACATGTGTTAGGCGATTATGTGATTAGTGTAGAGTCTAACCCTTGTTTGCTCACAAGCTTTGAAGCTTACGTATTCGAGTCTAACTGTGTATCAGGGGGACAGAAGATAGGACAGCCAGCTCACGAGCAGAAGTAGGAGCTTTGGTTTGCTGCAGAGGGTCTTGCATTTATTTGATTGTATGTTGCTACTATACTATTGGGAAACTTTGGGTATCTGTGTCGGGTTTTGTATGTGGATATTTGTATCTGGATATTGGGAAACATGCATGTTGGGTTAGCTGCTAAACATGGTTGTAAATGTTATATAAAATGTTTTTAAATTAACTGGTATTTGTGTAAACCTTGACATTGTGAAATGAATTTTATACGCGTTATTGCAACCTGTGTAATGTAAATGATGTGGCATTTAGTCGGGTTTGTAGGGTGTTACACGTAAAGAATTGGTGCTTGGATTATAGCATTCTTCTAACAACATGGATTTTGAAATCTAAGACCCATATTTGAATTATAAATTTCAATATCTTTTGGTTGATTCAGATGGATTGTTTGATCTGTGTGCGCTCTCTTTAAAAATTTATCCTCTAAATCTTTGATTTTGTGGTATAGAGTAGCCCGTTCTTGTAAAGTAACATCATATTTGGTAAGGTTGCTCAAATGCTCACGTTCTAAAGCTTCTGACTTTTTCTTTAAATCAGAGAATTATTTGGATAGAGTTGACTTAGAGACTTTAAGCTTTCCAATTCAGCATCCATGACTTTCATCGATGAATTTAATGAAGCCTTTTCTGTTGTCATGGTTAGTACTGCATTAAAGTTACTGGAGTTCTTTTCCTCAACTGTCTTAAGTTTTTCATTAAGTTCAGACATTTCAGCTGAGATTTTTTAAGTTATGCATTTAACTTTATTATTTCCCTGTTTTATTAAACTTTTATAAGTCTTAACCTTTGTATTCATGCATTTTCGCTGATCTCTAAATCAGTCATTGGGAAGGTTGCAGGAGATACCTCAGATGCTGCCTCAGATATGCATGAAATAACATCTTCATCTACTTCGTCTTTCTTTGTCATCAAGCAGGCATCTTCGTTGTTATTTATCTCCTCTGTCCCAACTACCACTCTGCTGTCTCTTCTTCAGCAATCTCCACCATCAAACACAAATTCCCTATATTCGCTTCTTGCACCTCATCAACCATCATCATTAGAGAAACCGATGTGACATGAGTATCATCATCAGAACTGATTCTTTCTTATATTGAACGATGAACTATCATCTATCAAAGAAAAATGAGCATGGTTTTGCTCTTCCTCCTCAGAATCTGTCAAAATCAACCAGTGATCGTCCTCAGCCATTAGCCCTTTCTCTGACTCCTTTTGTTTTCCAGAACCACCTTGGACTTGTAGTATTCAGAGTTTTTTTATTTTTACAAACTTACTATAGTCCTTGGAAAAATGTCTAGGTTTGCCACACTTAAAGCATGTATTTTTCTCCTCTCCATTCTTCTTATGTCCATCCTTGTTACTGGATTCACCTTTCTCAAATCGAGACGGATTTTATTTATCCTTATGGGATCCAGAAGAGTATCTCAATCTGTTATTGGTGGCCTGCTTATAGAATTTCTTGCGTTGATCATAAGCTTTGGATATAAAGACCATTTCCTTCCAAAAGTTTTCATCATCGGATCCAGGGTCATCACTGTAGTCAGATTCATTTAGTAATACAATTCTCTTGTGCAACTTTAACAACTTCTTGTTAGCAATTAAAACTAACGGATCAACCACTGGTTTTTTAGGTAACTAAACAAGAGCCTGAGCTTGGGTTTTTAGTATCAGGGCTTTGGACACTTCATCTTGGTTCATGTGTAGACTGTCAAAGACCATGTGAAAGTCCAGGTCTTCCAAAGTCCTGTTTGGGTTATGTCAGACACAAACGACTTCCGTTCTTCACCCAGATTCATGAGGAACTTCACATTAACCTCCAACTTTCCTTTCTTCATGTTCTTCTTGTTAAGCTCATTCAATAGAATCCAGAGTCTTAGATATGTGTCAACAATTAATTCATTTTGTTTTGCCTTAAATCCCTCGTAACTTTGTAGAAGTCTAGTGACTTTCATAAGAGTACCCAGCTCAGTAAATTGCATTAGCTTTGCGATGTTTCCCAAATCATCTTTGCGTTCTTACTGCTATTGATGCTCGTGTAGATCGCATTGGTCAAAGCTTGCATTAAGAATGAATGAGTTGCTTCATCAACTTCATATCTTAGTTTTTCTTCAGATGAATAAGTAGATATAGCTTTCAGACATGCTTTGTCAGGAATTGGTGATTCGAGGTTGTAACGCCTTCAACTGTTTTATACACCTCCAGTGGTCCCTCTTTGATGGAAAGCAGTATGTTTTTCCCCGTAGGGTGACGATTTACGAACATTTGGAAGGGGACCTTCTATTGTGAGTATTCCCCGCTGAACTAAACAAGTGATTTTGCATTGGATCCGATCCATGACTTTGCACGACATGATTGCTATGTGTAAGATTTATTGTGAAATTTTCAAGATCTGTTCAACAAGAAATGAAATTTATCAGTCAAGTTGTAAAAAAATAATCAATAAAGCTCAACAATTAGTACTTGGTGAAATCACTTGTACTTAGAGTCTTAAGAACCCGAGCTCGAGTGTATTGGACTCGAGTTCGTGTGTATTGGACTCGAGTTTGTGTGAGTTAGACTCGAGTTCGAGTCTAGAAGATGTGACTTCAAGTGAGTCAAGAGTGAAGTTCCAAGTTCAAAAATTAAAGTTTCCTCTAAGTTTGAATTGTTTGGCTTGACTCGAGTAGGTTTGAGTTCGAGTCTTTAAAAGACAAGTTCGGGTACAATGAACTCGAGATCAAGTAGTTCAAATAGTCAAAGGCTCGAGTTTGAGACTTCTTGTGATATAAGTAACTCGAGTTTAAGTTCAAATTTGTTTAGGTATGAGTTCCAATCAGGAGCTTCAAGTACTACTAAACATGAGTTCGGGTCTCTTTGACTCGAGTTTGACTATATTATACTCGAGTTTGAATTAAGACTAATCAATGTACTCCGTTGTGTCATTTATATGTTTTTCATCTATGTTTAAAAGGTTAAACCTCAGGAAAATGGTCCTGCTAGTGTAAAATTTGTCTGCAAGTCAAAGGAGCAAAGGAGGGGCAATTCAAGAACAATTCAGAAAAATGCTCACGTAAATTAGCTTTGAGGCGCTTCGCAAAGCGTCTAAGACACTGATAAGAAGGGAGAGATAGAAAAGGAGTGTAGACTTCAGCATCGGCACAGTCCAAGCTGATGAAGTAGGAAATCACACTTATAGCAGTTGAAGAGAGAATGTAGAGGGAAAAGTTACAACGGAGAGGAGTTATAAAAAAAGAAGGCAGAGCATAGAAAGGGGGATCCGAAAAAAGGAAAAAGAGAGACAACAAGGAAGGAAAGCAACGATCATTAAGGGAGAAGATTTCTTTCGATGGCTAAGGCTAAATCTTTATTCATTTATGTATTTGGTTCACTGGTAGCAGCGTTTAGCTAAATCTTTTTATGTAATTGCTTGTTGGTTGGTGAGTCAAGTGTTATTGGTTTAAATTGCATCGAATGTTTCATGAAACTTAAGGGGTGATGGATTTGTTATGTGATTTTGTAATTGTTTTGCAATTATCGATTTACCGTTTATTGAGACATCACTCGTAATTAGTATCCTATGTGTAGGGTAAGAATAATTAGGGAATTATCATAGATTGTTAACCACTTATGGGCCAATGCCGAATTCAGAGAACCTACAAAGCAGTTGCATAAGAACTAAGTGTCATTTGATGTACCACCAGAAGGCAATTACTCCTCGTTCGTATTCCTTTCTAAAATCTCTTTTACTTTGCTTTACAAGAACTACGTTTAGCTGAAAAATTGTTTTAGTAATTTCCTGTAAGTAAATCCTGATTTAATTACCGTTGCGACTAAAATGATTAAAACAGAAACCAATTACTCCCAGTGGATTCGATCCCACTTACTCTATCTGCATAGTGTGGGTGAGGTATTTTTTATGCTTAGACGATAGAGACATCAAATGGCACCGTTGCAGGGGAGTAAATGCGCTTGTTTGTTTTAGTTAGTTACTTGTTTTTTTTAGTTAAATAATTCTCTGTAATCTATTACAATTACAGAATCTCCATTGCATTTGCTTGTTTTAGATCCATGCATACATGCTACTCTGGCCGAAATTCACCATTGATATTTGATTTTGAAGTTGAACGAAAGTGAACATAGTTCATCTGAAAGTGAGTCAAATTGAGATTTTGATTGTAGATCACAGCAAGGAATGAGAGAACAGAGGCAGATAGTGGAGTCCCATTTTAGACCTGGTGATTTACCAGACCCATCTCCTATTCAGTATCCAGAGGTTGAGGATGAGCCTGAGATTCGTACTCATTTGTTTAAAGTCGTACCTCAATTTCATGGAGCAAAGAAATAGGAATCATATGATCATTTGGCTGAGTTCTCTACAATTTGCCAAGCTAACAGGGTGCAGAGGATGACGGTTGATGCATTGAAGCTCAGGCTGTTTCCTTTTTCATTAAAGATAAGGCTAAGCATTGGTTCACATCATTACCTACTAATAGTATTCATACATGGGAAGAGATGAAACATGCATTTCAGAATGAAATTTATTCAGTTAGTAAGACAATTGAGAAGCAGAACAACATCACTAGTTTCTCTCAAAAGCCCGGGGAACAGTTTCATGAGGCGTTTGAAGGTTGAATGAGATGTTGAGGGCTTGTCCACATCATGAAGTACCTAAATGGATGTTAGTCAAGAATTTATTTGATGGGATTAATCAGGAAAGCCGTAACATGATCACAGCCGCATCAAGTGGCACTTTCTTAGCTAAGGAGTATGATGAAGCTTGGGATTTGTTGGCTCAATTGGCTAACGGATCTAAGGTACAAGCAGGATCTGATGCCTCGCTTAGAGTTCAAGTATTAGGAAATGATAATGCTTGGAAGACAAATATGGATTCTAATATGGAAACGTTGAGCAAGAAAACGAACGCATTAATGAGGAAGGAAGTCATGGACAAGTCAATGCCAGCGATGTGTGTTACTTTTGGTGATGGAACTCATCCATCAAACTATTTCCCAAAGTATATGAGGAACAAGTCGATGAGTTGGTTGGATTCAGACCAATACGTGATCGTATTTATCCATATGTTGAGACATATAATCCTGGGTGGAGAAGAAACATCTCAATTTTCGTTGCAAAGATGATCAAGTGGTTAAAGATTATCCAAGACCAAGACCTGAACAGAGCTTTAGACAGTAAAGTAAAGAGTACTTTCAGGGGTCCACTTCAGGAGTTAAGGATGAGAAAGAGCACGTGAGCAATGAGGGTCCTAAGGATTCAAAGATGGACCACCTTTTAGATTAGTTGAAGCAGCAATCTTATGTTCAAACTAAGTCCATGGCAAGTCTTGAGAAACCAATGGGGCAAATTGTCGATCGGTTATCAAAGAGGGATGAAGGACAATTACTTAGAGTACCACTGTAAATCCTTCACACCACAAAAACAAGGATAAACATCATGACGTCAATGAGGTTAACGAGGTGTCTAAGTGTGACACCCTTGTCACATTAACCACCATTACAATATGCCCAGGATTAATCACCAACACATAATTTCATAAACCATCTGAGTACTTAATTAAAGTGCGGAAGCAATAAAATACAAAATAAATTAATACAAATTTGTCCAACACTCTACGATGCTACAACGGTTCCATGTCTAAGTCTACATACTTAAAAATATTATATCATCCCAAATTCGTTACAACAACATTCCATAAATCAAATACCAAAGTAGACAGTAAAAATCTTCAATTACTTCGGCAGTCGCCCTATCTAGAAGATCCCGCAGCAGATTTCCCTTTTCCTGTAAAAATTCAACAACTAAAGGGTTAAGCGAATTGCTTAGTGAATACCATATGATTTTACACATTCTACAAATCTTTATGATGCCACCCGGAGTAACCGCGGTAACACATACCGTATACTCCACACGTACCCAAGGTACGCTAACCTGGGCCCGCAGCCCCTTCGAGTTGACACTCGGCATTAAGAAACCCACCATACTGAGGCAAACATACCATCGGGGATGTCATACTGTCTATCCTGACCATAGAGGTGTCAAACTCTTGGCTCATATAGCACAGTAACATCAGAGTACAGATGCGACCACACAGGTCCATCAACAGAATGCACAACAAAAGAAAGGACATGCAACGAGTATGAATGTGCATCAATCTATAAATACGCAAGTTAATAGAGTGCCAAACGAAAGTGAAACAACATGCCTCAGTAGGCATAGCAAACATAAAACAAATGCAGACATGCTAAAATCAAAGGTACTCACAGTGGGTGCACAAATAAACTTCAATGTGTCCTATTTCACCTCGGGATTTCAATCGGACTCACAACGTACCCCACTGTGGGTTAAACAACACCACAAGGGACCTGTTTACATTCCATAAGTAAAACACATCATAAACATGTTTTTCAACAAATGTACATCAAATTGTACAATTACAAGTGTTACAACATTCGGAACCTTCATCCGAAACTCATATTTAAACCCTCTTTCTTGATGGTTCTATTATTCCCTTCAATAACTTATTTATTAACAAGCCCCATTAATTTTCTCAAATTATTGTGTAAATCCATCGAAATTGTGATCCGAAATTTATACTTTAAATCTCCTATTTCTGAGATTACCAACATGTCCAGAATTAATCCTTTTATATAAATGTCCAACTGGTTCCATTTTATTTTTACCAATAAAACCCAACCGAGATGATATACATATATAATTATATGTATGTATATTTATTGTTTTCTGTTTTTTTTTTTTTTTTGAAAGGAAAGGAATACCGAAAATTTCTCTTATAAATGGTTTCTGTAGTTTATATAATCTCTGTATGTGGGTTTCAGTATTTATCAACAATACCGAAACCTATAAAGGTTTCGGTAGGTGGAGGCAAGTCTCGGTTCATTTGGGTCTCGGTACACTTGTTGCTTTCAGTATAAAGGTTTCAGTATCATGTACATGGTTTCGGTACCTCAGGGAGTTTCGGTATTATGTACCGAAACCTTTAAAGGTTTCGGTACCTCCATTTTCGGTACATGCTACAGGTTTCAGTGGTTTTCCTTCAATACCGAAACCTTCCTTGGTTTCGGTATATATATATGGAGTCTCGGTATCTTTACACACACACACATATATAGTTTCAGTATATAGGGGGGGTTTCGTTTGGGTGCTATACCGAAACCATCAAGGTTTCGGTACCCATATATATAGTTTCGGTATTATGCATCACAGAGCCCACGTTTTTAATTCTAAAAATTACATTTGTAGCTTGAATCAAGACTTGAAATTTTGTATATAACTCCCACAACACTTGATTTACTCAAATCCATAATAATTTCTAACATGCATATATATTTTGAACCAAAAATCTCTGATTTGGTTTACATAGAAACCGAACCCAAAAATCTCAAATTTCAAAGAGTTTCAGTAAATTTTACCTTAAATCGATGCTTGTAGATGTTGTAGTTCCTTTCTAGCACCTTAAATCCAAATTTCCAGCTTCTAATTTCTACAAATTTTGATGATCTTGACTTGTTGAAATGAAGAACCGTGGGTTCTTTTGAGAAGAAGAAAGAGAGCAGAGAGAAAGTAGAGAGACAATGATTTTAATCCAAATGATAAAAAGACTTTGGTCTTTTTATTTTCCTTAGTTTCAACTTTTAACACCATTAACCCTTCTACTTGTCTAACTTTCCTCTAAATAAAGATTTTCATCTATAATTGATTATCTTAATTAATCATCACTAACATTAAAATTATCATACATAATACTAATTCGAAATTCTAAATTTCTTAATTCCTTAAAATAGTAACCAACTTCTTAAACTCCATTAAATAAAAATTCAATCTTTATTTTACCTTTTCAACCACTTAATAATAATATATTAACTTAATAAATTGAAATTATCAATTTCTAAATCAAACAACCAACTTTTATAATTATTCCAAATGCAATCCAACTTAAATTAAAAATTTAAACTAATAAACCACAAATGCAATAATCAAATTTTAAGGATGTTACAGCATGGGCTCCACCACGCTCAAACTTCGTCCTCGAAGTTACTTGTATGCGAACAGATTCGTTTACATATTCAACATATCGGCTTTTATCTCCAAGTATGGTTTACTCCTTTATGGTGGTTCCAACGTATCGACACTATTTTAATCTCTTCGATCCTTAACTTTCTGATGTTAGTGTTCAAAACACATGCATGTTTCTCAACATATACTAACCTTTCTTGAATTCTAATTTGGTATAATCAGCCAATCTTCATTACCAGTTGTAAAGATTTCATACAAATTTCCACATAAAACACCATGTGTTAATTCAATACTCCTTTAGGAAAAATTCCAAATGACACTACTGATTCCCAACTTTTCTATTATTCTAAATAAGCCAAGACATCTCAGTGTCAACTTGTCTCTTTCTACAGAACAAGTTTCAACCCTCATTGGTGATACTTTCAAGTACACTCGATTATATGTCTTATAATTGATCAGTTAATAACTATCACCATAGTAACATTTTTGTAATAATACAGACATAACAATCAGAGTTCCTTCGATTTCTTTCCAACATGTAGGACTTCTACATTTCTTTGCGTGCAAAACTTTATACCTGGTCTTCTTTATTTTATCATGATAACTAGTGTTATATGATAATTTCATCAAAGCAATTGGCCTTTTCAGCTGGTATATAAATCCAAATTACATGATCTCATGATATACTCCAATGTGTATTATAGTCCAATATGGAAATAGTCCATTCATTCTGATCTTCTATCAGTTGCCGGTAAGTTTACTCGTAACTATGTTTATGCCGCATCTCTCTTACATTTCGGTACGATACAAATAACAAGCTGTTGGAGAAATTCCAGGGATCAATTCAACAAATAAGACTACTTTTTCAATCATTAAAGTACAATCATGATACACATGATCTACTTTAACTAATGTGTTACTAAGTAATTTCAACATCAATCACACCCTTTTAAGCTTAAAATAATCAACACAATGTACCTTACCGTTTCCTTTTTATACAAGTTGATGCTATTTTGCTTTATGATATCCATTACAAGTTGTTATCAATCCCTCAAACATATCATATATGATACTAATACAATTAGTTCTCATTCTTTAACCTATTATAGTCAATCTTAATCTTTATTACAACCTAGATCATAAATTCCAGAATATTTATAGCATCTTTTCCAATTCAAGGCTTCAAAATCCATTTTGGCTATTCATCTAATGCCTATTTATATACTCGAATGTTCTCATTCTCAAAGATAATCATACCTATATTAGTAATATCATTCCATAATACTTAAGCTCATGTTATCCTCAAAGTCATAAAACTTCGATGAAGTATTACATATAGAACCTTAAAGTACTCTTCTAAAATGGTCCATTTTTCCACAATTATAACCAACATCGGTCTTCCTTGGCATTTTTCATTCTTATGTACAATGTCGACATCTTCTACATTTCTCACGTTAAATTCACTAAATACTATCGGAGTCAGACCCAAATTGAAGACTACATCTTCATTTTCTAAGGTGTAGTTATAATATATGTGGTCTAATTTGACTCTAATGTTGCTAGCAGTTTCTATGTCAAGTATAATAGATAACTTAAACAGCGTCCCGACAAGTCGTTATGCACAAACCGTAGACACAAAAGATCTATCGACATCAGAATCAAACACTACTATTGCAAGCAAAGAGTTAATTATAAACGTACGCGTAATCACCTCCAGGTTTTCCCTAGATTCCTCTACGATAATCTGGAATGCACTAGCCTGTCCCCTTCGTGGCTGGTTCCGGCGGTTGACTGAACCACCACTTGATCCTCCAATTGATCGAGTCGAAGATGGAACAGCAGCTGTTGGAGAGTTCTTCTGACAATTTCTACTATAGTGCCCCCACACACCACATTTATAGCAGACATCCGATTTCCGTGGGCACTCATTTTGGTAGTGGCCCAATTCTCCACAGCAAAAACATGCACGCCCCTTAGTACATTTTCCGAAATGTTCCAAATGGCATTTATTGCATACTGCGGCTCGGTGTTGATGGAGTACGCACGAGCATGACCAGGAGAACTAGACTGCCGACGATAAGACTGTCATGGCGAGTACTGTGATGATCGTGCAGAACCAGTGTAGCCTCCTTCACGTTGACGTTTCGGCGGTGAAGGCTGAGTTGGGTTAGTTGAAGCATCAGCAGCAGACCCCATCACATATCCTGACATAATCAGGATCTGTTCTACATTTCTGGCAGCTTCCAGCAGACTGGCAAACGTGGGGTAACGTACATTGCTCATCGCTCTTTGGATTTCCAAATCAAGACCAACCTCAAATCGGGTAACTTTTCTCTCTTCTGTATCAACCTGATGAGGTGCAAATAAACTTAACCTCGTGAACTCTACCGCATATTGGGACACAGACCTAGTCCCCTGAATTAGTGTCATGAACTTAGCTTCTAGTCTTTGGCGTTCATCGGCCGGGCAGTATTGCTGAGTGAAAATTTCAGTAAACTCAGCCCATGTCATTCTAGAAACCTTCTCCATTGTTAAGGCATTCACCATTGAATTCCACCACATTACTGCGTCTTTGGTGAACATAGCAGTAGCGAACCGGACCATATCCTTGTCAGCACAATCACTGATTCGGAATGTCCGTTCGGTGGCTGTTATCCATTCCAGAGCAGCAACAACATCACCCAGTCCATTAAACTCGACTGCTCCATTCCCCTTAAAATCCTTAAACCGACAACTTCTGGGCTTATTAGATGACCCAGTATTGTCATCTTGTTCGTCATTGTTTCTTTCTCTTTCCTTATTCTTCCTCTTATCTTCTCTTCGTTTAGCTTCGGCCTCATCTCGAGCCCGAAACCGGTCTTGAATCATTCGATTCTGCTCAGCCATCATGGCTAGCATCATTTCTCTCGTCTCTTCTGGTGTCATTCCTCCTCCAGACATGTTCTGAAATACAAAATATATAACTTGTTTAGTAACATGTCACTTATTTAAAGACACCACCTAATTGTCCCGTATGATAGTCAATCTCTTATGAATACTAGATCATACCCTATCTTAGTTCATATCATTTCCTAAATTCACTACATATCATCACTTAATGTTTGAGATCAAGACCTCACGGACACTTGAATCTCAAACTACTGCTCTGATACCATTCGCTGTGACACCCTTGTCACATGAACCACCATTACAATATGCCCAGGTTTAATCACCAACACATAATTTCATAAACCATCTGAGTACTTAATTAAAGTGCGGAAGCAATAAAATACAAAATAAATTAATACAAATTTGTCCAACACTCTACGATGCTACAACGGTTCCATGTCTAAGTCTACATACTTAAAAATATTATATCATCCCAAATTCGTTACAACAACATTCCATAAATCAAGTACCAAAGTAGACAGTAAAAATCTTCAATTACTTCAGCAGTCGCCCTATCTAGAAGATCCCGCAGCAGATTTCCCTTTTCTTGTAAAAATTCAACAACTAAAGGGGTAAGCGAATTGCTTAGTGAATACCATATGATTTTACACATTCTACAAATCTTTATGATGCCACCCGGAGTAACCGCGGTAACACATACCGTATACTCCACGCGTACCCAAGGTACGCAAACCTGGGCCCGCAGCCCCTCCGAGTTGACACTCGGCATTAAGAAACCCACCATACTGAGGCAAACATACCATCGGGGATGTCATACTGTCTATCCTGACCATAGAGGTGTCAAACTCTTGGCTCATATAGCACAGTAACATCAGAGTACAGATGCGACAACACAGGTCCATCAACAGAATGCACAACAAAAGAAAGGACATGCAACGAGTATGAATGTGCATCAATCTATATATACGCAAGTTAATAGAGTGCCAAACGAAAGTGAAACAACATGCCTCAGTAGGCATAGCAAACATAAAACAAATGCAGACATGCTAAAATCAAAGGTACTCACAGTGGGTGCACAAATAAACTTCAATCTGTCCTATTTCACCTCGGGATTTCAATCGGACTCACAACGTACCCCACTGTGGGTTAAACAACACCACAAGGGACCTGTTTACATTCCATAAGTAAAACACATCATAAACATGTTTTTCAACAAATGTACATCAAATTGTACAATTACAAGTGTTACAACATTCGGAACCTTCATCCGAAACTCATATTTAAACCCTCTTACTTGATGGTTCTATTATTCCCTTCAATAACTTATTTATTAACAAGCCCCATCAATTTTCTCAAATTATTGTGTAAATCCATCGAAATTGTGATCCGAAATTTATACTTTAAATCTCCTATTTCTGAGATTACCAACATGTCCAGAATTAATCCTTTTATATAAATGTCCAACTGGTTCCATTTTATTTTTACCAATAAAACCCAACCGAGATGATATACATATATAATTATATTTATGTATATTTATTGTTTTCTGTTTTTTTTTTTTTTCGAAAGGAAAGGAATACCGAAAATTTCTCTTATACATGGTTTCTGTAGTTTATATAATCTCTGTATGTGGGTTTCAGTATTTATCAACAATACCGAAACCTATAAAGGTTTCGGTAGGTGGAGGCAAGTCTCGGTTCATTTGGGTCTCGGTACACTTGTTGCTTTCAGTATAAAGGTTTCAGTATCATGTACATGGTTTCGGTACCTCAGGGAGTTTCGGTATTATGTACCGAAACCTTTAAAGGTTTCGGTACCTCCATTTTCGGTACATGCTACAGGTTTCAGTGGTTTTCCTTCAATACCGAAACCTTCCTTGGTTTCGGTATATATATATATATGGAGTCTCGGTATCTTTACACACACACACATATATAGTTTCAGTATATAGGGGGGGTTTCGGTTGGGTGCTATACCGAAACCATCAAGGTTTCGGTACCCATATATATAGTTTCAGTATTATGCATAAACTCACAGAGCCCACGTTTTTAATTCTAAAAATTACATTTGTAGCTTGAATCAATACTTGAAATTTTGTATATAACTCCCACAACACTTGATTTACTCAAATCCATAATAATTTCTAACATGCACATATATTTTGAACCAAAAATCTCTGATTTGGTTTACATAGAAACCGAACCCAAAAATCTCAAATTTCAAAGAGTTTCAGTAAATTTTACCTTAAATCGATGCTTGTAGATGTTGTAGTCCCTTTCTAGCACCTTAAATCCAAATTTCCAGCTTCTAATTTCTACAAATTTTGATGATCTTGACTTGTTGAAATGAAGAACCGTGGGTTCTTTTGAGAAGAAAAAAGAGAGCAGAGAGAAAGTAGAGAGACAATGATTTTAATCCAAATTTTCCTTAGTTTCAACTTTTAACACCATTAACCCTTCTACTTGTCTAACTTTCCTCTAAATAAAGATTTTCATCTATAATTGATTATCTTAATTAATCATCACTAACATTAAAATTATCATACATAATACTAATTCAAAATTCTAAATTTCTTAATTCCTTAAAATAGTAACCAACTTCTTAAACTCCATTAAATAAAAATTCAATCTTTATTTTACCCTTTCAACCACTTAATAATAATATATTAACTTAATAAATTGAAATTATCAATTTCTAAATCAAACAACCAACTTTTATAATTATTCCAAATGCAATCCAACTTAAATTAAAAATTTAAACTAATAAACCACAAATGCAATAATCACATTTTAAGGATGTTACACTAAGGTTACAACATTGCGTAGTGGACGGAAAGTAGATAACAATGTAGTAATGCCAGAAGAAGTGGGTACAGATGAAGATGTGGAATATATTTTTATGGAAAAGAAACCAGTACCCAGATGATAATCAAAAGTAGACGAACAACTTCAGTGGCATGTAACTCTTAAGGAATCTATTTAGACACAAGTTGAGGAGCAAGCAAGAATGAGACCAGTAACACCTTACTCAACAGTAGGGATGTAAACGATTCCGGAACCAGACTTGTCACACCTTGCTACCCCGGTTGGCAACGAGGGGTGACGAGTGCCGAAGCGTGACCATAATTATAACGAACGACCGCTATATGGACGTTTTCAGAAATTACATCGATTTATCTTTGAAATAAGGAATGTTTTACAACCCAACATGAAAGGTAAATAGTTCGCAAAATACAAAGATTCGAAGACATAATCAAAAGATTTATAATAATGCCAATTAATCTCTGTTGGTTGTTGAAAATATTGCGACTCCAAAATATGCGGAAGCCTCAGGTTGCTCCCGATGGATGAGCATTTTTTATTACCTGAAAATACATGCTAAAATACGTCAACAAATTGTTGGTGATTTAATAGGTTTACGCGAAAAGACAAATTGTATGGACATTTACAGATGAGTTGAATTTATAAAAGCATAAATTAAGTGTATGTATTACATAAAGCATAACCATCATGCAACCAAAACTTAATTATGAGTTTGCCCTGTGCAGTATCCCCGACTGTAATATCGTGTGTTAAATATATATGCATTCCACTGTTAGCCGGTAAGACTAACCCGAATGGGGGACATGACTCCCGCTAGATCTATCCACAATATATTCGCGCTTACAAATAAATGTAACTAACGGTTCAAGATATGAGGACTGATGGATCCACACAAACACATGTGTAATACATATAAGAATTGCAGCAGTTTCGATGTCCATATAAAAATAGAGCTTGCATTTCCACCCCAATAGATAGTGAAAATAGGGGCTATGAAGACTCACCTTTGTTGATTTCGTTGATGTTTTGATCTAATTTTGAAACGTGATTACAGTGCCGAAACTTGCGTTTATCCTATGATTTTACGTGTGCGAGTTAATATTGTCATTTCATGTACCCTTGGATTTTATACAATAAATTTACGTGTTCTTGTATTTATTCCAACAATTTACCATTTATTTTAAATGAAAACTCATGGTGTATAAATTTTTACATTTATAAAATGTTGTTGATAAGTATATATTTTTGAAATACGTAACGTGTAGAAAATAATTTATTTCCTTATATATATATTTCTACGAAGGTATATACATATACTTTTGTATGGATGAAAATGTAATGATAAATATGTGTATTTTCACAAGGCTGTGAAAAACTGCTTGTAAGTGTTAAGTTTTTTATAAAATATACGTATGTCTTACGAAAATTATATAAGTGTTTGAAGTTGATATTTATATACAATATTGCATGATATTTTTGATGATTATTATCATGCAACACTAAAATTAATTTACAAAGTAAAATGAAGAAATACTTTCCAAAAAAAAATCTTGAAGAACACTCAAAGTTTCTAAGTGTTGGCCGAATTGTTTGGGAGAAAATATGTGTTTGATCGTGTGTTTTGGATTGAGGGAATAAATCCCCAATTTATAGAGATGAAAAATTTGGTGTGATGACGAAAAGTAAAATTATAGCCGGCGGTTGAGTATGAACTTGTATAAACATGGTTTTAAAAAATTATATGTTGGAATCCTGTATCTCCTCCTGCTTTATTCTAGCGTTAATCTCCCCGATGTCCTGGTTAAGTGCCCGGATATAGAGATCGTGGCTGCTGGCTCTGGCCACCAGTAAATGTACTGTCTGGTCGGTGGGCTCCTGAGAGAGTGGTGGGGTCAGTGCGGAAGATAGTCCTCCGACCTGGAACTAGTAAGGGATTCCCTCCTCTTTCCTTCACTCACAGAGGGTCTCGCGCATCCAGCCCCATCTACGGGCGTTTGCCCGTCGCTGCGGTGGTGTACTTGGCTGAGGAGATGGGATTGGGATAGACTCCCATCTTGGCATCATCACCCTCTTTCGGGGTGTGAACACCATACGGGGGTCGTTGGGGTGAGGACGGTATGGTCTATACGATGGAATCTAGGGATGATATGGGATGTAGGAGGTGGCCACTAGTGTTGGCGAGTCCACTCCAGATGGTTCTCCCCATCCGCTGGAGGATTCGTCGACCTCCATTCGCTCTTCCTCGTCTGACTCTTCCATAGGTTCTTCGTCTTCCGAGAGGTCTTCCTCCTTGGACAGATCCTCCTTGGTGAAAATCACCGGGTTGTATTGGCTGGTAGGGGTGTTATCTTCCTCCGAGTCAGATAAAATGATAACCACGTGGCTCGACATATTTCTGACATCCAGTCCCATTTTTAGTTAATTACTAAAATATTTTTCTAAGAATCGGTAAGATCTTAAATCTAGCTTAGTCTAGATTTCTAATGCAACCTGGTTCACTACAACTATGGCTCTGATACCAATCTGTCACACCCTGCTACCCCGGTTGGCAACGAGGCGTGACGAGTGCGGAAGCGTAACCATAATTATAACGAACGACCACTATATGGACGTTTTCAAAAATTACATCGATTTATCTTTGAAATAAGGAATGTTTTCCAACCCAATATGAAATGTAAATAGTTCGCAAAATACAGAGATTCGAAGACAGAATCAAAAGATATATAATAATGCAAATAAATCTCTGTTCGTTGATGAAAATATTGCGACTCCAAAATATGTGAAAGCCTCAGGTTGCTCCCGACGGATGAGCATGTCTTAATAACCTGAAAATACATGTTAAAATACGTCAACAAATTGTTGGTGAGTTCATAGGTTTACACGAAAAGACAAACTTTATGGACATTTACAGATGAGTTGAATTTATAAAAGCATAAATTCCGTGTATGTATTACATAAACTATAACTATCATGCAATCGAAACTTAATTATGAGTTTGCACTGTGCAGTCTCTGACTGTAATATCGTGTGTTAAATATATATGCATTCCACCGTTAGCCGGTAAGACTAACCCGAATGGGAGACATGACTCCCGATAGATCTATCCACAATATATTCACGCTCTCAAATAAATGTAACTAACGGTTCATGATATAGGGGTTGATGGATCCACACCAAATGTGTAATACATGTAAGAATTGCAACAGTTTCGATGTACGTATAAAAATAGAGCACGTATTTCCACCCCAATAGATAGTGAAAATAGGGGCTATTAAGACTCACCTTTGTTGATTTCGTTGATGTTTTGATCTGATTTTGAAACGTGATTACAGTGCCGAAACTTGCGTCTGTCCTATGATTTTACGTGTACGAGTTAATATTGTCATTTCATGTACCCTTGGATTTTATACAAAATATTTACGTGTTCTTGTATTTATTTCAAAAATTTACCATTTATTTTAAATGATAACTCATGTTGTATAAATTTATATATTTATAATAAGTTGTTGATAAGTATATATTATTGAAATACGTAACTTGTAGAAAATAATTTATTTCCTTTTATATATATATATATATATATATATATATATATATATATATATATATATATATATATATATATATATATATATATATATATATATATATATATATATATATATATATATATATATATATATATATATATCTATATATATATATATATACATATATGTATATATGTATACTTTTGTATGGATAAAATGTAATGATAAATATGTGTATTTTCCCAAGGTTGTGAAAACGGCTCGTAAGTGTTAAGTTTTTATAAAATATATGTATGTCTTACGAAATTATATAAGTGTTTGAAGTTGATATTTATAAAAAAAAAAGCGCATGATATTTTTGCATGATTATTGTCATGCAACACTAAAATAATTTGCAAAGTAAAATGAAGAAATACTTACAAAAAAAAATCTTTAAGAACACTCAAAGCTTCTATGTGTTGGCCGAATTGTTTGAGAGAAATAATATGTGTTTGTGTTTGATCGTGTGTTTTGGATTGAGGGAATAAATCCCCAATTTGTGGAGATGAAAAATTTGGTGTGATGATGAAAAGTATAAGTTTAGTCGGCGGTTGAGTGTGAATTTGTATAAGCATGCTTTGTCCTTTAAAGGATAACCGGCCATAGAGGTGATAAGTAGAATGGTTTTTCCATTTTTTTATCCTTAAATTGTACAAAAGGGTACAAAATTTATTTATTTTTATTTTAAAATTTCTTTTTGAAAATATCTTGACTTTATACTTAGAAAAATTTTCTGGAATGAATGAATCGAGTTTGATGTTGTTTCATCCTAGTTTGATAGAAGGTTTGGCCGAGTTTTATGCAACATGTTTCGAGTTGGATAAAAAACATCATCCGAGTTTCCTTTAACTTCATTAGAGTTTAGTTTTACTTCATCTGAGTTCGGGGCAATCGAACTCGGATCAGTGTCATCCGAGTTTCATGTTATTCGAGTTTGTTCCTATTGGTACACCCAGTGTCACGATGGCAGTCTAAGTATTGTTAGCATTTTGTGTAAGTCAAGTTACGTAGTATTGAATATTGACTAGTGTTTGATATATGTGATTATGTGTGTTTGATATCTGTTATTTGTATGTTTGAACTTGATGTAACGTATTACAAGAAGTTCAAACGTAAAGTTCAAAGATATATTCAAACATAAATTAAAACATATGTTCAAATAGAAGTTTGATAGGTGAAATTCGAATTTGATATAAATTCGAATTTATACTTAAGGTGGATTCGAATTTGTCAAGTGGACAAATTCGAATGGGCCTTGGGCCTGATTCGAATTTGTCCTAAGACAAACTCGAATCTGTCAGTATAATTAAGGATTAACTTGAATAATTATCAGACTTTTGCAGAATTTCAAAGAGTGATTAAGCAAAGGAGATCTCGAGTTTACTAGTATTCAGAGAGTATTTTCGGAGAGAATCATCGTGTAGGTGCGTTCGTAGTCGTTCGATAACACCGTGGTAGTCTCCGTGTTCCCGTGAGTGTGATCTTACCGTCAAGCTGCTAACGAGGATTCCGCACTCGTTGGACGGTGTCGCGTCGAGATAGATCCGTAGAGTCAAGACCTTACAAGTGGTATCAGAGCCATTGGGGTGTTCTTGGTGTTCTTCGTGTTCATAAGAAACATCCTAGGTTTCTTGACGTTTTGGACGGTTAATATCACGATTTTAGAGGTTTTTTCGAGCTGATCAAATCAGATTTCGGGAAATACTTTGTTGTAGTTCATGTTTTTGATCGAAATCAGTATTTTACTCGTAAAAATATTGGTTTAATCTTAAAAACTTGAAAAACGCGAAGTATTAGCCGTTTTTCGAATTTGCGGCGCTCGAGTTTAGAAAGGGGGTATTAGGGTTTTCTCAATTTTCGAGTTTGTCCAAAATACGCTCCCTTCGAGTTTCCTTACAGTTTGGTTCGAATTTGGCCTTCTCGAATTTGCTGGAATTTTCAATTTACACTAACATCGAATTAGGGATTTCGAATTTAATATACATTCGAATTTAAGGATTTCTACTTTAGTGACCTTCGAGTTTGTCTTAAATTTCGAATAGAGTTGGACTACAAACTTAATTTCGAATTTAGTTCCAAACCAGTTTAAAGTTAATTAAATTCGAATTTATCCAAATTCGAAAGAATTACTTTAAATTAATTTCGAATTAAATTACTTAAGTTTGAATTCAAAAATATTTGAAACAATGACAACTCTACAGAGGTTCATTGAGATGGATCACGAGGTTGGAAAAGCGAATTCTCCACCGAAGTTGATGAAACTAGAGGACTATTACAGGTGGAAGGATAGGTTTGCAGACTTCGCGAGGTTTAATGATATGCGAATGTGGCTTTGTATCGACGAAGGATACATTCCACCTACAGCTGAGGTTGAAGGACGACAAAAGGTTGTGCCTTATTCAAAGATGAAGGGTGACGATAAAAAGCTGTATGAAGCCGAGAACCATGCAGTCGCTATCATTAGAATGGCGTTACCTCAGGAGATCTTACACACTTTCCGTAATCAGAAGACAGCAAAAGAGCTGTGGGATGCGTTAGAGAAACGGTGTGAAGGTAACCCGAGGGTCAGAAAGAACAGAATGGAAATGCTCAAGCAGCAGTTTGCCATCTTCTAAGCATTGAAGAATGAAAAGCTGGATGAGACATTTACAAGATTTTATCACTTATTGACTGAGTTATACAGCCACGATGTGGAGTATAGTGAAACAGAGAAAATTAACAAGATTCTAGATGCTTTGCCTGCCAAATGGGAAATGTATGTGGCACGGATAAAGCATGATGAAGATAAATTCTATACTCTTACTTTAGACAGTGTTATCGGCACGCTGAGGGCATATCACTTTGAGCTGCTGAAGAAGGAGAGAGATTATGACCAAGTTCAAGATCCGGATATGTACTTTGGGAAATCAAAATCTTCAGTGGCAGCTGATGTGAAGACGGCTACAACATTCTTCTCGGGAGAGACATCGACACCGGCTGAATCAGAAGACTAAGTAAGTAGGGCTTTCTTAGGGTTTGCCAGACCAGAAGAAAAGCAACATCAGGCTACTCCGGCATCTACATCTCAAGGGTATTCAAAGATGCCTATGAGCGCAAAATCTGCTTAAGACCATCTGAATCTGTTGGCTTCATTCGTGGCCGCTTACGACAATTGCATTCCGGGAAAAATCAACGATCCTGCGCTTTGGGATGAGGATTACGATCAGGTAGATCCTGATGATCTAGAAGAGATGGATCTGCAATGGCAACTGGCCATGGTAACTCCTTGAGTTAAAAGGTTCATCAAAAGGACGGGTAGGATCCTCAATGTTAGTAACAATAAGATTGGATTTGATAAGTCCAAGGTTAAATGTTACAACTGTCAAGGGTTAGGACACTTCGCTAGAGAGTGTCAGAGACCAAACGTAGAGAACTACCAGGGCCAGTATCAGAATCAATCGTAAGGGCGATATCTACCGGGTAGTTCAACCGGTCAGGCGAATATAGTTGGTCTGTTGTCCAACGTCACATCAGACAGACAGCTAGATGAGACTTATGACTGGAGTACACATCCAGAGTCGAACGCTAGAGCCTTTATGGCCGAAGTGACCGATACTGGAAGTGATGGAGCAGAGATAATAACAGGGCATAGCAATCAGAATGAAAGCAGTCCGATGTGGGTAGAAAAGTCAGCTGATCAGACAATTTTGGAGTTCGCCGCACAGATGGCCAACGTGGAATCAGATCATGCCAAGGTAACTCTGTACTTTTCTCTTTTCCATGATTTATGTGTTTTGTGTGCTACGTCTAACGATAGGTTAAATTTAGTACTCGAATCACATCAAAATGTATCTGCTCAAAATGAATCATTAAAATCAGACAACGCTAGCCTAGTAGATATAAAGCAAGATCTTAGAGATAAGCTTAAGGCTGATGCACAAGATGTCGTAGTTCTAAAGGACAAGCTTAGTGAACAGTGTGTTAGATTAGAACTGATGTACGAACGTGTTGAGGCATTGACAAAAGATCTTAAAACCAAAGAAGTAGAGCTAGCAGAATCTAAGGTTAAGGTCGCTGAGGTAAATAGTAAACTTGAAAAGTTTAGGAACTCATCGCTTAACCTAGGGAAGATCTTAGATGCACAACGTCAGTCTAAGAAGCCTGTAGGTCTAGGGTATCATGAGAGTCCTCCACATTTCACCGATAACTATGTACCTCAACCTCAGGAGAAAACTGAGAAATCAGTTGAATCAGAGGAAATACCGTAACCAGTGTCTGAAACTGCTAAGGAAAATGAAACTAAGGTGACTGCTAATAATATCAAGATTAAGAAGGTTAAATTTGTGTCATCCTCTAGTGATAAACCTGTAGGACAACACAAAGTTGACTTTAATGATCAAGAGGATGAACCTGTCGCTATAGTTGAAACAAAAGAACCAGACACTAGTGAGACACCTAAGTCAAAGGGCACACACAAAAAGTCGATAGACAAAATGTCTTGCTTTAGATGTCACGAAAGGGGGCATGTTGCTTCGAGTTGTCCACATAGGAAAGTAGATTCTACACCTAAGACTGGAAAGCCGTAACAATTAAGCCCTCCCCAAGTGTTGAAAGCACTAGTAGTTCTCAGAATACCGAGAAAACTATGCAAGCTGCACCAAAATCTGCTGTGAAACAAACACCTGTGTCAGGTCGACCCAAAGAAGTGATTAGGACTAATTCACCGAATCCAGTCATTAATCAATCTAGGTCAGGACCGCAACAGAATTATAGGAATACCACACCTAGCAGAGCTTACACTCCGGTTAGGTCACATACCCCTGTAAGACATCAAACACCAGGTAGAGCTCAGGGATATCAGTCATAAATGCATTATAATCGTAACTATTCGAGAGCTCCACAGCAAATGCCTACTCAAAGGCCGAGAGTGAACTTAAATCACTCTGAACCACAACAGGCTCCAATTCAAAAATTCAAGTCACCTGAAAGGCGAGATGGGTATTTGAAAGAGTTTAAGTATGTGGACGAGAATGGTATTACCAAGTCAGTTATGTCTTGGGTTCCCCGTGATAACTAACCTATTTTTTATTTCATGTGCAGGAGATAACTACAGGTCCAAACAGCAAATGGTTCATCGACAGTGGTTGCTCCAGGCACATGACAGGGGAAAGAAATCTACTCGCAGACTTCAAGGGAGGGAATCGGGGATTTGTATCATTCGCTGGCAATAAAGGAGGAAATATCACTGGTACTGGAGTGGTCACTAATGGGACTATCAAACTGGATCAAGTTTATCACGTTGAGAAACTGGTTCACAATCTCATTAGTGTATCTCAAATCTGTGATAAGAAGAACTCAGTACTTTTCACTGATACTGAGGCGTTAGTGCTAAAACCGGGGTTCAAGGTACCTGAAGAGTGGATACTGATGAGGGCTCCAAGGAAGAATGACCTGTACATGCTCGACATGAACAAGTCGGAATCATCGATGGGACCAATTTGTTTGTTATCTAAAGCTTCAAAGACTGAGTCGGTTTTATGGCACAGACGCATGGCACACTTGCACCTAAGGAAAATGAACTACATTATGAAAAATGGATTGGTGCAAGGTGTTCCCATGAAGAGTTTTCAGTTCGAGGATAAGTGTCTACCGTGCAAGAAAGAAAAACAACACAAGAAAGCACACAAGTCCAAGACTCAGAACTCAATAGCTGTCACATTCGATTTGTTGCATATGGATCTCTTCGGACCAATCAACAAAAGGAGTATAGGTGGTAGTCGGTACTGTTTAGTTATTACTGACGATTACTCACGTTTTTCTTGGGTTTTCTTTTTAGGTACAAAGGACGAGACGGCTACAAAGCTCATCGGGTTCTTAGACCAAGTGGAAAATTCTTACGGAATGAGGGTTAAGCGTATCCGAAGTGATAACGGAATAGAATTTAAAAACACTGTTATTGGTGTATATTGCCTATCAAAGGGCATAGTGCATCAATTTAGTGCACCTTATGAGCCACAACAAAATGGGGTGGCCAAACGGAAGAACATGACATTGATTGAGGCAGCAAGGACCATGCTTTCGGATTCAAAACTTCCTACCATGTTTTGGGGGGAGGCAGTGAATAACGCATGCCATGTTTTAAAATAGGTCCTTACTGTCAAATCATTGAACAAAACTTGTTATGAAGTTTTGAATAAACGGCCGCCAAATTTAACTGGCTTCGAACCTTTTGGGGTATCATGTTCTTTAATGAAAACGAAACATCAACCAAAATTTGGTGAAAAGGCTGACGAAGGTTATTTCCTAGGTTATGTGCCTAATTCACCAAATAAAAGGGTTTTTAATAAATCAAATGGCACAGTAGAGATTGTGTATGACATTGAAGTCACAAGTTATACACATGAACCCCAAACAGGTCCGGAATGGATATTATGACAAATTGTTTGATTCATTTAACATTTCTTTGGATGGAAATGCAGGTACAATCGAACAAGACTCGTCGTCATTAAACTTGAATGACGAGGGTCAAAGTTTTTCGAGGACCACCTTTCCATCAACATCTGAGCCTACATCAACTGAAGATAGATCTCCAGAAGTTACTGATTCTGAAGTGCCTACAAACGAAAATCACACAACAAATTCTGCCTCCGAAGACAGTGTCCATGAGGAAGAAAATGAGGAGTCTGAAGTCATTCCCCTGTTAGGAGAAATAGGATCAAATTTGGGAGATAATAGTTGACGAGATAGAGACATCTAGGATCAACAAGAATCATCCTATTGAGAGTATCATAGGAAGTCCTAATGCTGGTGTGAGGACTAGGAGTAGTTTGAATAACAACACAGTGTTGTTGTCGATGATTACTGACTCCGAGGCCTTTCATACTTGCCTCTACTCATGTTTCATCTCGCAAGTAGAGTCGAAAATGTGCAAATGGCACTAAAAGACAACTCTCGGGTTGAAGCGATGAAGGAAGAACTGTCACAGTTTAGGAAACTAGAAGTGTGGGAGTTAGTTCCGTTACCTCGAGGAGAAATAGCAATAGGAACCAAATGGGTTTTTATGTGCAAAAGAGATAATCGAGGTATAGTCACTCGCAACAAAGGAAGACTGGTGGTAAAGGGTTTCAACCAAGAGGAAGGAATCGATTACAATGAAGTGTTCGCGCCAGTGGCAAGACTTGAAGCAATTCGTTTGTTTCTGGCTTTTGCTTCCTTCAAGGGTTTTAAAGTTTATCAGCTAGATGTTAAGAGTGCTTTCCTCTATGGGAAAGTGAAGGAACTGGTGTATATAGAACAGCCGCCCGGGTTTACAGATCTGAAATATCCAGACAGAGTATATCGGTTAGATAAGGCTTTGTATGGATTACATCAAGCACCGAGGGCATGGTACGAAACTCTATCCAACCATCTTTTAGGAAATGGGTTTGAAAGAGGAAGAATAGATAGTACGCTGTTCGTGAAGCGAAAAGGTGAACATTTCATCTTGGTACAAGTGTACGTCGATGATATAATTTTCGGGTCATCAGACGAGCAGATGTGCACAGATTTTGAAAAGGTGATGAAGTCAAAGTTTGAGATGAGTGCAATGGGTGGGTTAAACTTCTTTCTGGGTTTGCAAGTCGAACAAAGGAAGGAGGGCATGTTTAGTCATCAGACGAAGTATGTCTACGACATCTTAGAGCGCTTCGAGATGGATGGAACCAAGCTGACAGCTCACTTCAGCACGCCGATTCAAGTGAATCATAATCTCGGACCGGCTACAGAAAGTGATACTGATGTGGATCCGACGTTATATCGGGCCATGATTGGGTTACTTGTGTATTTAACTGCTTCTAGACCTGATATAATGTTTGCTGTGTGTATTTGTGCTAGGTTTCAAGCTAATCCGAAAGAGATGCACATGAAAGCTGTGAAGCGGATTCTACGATACCTCAAGTCAAAACCGAAGCTGGGACTTTGGTATCACGCAGAGGGCGATCTGGAATTGGAGGTGTTCACGGATTCAGACTACGGAGGATGCAGCATGACGCGCAAGTCAACAACTGGAGGTTGTCAGTTTCTAGGAGGGAGACTCGTTTCCTGACAATGAAAGAAACAGACTTCGGTAGCCGTGTCAACGTGCGAGGCCGAATATGTTGCTGCTGGTAGTTACTGTTCACAGGTTCTGTCGATACAACAATAATTGCGGGATTACGATTTGACTTATACTCATACTCCTATTAGGATAGATAACCAGTCAACAATTGCAATAACTAATAATCCAGTTAAACACAATAAAACCAAGCACATAGACATAAGACACCACTTTATACGTGATTGTGCTGAAAAGAATTTAATTAAGCTGGTAAAAGTGGAAACGGATGATAATAATACGGATTTATTTACCAAAGCTTTTGATAAGTCACGTTTTGAGTATTTAATTCAACTAAACGGAATGCGTAATCCAGAGTAAGTTGACCTTAGTAGAGTTTATTTCCTTTTATAGCAGTAGCGTTTCTTTCCTTTTTAGCTTAGGATATTTTCTTTTTATAATAAGTTAGTAAGTTATTTTCTTTTCTTACTCTTATTTATGAAAAAAAAAAGAGAGAGAGAAAACCATAAAAAGTTCAAAAAAAGAGAATACCAGAAAATGAGTTAAGTCTTAGATACATAGGTTCAAAGTGACGAAAATTAGCACAGTCTTTACAATCTCTAAGTGTTTAGCTTTCACACATAATGTACCTAAAATTCTAAGTGTTATACATTATCTAGTATGATGTGTTGGTAGGCATAATACATATAGGGAGTCTCAAAGCTAATAAAATATTCAAGAAAAAGTCAGACGTGTCACCAACTTAGATGTATGACCAATTCATCTTAATTTTTTATGTTAGAGACATACAGACATTGATTCTAAATGAGGTATGCAAACTTTCTATGGATGTATAGCAACATCAGATACATCTTAACGAAATGGAAAGAATAGAAAAATCATACTGAGTTAAGAGTCAAAACAAGTAACTTTGTTGTACGTAAGTACAAACCTGTTGCCTCTGGTTTGACTCGAGTTAGCAAGATAAGTCGCTTTGTTGTACGTCAGTACAGACCTGTCACCGCTGTCTTGCTAGCTTTAAAAATAAACTTTAAGACAAACTAAGACACTTTGTTGTATGTAAATTCAGACCTGTGTCCGATGTTTGCCTTTTAAAGAAAGTTTGCAATACCAAAAAGTTATAATCATTGTGTGTATGCCTTGATAATAAAAGTATGTCTAAGTATGAGTCACGTAAGGTAATTTCTTGATAAATAAAAAGGCCAAGGGATATTCCGAAGTGTAACATGTTTAAAGGGAAAATAATACCAACAATCGACTTGAAATGTGTGTCACGACAAACAATAAAGAGAATAAAAAAAATATTCCTAAGTGTGAAAGTTGAATACTGAAAGTGCATATTTGACACCGCTATCTGATTGAACCTTTCTTTGACTATACTCATTAAAAATATTCTGTTAAGTGCTAAGCATAGGTTGTAAATTTTAAAATTAATGTAGATTAGTCTAAGTTTAAATTTTTGTTCAAAATTTTAATTTTAATTTATTTTATTCTATTTTATTCTTTACTTTACATCATTTTTATTTAGGAAAAATGTCAAAGTTACTGAGGATGCATTTTAGTTGAATAAATAAACATTGCGTGAAAATCTTGTGCTTAGGGTAAATTATTTTGCATAGTTGATCCGTTACACGAAAAAGTTGGAAAAATTGAAAAAGTTGAATTTGTTTTCAAAATTTTGAAGTTAAATTCGAGTTTAAGCCAAAATCGAATGTATATTCGAATTTGACAGTAAAGTCGAATTTGGAAGCAAACTCAAAGGTGGTTGGTATAAATAGGTCAACAGTGAACATTCATTAATCACCTACATTCGAATTTAGTGATTCGAGTTTATCAACAGCGATTTCCACTTTACTGCCTCGACTTTGTCGTTTCGAGTTTTTAACTATTTTTCGAGTTTTTGTCCGTTTGTGTTCGAGAATACTACCAAATCTAGGTATAATCAACATCTTGACACAAGATTTAGGAAGTATTTACACTCAATTTGTGCAAAAATCTACCGATTTTGAGGTTTTAATGTTGTGAACTTTGTAATTCAAAATAACAAAGTTTGAACCGGTGACACTTCAAATAAGTGACAAATATCTTTGATTAGAACCTATTAGGACTAATGGATGTAATTTTCTATGTCTAAAATGGTTTAAATCTTGGAGTTTTGTTTTTAACATACCGACAATTCGAGTTTGATCGTGGGTTCGAGTTTGTCACTAAACTCGAACAAGCCAATAAACTCGAATTAGGGTTGTTTCGAATATGTTATTCGAATTTACCATTAAAATCGAAATATTTGACTAAATTTTAAATCAAACTTGTATAAATTCATATGTGTTGGATTTTGAACTTACATAAGTTCAAAATAAAACAAATTTGAATTTAAACAAGTTTATGTTTATTTTGATCATTCTAATATATTGTATACTTTTTTTGTACAGATATGGTGGATAGAGTGATTATCCAAAAGCACAATATGGTCGTTTCTCCAGACCATGAGCTGCCTGAAGCTCAGGCATTCCGCCAGATGGTGGATTTTTTGGCTGCTTCAAAGGTCTCTTATGCCCTTTCGCATAATGTCCAGATAGTACTGCCGTATGTTAGGGAGTTTTGGGATCATCTGCAGGTTGACTGCACTATAACTCTAGAAGTATTGCAAACAAGGATCGATAGATAGCCTCTCATGTTCTCAGCCGATGTTTTGCGCAGAGTCTTGCAGTTGGGATCTGCAGAGCAAGAATCTGGGCCAATAGACTTTCCGTTAAAAGTTAGGCAAGTTGCGTTCTTACAATTGGGGTATAGCCTTGATGTGGCGAAGGCGTCATACAAGAAAAGTGGGTTGATTGGGCAATGGAGATATTTAGCACATGTTTTCATGGTGTGCTTCGCTCCGAAGAAAGCAGGTTTTGATTACATTGTGTCAAAGATTCAATCGGCAATGATCGCGTTGGTCTACAATCAGAGGTTCAGTTACTCTGAAATGTTCTTTGCGGAGTTTGTTCACCAGATAACAGCTCTAGCAAGAGAAAGAATTTTGATGTACCCTAGGTTCGTGATGATGCTGATCCGACATTTCTTGCCAAATCTGCCGCAATTGCCGGAGATTCAAAGTGTTGCAGTGATCGACAAGAGGATTTTTGCTGATTGTCAAGCCCACAGGGGTGCATTGGCGAGACCAGTAGAAGCACCACTTTTTGGTGCTGTGGTGAATCCTGATTATCAAACTCCAGAAGGTACAAATTGGGCAGGAGACGTACAAGTTCAACAACAGCCGTAACAGCAACAGCAGAGGCCTCAGCAACAACAAAGAAGGAGGCAGAGACCTTCAGTTAGACAAACTCAGGCTACTAGGCCTTCAACTAGCAGAGTGCAAGAGCCAGAAGAAGCTGGTCCTTCAGTTTTAGCCCCCGTAACTGATCCACGGGTGGAGACATTTGGAAGAGATTTGGGCACAGGGGCCGCATGCAAATGAAGAGATTACGTCTGAGCTCGTTGGAAATATTTTGGAACCTCCAGCTGGGGAAGAAGATATTTTTCGACAGATAGATGATTATGTACCCGACGAAGAAGGCCAAGCTGTGACCGCATCTGAATCTGATTCAGAAGATATGGAAGAGATAGAGATTGAGGCCCCAATGAAAGAGACAGAAGATCCGTCTATCCGAATAAGCACATATGGATCCCGAATAATGCTGATAAATCAAGAGGCAGAGAAAAGAAGAGTGTCTAGGGATTCGGATGAGGATGATTCCGATTTCGAGATTGAGGACACTACGCCTTTAGTGCCTAGGCATAGGGCCAAGAGGCATCGTTTTATGCAGGGAGCTTCATCGGCCTCTGCTTCTGAGCCAGAAATTCCAACCGCTCAGCCATCAGCTCAAACATCCATACCACCACCACCACCACCTATTCAATCATCAATTCCACCACCGATCACTCCGTCACCTCTCACATCCATACCATCAACCTCATCCACCTTCATTGACAATCAACAGTTTTCGGAGCTCAGAAGCAAGGTTGATTTCCAACAAGTCCAAATATTCCAGCTTACGAAAGCCGTCGGTGAACTTCAAGCACACAATGCAAATATAGATAAGGAAAATCTTGAGCTGAAGACATTCGTCGCCGACCAGGCTGCCGAGATCCGCACAATGAGGTCCCTTATTGAGCAGTTAATGAAAAACCTAATGGCTCAGGGGGAGACAAGTTGTAGGGACGCTGAGGAGGTGAGAAGGGAAGATGACGAAGGCAATGATCCCGATGCACCTAAAGTTAGTGAGCCAGTAGATTTTTCTGCTGCTCAACATGCCGAACTTCAGGGGGAGCCAAGTCTGAAAGGAACTAAAGGAGGTGAGGCGAGTTCCTCAAAGGTCATGGAGAGCGAAATGAGCGAAATGATTGACGCTCTGATAAATATTGAGGAAGAGGTGTTAGATTTTGATTTTGAAGATGAGATTGATGAGCTGGAGGAAGGAGAGATTATTCCAGAAGATATTCCTGATTGGAAACCAGATGATGAGGTATTGGGTGATGAGGAAGATGAAGCTAATGAAATCATTATTCAGGAAAATCACATCACTGATACATACGTGACGGAAGAACAAAATGTGATTGACATAGAAGCTGTTAAAGCTGCTCTAAATGTTGAATCACAAGTTGAAGAGCCCGTCAGGGAGCTTACTGATGAAGAACAGAGGAAGTTGTGGCTTAGGGCTGAAAAGAAGGCAATAGAATTGAAGGAAAAGATGGTTGTGCCTAGTGCTGGGAAGCTGTCTGGAAATATACTTAGCTGGTTCTTCGATCGAGAACTGCAGCTGTTTATCATCAAAAGAAAGGATGGCCTTCAGTATCTGAGGAGAAGGCTGAAAGATTTCAACTCCTTGCCCAAGTGTGAAATAAAGGCCTTATCCTGGAAGGAGCTTATCAATATTGGAGACGATCCCTACGCAGAAATCATTGCTAAGATCATAAGAAGGGAAGGGAGGTCTAGGAAATTTGAAAGGCTTAATCCACGCATTGGCAAAAGATTTATGGACCATACAAAAATTGATCCTCTGACTGGTAGGCCATGGATGAAAATTCAGTACAAACCAGCTAGATGTTTAAAGAAAGTCCCTCTGAAGCCGATGCCACAGAATGCATTGGGCAATCTCAACTGGTGGTATGTTGAGAGCGAGACAGGTGAAGCTGTAATGGAAGACCTCGAAGAAAAGGAGATTCTTAGAGTGTATGATCCATTGCACCTGGTTAATCTGTCCAAAGATGATCTTCAAGTGCTTCATGTTCACAAAATCTCGTGTGATGTGCATAGGGAATCTGAAGCCAAAAAGTATCAGAACATGGTCAAGGTTTGTGTTGAACAAGGTCTGTGTGCTGATAGTATTTTGAATAGACCTTAGTACTTAGTCAAAATGTAAAAAGTTAGAAGCTATCGTCAAGGGGGAGTCTGTTGCTACACTCGGTGTGACGATAGCAGTCTAAGTATTGTTAGCATTTTGTGTAAGTCAAGTTACGTAGTATTGAATATTTGACTAGTGTTTGGTATATGTGATTATGTGTGTTTGATATATGTTCTTTGTATGTTTGAACTTGATGTAACGTATTACAATAAGTTCAAACATAAAGTTCAAAGATATATTCAAACATAAGTTAAAACATATGTTCAAATAGAAGTTTGATAGGTGAAATTCGAATTTGATATAAATTCAAATTTATACTTAAGGTGGATTCGAATTTGTCAAGTGGACAAATTCGAATGGGCCTTGGGCCTGATTCGAATTTGTCCTAAGACAAACTCGAATCTGTCAGTATAATTAAGGATTAACTTGAATAATTATCAGACTTTTGCAGAATTTCAAAGAGTGATTAAGCAAAGGCGATCTCGAGTTTACTAGTATTCAGAGAGTATTTTCGGGGAGAATCATCGTGTAGGTGCGTTCGTAGTCGTTCGTATAACACCGTGGTAGTCTCCGTGTTCCCGTAAGTGTGATCTTACCGTCAAGCCGCTAACGAGGATTCCGCACTCGTTGGACGGTGTCGCGTCGAGATAGAGCTGTAGAGTCAAGATCTTACAGTTCCTTTATTTTTCGAGTTTGGTCCTTCTTATTTCAAGTTTATTGCTTCTTTATTCGAGTTTGGCACTATATCATTCGAGTTTTAAATTATTTCAATTTTCACTGCGTTTGGTCCGAACTCGGGCCATTCGAGTTCGGGTCATCCAAATTTTGTTTAAGACTTATAAATTATATTTTTAACATTTTTCCTAGCTCTTAATCAAGTTTTATATAAATAACTGATCAAGTTAAATTACAACTTAATTGATTTTTGAGCCAGTTGTTACAGGACTGAACCGATCCGGAACCGATTTAACCGAAACCGATTATTAAATATTGTAAGAACCGATAACCGAACCAATAGTTATAATGCGGTTCCGGTTCGGTTATGGTACGGGTATTTCGGGTACGGAACCGATTGGAACCGAAAATTAAAAAAAAACATATATAATTCCATCTATTATAATTAGATATAAACAAAAAAAACATGAAAATAGAATAAGAGAAGTGATGATCATTATGAATTCATATCAATTATGTAGTTTCACAATCCTAAAATATTTTTCCAACAAATAATCTTTTCGGTTTTAACATTGTGGGCTTTTAAATCATTTCTTGATTTGCATGTTATGAGCATTTCAAATTATCGGTTCTATGCTCGATAAAACCGTTACCCGCAGAACCGATACCGGAATAACCGATAACCCAAAATTGAAGATTATAAGAACCGATAACCGAACCAAAACGAACATTATAAATCGGTTCCAATCGGTTCCGGTTTGGTTCCAATTCGGTTCAGTATTTTGTCATTCCACACATTCCTACTCAACAGCATTGGAGCATAATGCTAAACCATTATTCGGAAAAACAGGACCGCAGTTAGAAGAATTTTGGGAGATGTTTAATCAACTGAGAATCTACATTCCATTGGTGAAAATAGTTCAGCAAGTTCCATCATATGCTAAGTATTTGAAAGATCTGTGAACATAAAAACGCAAGTACAACATGTCATTGCCAAATCAAATCAATCTCACAGAGCAGGTAAGTGCAGTAGTTTCCAGTTCATCACCACCAAAGCTAAAGGATCCACGTTCGCCTCTTATTTTGTTACCATTGGTGATGTGAAAATCAATAGAGCACTTTTAGATTCGGGAGCTAGTGTTAACATTTTTCTAGGTAATTTGTTTGATCAACATGATTTAGGTGTATTGAAACATAAAGATGTTGTGTTGCAGCTAGCTAATAGATCAACAAAAATTCCTAGGGGATGGTAATAGATGTGATAATTAAGGCTGTGGACTTTTATTATCATGTTGATTTTCAGGTTCTTGATTTTGATCATAGGAGTAGGGATAATCAACCTGCTATTATTTTAGGACGTCTATTTTTAGCAACAATCAATGCTCAGATTAATTGTAGAGCATGGGTTTTAGATTGCTGTACCTAATATATCTATGGATTCGGAATGTTACTTACTTTATTGTTGTGATGAATTAGCAGAATCTCATTCATCTTTGTTGACAAGTAAAGATGATGTGGAGTACCTGCTTTCTTGTGGTAAAGATGATCTTCAGGAGACGGATTGGGTGCTGCAGTTAAACAAGATTATTGAGGAGACTCTTCAAGCTCATCAGCTACCTTGGTTATATAAGGTAGAGAAGCTGCCAGAAAAACTACTTGAATCCACTCGTCCATCGTTAGACCAAGCTCCAGTGCTTGAGCTGAAGAGCCTGCCTACACATCTCAAGTACGAGTTTTAAGGTTTAAACGAGAGCTTACCGGTTATTATTGCTGCAAAGCTGAAGGAGACAGAAGAAGAGGCACTGTTGGAAGTATTGGTAAAGTACACAGCAGCCATGATATGGACAGTAGCAGATTTGAAAGGGATCAGTTCAGCTATATGTATGCACCGGATTATTACAGAACCTGATATCAAACCATCAAGGGATACTCAAAGGAGGTTAAATCCTAATCTTAGGGAGGTAGTTAAGAAGGAGGTACTTATGTGGCTAGATGCTGGCATCATATACCCTATATCAGATAGTCAATGGGTTAGTCCCCCTCAAACAGTACCTAAAAAGTTAGGTATAACCATGATTGACACTAAGGATGGATAGGTTGCCACAAGGCCAGTCACAGGATGAAGAGTGCGTATAGATTATAGGAAATTGGATGCCGCCACTTCAAAGGATCATTTTTCCTTGCCATTTATTGATCAGATAGTAGAGAGGTTGGTTGGACAGTAGTACTATAAGTTGGATACTCTGGGTATAATTAGATACCCATTCACCCTGATGATCAAGACAAGACTACCTTTACTTGTCCATATAGGACCTTTTTTTATCGTCGCATGTCGTTTGGTCTATGCAATGCACCAACCACCATCCAGAGGTGCATGATGTCAATTTTCTCAGATATGGTTGGTGGAGCTTTAGAGATTTTTATGGACGATTTCTAATTTGGTGTTTTTCTTTGTTACATGTCAAAACACCTACACACTGGTCTTCGCAGAAGCTTAAATCTTTCTTAGCACAAGATAAGCAATATATTAGGGAAGAACCAGAGCTGTTTAAAGTAGGAGCGGATCAAATAATAAGACGATGCATTCCGGAGGATGAGCAACTTGGCATATTGTTGCATTCTCATGATTTAGCTTGTGGTGGCCACTTCAGTGCTAAAAAGACAGCTCAGAAAGTATTGGACTATGGATTTTTTTGGCCTTCTTTATTCGAAGATGCATATACATTTGTAAGGTCTTTTTTGAGATGTCAACAGGTGTGAGGTATTTATAAGAGGGTTCAAATTCCAATGATTCCTATCTTGGAGGTAGATTTATTCGATGTTTGGTGCATAGATTTTATAGGACCTTTCCCCAAATCTTTTGATTATGAATACATATTGGTAGTGGTAGATTATGTATCTAAGTGGATAGAGGATGAGGCAACACAGTATAATGATAATATGGTGGTTTGCAGATTTATTAAGAAAAATATATTTCCAGGTCATGGATTCCCCGAGCCATTATCAGTGATGGAGGGACCCATTTCAAAAATGTTCAATTTCAAACACTTTTGAAACATTATGGTGTTATTCATCATGTTGCTTCACCCTATCATCCTAAGACAAGTGGCCAAGTAGAGGCTTCTAACCGAGAGATGAAGCAAATTCTAGAAAAAACTGTTAAATCAATTCGAAAAGATTGGTGTCTCATGTTAGATGACGCATTGTGGGCTTATCGCACTGCTTTTAAGACCCCAATTGGTATGTCTCCTTATAGGCTAGTCTATGGGAAACCTTGCCATTGCCTATTGAGTTGGAACATAAAGCCACATGGGTCATTCGTAATGCTAACTTTGATGTTCCTAATGAAGGACAGATGAGTAAATATCAGTTGCTTGAATTGGAGGAGATCAGAATGGATGCGTATGAAAGCTCAAAGATCTATAAGGAACGAACCAAGCATTTTCATGATAAGCATATAAGGGGGAAAAAACCTGAGAGCAGGAGATAAGGTTTGGCTTTTCAACTCAAGAGTAAAGATGTTTCCAGGTAAGTTGAAGAGTAAGTGAACTAGTCCTTATGAAATAGTAGACATCTTTGAGAATGGAGCTGCTAGGATCAGAAACTTAAACAATGATGTAACACTTACAGTTAATGGGAATAGATTGAAACCTTATATTGAAGGTGAACGAGCGTCAACAATGGAAGTACTGGAACTTAATGTGCCTACATACAGCACATGAATTAAGTCATGCAGAGTCTATCTAAAGACTTTAAATTAAGCGCTATTGGGAGGCAGCCCAGGAATTTTATGGGTATATTCGCCACAAATCCTCACAAGACATACCTCGTCCATTTAAGTAATTAAGTGGTTTAAAGGTTTACTATACGTGCTAAGTGTAGTCGTGTTTCCTATGAAAGTGGTTTATGTGTGGTTATATGTGTCATAGATCTCAATAAGTGTTTTATGAATTGAGTCTGCAAGATCATTTAGGGAGATAGATAGTGTGAGTGTAGAATACGCTGAGGATTAATGTGAAATCAGTGTTAGAGTGTAAGTAATAGAGCCCGGGATGCTATTTGCATAAAATATCTCACCTAACCCGCCTATATAGTGTCTAGCGCTCTTTCTCCGTCTTTACTCTTTCTCTGCCATTGCGACGCTTTCCCCTTCGTCTTCGTCTGAAGAACTCCACGTTTATGGCTCTCAAGATTTTCTTGATTTCACGCCAATCCGCGTTGAAATACGGTTAGTAATGTCACTCTTTCAGCGTATATGCTTATCTTACATGTGCATCACATTAGAGTTTAAAATGCAGTTGCCCATATATCTTGGAGGTCCTTTGTTAGTGGTAGTTGTTCATACTAATATGTGTGCCTAGAATGTTACATTGTGGTGGAGTTTTGTATACTAGGTCATGGACGCTAAGATGATTAACAACCTCTAAATTAGGGTTTGTGTAAATGATAACATGTGACTACAGGGAAACTTAGATCGACATGCAGTAAATATATATCATATATTTGTCGATATTAGACTCAGATCTAAGTTAGGGAGATGTTGGGGATGTGTAGGGATGGGAGTCTGTGGGTTAAGGTCACAGGAAATGTTAGAAGTTGTATTCACAGACCTGCATAGCAGTTCCGAATACGTTAAGCGCCATATTTATATCTAATTTTTGGTTTTTCTTCACACCTAGCACAATGACGCGTGTCAGTGCAAAGAAGCAAGCCACACCAAGCACTAGAAAGCGGAAGAGACAAACCATATTGCCATCGCCTTCAGTAAACCTGAACCACAACCAAGTGTGGATGTTATCACAGTTGATGAGATATCCGTTTTTACATGGCGAAAAACGTACCGAAAGAGGAATTCAAGGATTATGGTGTTTATGACTGTTTTGGGTGATTGGGATGGCTGGTTGGTATTGACTGGAACTAAAATGTGATCTATCCTGATGCTCTCAAGGAATTTTGTGAATCGGTGAAGAGAAAACGAGGAGACCCCACAGCGCCGATGGTTCTGCAAGCCAATGTTGGAGGCCATGATGTAGAGATAACGACTGAAAGGATTCAACTCATCCTTAGGTCTAACAACTCTACCGCTTCTGATGGGACCGTCATGAAGCATGAGGTTTGGGATGAAGAAAACATGAAGGAAATTCCCATAGTGTCCCCTGACATTTGGGAAAATTACTTGACCACCGTTTTCGTAATCAAACCAGCCTAGGCCAAATCTTACACCACCTTCTGCCACAAAGATCTTAGGTTGTTAGCAAAGATTTTGTGGAAATTGGAGTTGTTCAATGTTCTACCCCGCAATTCCGATACCACGAGTGTCAGGGTCAAAGAACTTGTGATCACTCTTGATAGGGAAACCTTGTATTTCGTTAAGCCATCTTGCCTTGGCAAACATTCGGAACTCAATCCTGTCCTCCAACCGAACTGAACTGGTACACACTAGGCTAGTCCCTGACTTACCAGAGTTGATGAGAGTCCTTCCTCTTGACCCTAGGTTTTTTGCCATTCCGGATAGCGAAAAACATTTCACCAAGTATTTGTTCAGCAGATTTCGCTTTACTAGAGCTGGTAACAAGTCTGTTATCAAGGAATTAATGAGTGGTTTCGAAAAAAGCTTAGATAGACCACGTACTTCTACACCCTCTCCTGATCCGGTGCATATAGCTGACTCATCAGCTGTGGTTGTTCCTGCTCGGGCAGAATTTAAGAAGGCGTTAACAGATATCACGGGAATGGTTTGCAAGTTATACAATCAGATGCAGCAAGTCATCCTCCCAGCTTTGGAATCAAGCACAGGAAAGGTAGATAGGATATTTGAAATGGCGCAGGCTATGCAAGAAGAGAAGGTGCAGCAAGAAGATGTGGCAGCTCCAGCAGAAGATGCAGCTGAAGGTGTAGGAACACATGAAGTGGACAATGTCTTTGTGAGAGATGAGGACGTGGTGCTTTGACGCTAGTTATTAGGGGTAGAACCTAAGGGGAGCTAGTTCTTTTGATTAATGTTGCATGTCGCATAGATCTTCTGGTCTGTAATAACTACTATTAACTCTCTACAAACTTTGGATGGTTGTCTTTTCATACTTTTATGTTTTATGGAATGTGTTTTGATTGGTCTATTTGTTTGTTTGCTATTTTATACTTTTTTGCTGAGGACATCAATGAATTTTAAGTTGAGGATGGGGGATTCCATGAAAAACATTTTCATTGATTATGTTGGTTCATACCTGGTGTATTGTTGTGATTATTTCAGAGGCATGCATGCTTAACTTTCTGTTCTCTAGTTTGCTGTGTTTCTGTTCAGGTTTGGATGGTACAGTGTACAACGTCAAGTTTTTTATTCTAATGTGCTCAGTGTCATTTTGAACAATAAAGTGCAGATTTTAGGATCCACAGCACAACGTGTGAAGAGAGTAGCAAAGTGCAAGAGACAAGTTGGAAGTGCAGATTCAGCGCCACCAGTACAATGAGATGACACTAAATTATTGTCAGAGCATGATGAACGGATCAGACCTCAATTGTATATGGAGAAATAGGGTGAAGAAACTAAGTTCATCTATGAGAAGAAGTTTGACAAAGCAGAGTTCCACCAATTTCGGTTAATAGAGTTGTTCCAAGCATTAGGCTGGGATAAAGTTTCAGATTTAGGTGGAGCAGCATTATATCCCTTTTTTGGTGGCGTAATATATGTCAACTTCGAGATTACAAAAAGATTCAAATTCTAAAACATTCACGTTAGATGGAAGGGTTGGAACAAGGGATATCGAGATGGCAGCTAGTCATATCAGGGAGATTTTTGGAGTTGATACGGGCAACTATAAGGACTAGATCAGAAGTGAGTATGCGTATCGCTTTGAGGTTCAGTTAGTTGGTAACAAAAGAAGGTAGTAGTGGTATTTGACATACCTTTGGCACAGGTAACACATTATAGAGAGTTTAAGAGAAATGATTTGTAGCCTATGGCTAAGGTGTTGAATAGAGTGGTGACAACCAATATTTTGCCGATAGTGAGTGATTTGAGCAAGGTGAGGCTCAAGGATTTTAGCACTTTACATGCATTGCTCACGGGGGATGAACCACTTTCATTTGCATGGGTAGGCATGAACAATTTATGGAACATGTACAACACCATGGAAAAGAGGATCATCCCTCATATGTGGTAACTCTTACGGTTCTTACAAGTGAAAGGGTGCTGCATAGACAACACGATAGTAAGGCTGGTCAAGGAGAATAGCTTGTGGATTAAATTGGCATCTATGGGGATAATTTTGATAGAAGTTGAAGGAGGAAGGGAAGTTTATGACACAGAGAGGAAAAAGGGAGTAGTAATCATGCTGAAATGAATGAGCAAGGAGAGAGAGGTCCAAGAGTAGAAATAAGACGACACAAGGCAAGAAATTTAGAGTCTGTTATGCAAATGTTGATCAGCATGAGAGAAGAGGATCAACAAAGATATGAATTGATGTAGGGACACATGGATGAACAGCAAAGTCAATTAAAATTGGTTGCAAGCAGAAATGGGAGCGCAGAGAAGACAACTAGATGAAATATACAATGGAGTGCGAGCCAACACTTTTCACATTTCTTTCATGTATAGTCAACCTTGGCAACATCAGGAGCAGGTGAGGCATCATAAGAATCACGTTGTAAGGGTAGGACATATGCTGCGGTCTCCGACTTCATTTGATGCACGAGAGCTGATTATATACATTTTTAGGACACACCGAGTCTAACAGTCTGTGTGACTATAAACTGCTAGTCCAAAGTGACTAAGCCGTAACAAATAAGAGTTATTCTTTCATGATAAAGGATTTCACGATGAATATTTGGAAATCCTGCCAGTGTTAACATCACGCCAACACTGAACGTAGGTCACATAGAATATGTCTATTGTGCAAACAAGTTTCCTATGTGGACCTGGACTCTGTTTCTTATAAATGAATGTGTTTCATTTTTCTCAAGTCAAGTTGAAAAGCTTTGACTTTGTTTGTTTCAATAATGAGAGAGTATCCATTTGAGAGGGAGTGATAAATTTTTTCACAATAGGAAGGGAGGACATATTTGAAAGAGAGGATATTGTTTTGAGGGGGGGAGAGAAGATTTTTACTATTTCTGAGTTTGTAATTGTTGTTGTATTTCTGCAATTGTAATTTCACAGCATCTGTGTGTCTGAAGATTTGCATGATGTTCATAATTCTTATGATTATCATGAGGGGGAGAAAAGCTGTATTTCAGAGACACCTGCTGAATAGTTTGAAAATAATTGCAACAACTGCTGAAGACAATTGAGACAAATGCAGAATAATTAAAGATGAAAGATGATATGTTGTCTTTGACTGATCAAGGTAGAGAATCAAATTCTATTCATGATTCAAGGGGGAGAGCCTATCCATAAAAAAAGAGAATATCAAAGAAGAAGAGATATGAAGATCGGTGAGAGACAATGCAGAAGAATTTTTAAAATACAACTTTGAACTTTGATTGAAAAATTGCTTATGTGTGTGTGTGTGTGTGTGTGTGTGTGTGTGTGTATATATATATATAGAGAGAGAGAGAGAGAGAGAGATGAAAACAATTTTAATTTTAAAAGTTAGGGGTGCTTAATTCTTGTAATTGTATATATATATATAGTAGGCAATTAGTTTTTATTGGTATGAATTGCACGCATCAATAGTAATGTGTATGAGAAGTCAAAATTAGAATTGAGAGAAATCGACATCAATTTAATATTCTTTCATCTCTCAATATAATTCATTTGGTGGTGTTCGATCCTATTTGTGTTCATGTTATGATTCACCTAGATCTGTGATTATCACTTGTCATTGAAACAACTAATGTTTACAAATGAAAAAGTATAGAAAGTATAATGAAACAACACATTAGTATCATTAATGGACTGTTTTTGTTGGAGCAAACTAATGACAGTACTATTCAACCGATGACCAATACCATTCTTCACCTTACACCAACTTAAATGATAGACACTTAGTCTATTTCTTGAACTTTAACAACGACTAATGTAGATGGACCATCTCCTTCTTTAACTCAATATGATCTTAATAAGTGTAAAGACCTCCCCTTACAGGGCAGTCCTCAGACTCTAGGTCCCACATTATGCAACACGATATCAATCATAACTAAGATAGAGTAATTTAAGTTGCGGAATTTCAGATTACAAGTACAAACATTAGGATAAGTTTAATATAAATTTTAGTTCAGATTACAATTTTCAAATTAAACTTATAAAGGGTACGAGACTAATCTAATTTATGTCATCATACAATCAAATCAAGTCTACCCAGACCACCACAATTATCATCTGCCAATCAGTACCGAAGGGTTTGTTGAGTAGTGGTCTATAGAAAACTTCAATCTTGATCTTGTAAGACCTAAGAACTAGGTCCAGCAGGTGACTTTCCTTTATCTTTTCCTGTAAAAAGGTCAAATAGCAACTGTAAGCAAAGCTTAGTGAGAATATAGATTTTCAGATTCACATGCATTAATCAAGCGGATCATGCGTCAAAGCGTGATATGTCTGGACTGCCGCTACAGCCACTCATGATTGAGACATAGAACTCATAGAATTGGATGATGTTCAGCCCACGCTCACGCTTTTAGTGGAAGCTATCCACTTATGCTGGGCTAGCTACCAGCGGTCTTCATGGGGGAACATCGGAATGTCTATACCAAGTTCAATAGAACTGGTGAAGTAGCATGGTCTAGAACAATAGACCGACAAGGCTAATCATACAAGCTGAATCAATATGTCAATGATGCAATCAAAGAGGAAAGCATAGTATTCAAAGTCATGATAGCAGTAATTTCATAGCAACATATGAATTGAAATGTAAATACAATGTCAGGCGAAATGATAAGTCAACTAGCTATCATGATCCACAGGGCATCACCGAACCATGGTGTGCACAGGTCACAATCCAGCTGAATAAGTATGAATGTCAAATAATCTATCATCAACAATATGTCTCAACCGGAAGTCTAGCATGAAAAACTGAATATCTATAACTCACAGTTTCTGTAGGTCTTTATCAAGCAGATTTATAATCCACCACCTGAGTTATCCCAGGATTTATCTTTAATCTTTCTGAACTCTGGCTTTGCCTTTTCAATCTTTAATTATTTGTTCAGATTTATCTGAACCTGTCCAGAATAATATTACATCATTGTCAAGAACATTTTAGATCTTTATCTTTATCTAATCTGATTCTGATAACTGATAACTCATTTAATTATTAATTGGTTAATTTTCTTTGTATCATCAAATTCTCAAAAGATATATATAAAAATATTTATTTATATATATTACCTTGCTTTATTCATAAATATTAAATTCTTATATAAAATATGTAAAATGGGCCACCCGAATATGGATCGAATTGGATCGAATTGGAAGCATCCTAATTTGGGACATCTGGACAAGGCTGATCTGGATTGAACCACTTCCTCATCCGAATTGTACAAGAAAAGCATAGAACTCGCCAAGTTAGCTCGGTAAACTCGCCGAGTTCATGCCCGAAGTACGGACCCTAAACCGGATTTCGGACCATCCGAATTATGTTGACCCATCCGAATTCGGGTCCATCCGAGATCGGTTCTAATTTAATTTCGGTCCAAATCTAATTCCGGTTTTCATCCGAATTCGGGTCCCAACCGAATTCGGATCCGATACTTATGAATTTTTGAAGAAATGTTCAAGTTGTTCTTGGGAACTCGCCGAGTTCCCCTATGAACTCGCCGAGTTCACTTGCAGATTTGCAGGTCGACCCTTACGGGTTTTACCAAAAATTCACCAAACTTAAATTTTAATCACATGCAATTGAATCTGAGATTATATTATCATTTTTGGGACGTTTTTACACTGTTTTCCCTATATTTAAACACTTTAAATCATCCAGATTTGTTCAAAATGTTGAATTTTTTCTCAAGAACATGAAAGTTTATAAAAACTCAGATTTTTGATGATTTTGGATGATTTAAGCTACGATTTCTGTTTCTAAATCATTTATGGGTTTCATTACATGATTTCAATCCAACATTTCAAACACATAACATAATTTTTACAGATTTATAAATTCGAATTTGTACATTTAAATTCTTAAAAATACAAACTAAAACTTAGAATTTAGTTGTATTACCTTTAATTTTACTGATTCTTGATAATCTTCTGTTAGATTCACGAATTCTTCTTCTGATTCTTTGAGTTTCCAGCTGATTTTAGAGAGAGAGTGAGAGGGTTTTGTGTAATGAGATGATGAAAAATGAAGAAAATAAAGACTTAGAGTCTTTATATTTCAAGACTTTCAAATATTGACACAATTGGTCCCTCTACATCTGATTTTCATTTAAATACATATTTATCTTCATTTTATCATCACTAACTTAATTTATCTTAATTAAATATTTTCATTACTTAATTAAAATTACAATACAAATAATGTTATAAAATTACATTATTGAGTCAAAAGCAGAAAATAAAGTCAAGTCAAAAGCTAGGTTGTTACAGAATGGGCTCCACCACGCACAAACTTCGTCCCCGAAGTTAGCTATGTTCGAACAGACTTGGATATGTTGCTTTCATGACATCTTTTGATTCCCAAGACTGATGCGAACCCTTGTGGTGTTTCCACTGGACGAGCACCATCTGTATCTCTTTATTACGAAGCTTTTTGGTCTTCGAGTCCAGAATGCATTCCGGCTCTTCAACCACTCGAAGCTTCTCATCAATTTGCACATTAACGTGTGGTATTTGTACCTCTCTTTCGTCAGCTAGACTCTTTCGTAGATGACTAACATGGAATACAGGATGTATTCCAGCTAAGTCAGTTGGCAGTTCAAGACGATAAGATTGATTTCCTATCTTTTCAACAATCTTGAACGGGCCGATGAATCTCGGAGCTAGCTTGTTCCTCTTTATGAACTGGACCACATTCTTCATTGGAGACACCTTCAGCATCACCCAGTCGTTAACTGCGAAACTGATCGATCTGTGACGATTATCGTAATACGACTTCTGCCTGCTTTGGGCTTCAAGGATGTTCCTTCTGACAAGCTGAATCTTATCATGAGTCAACTGTAGAAGTGCCGGACCTGCTAAAGGTGATTCACCTGTTTCGCGCCAACAGGTGGGAGTTCTGCATTTTCGTCCGTATAAAGCTTCAAAAGGAGCCATCTTAATCGTGGAATGATAACTGTTGTTGTATGAGAATTCGACCAAGGGTAAATGGTCATCCCAGTTACCACCCAGATCAAGAACGCAGGCACGGAGCATATCTTCCAGAGTTAGGATAGTGCGTTCACTTTGGCCATCTGCATTAGGGTGATAAGCTGTACTCATTGAGATTCGAGTACCCATCCCGTCTTGCAGTGCTTTCCAAAATCTCGAAGTGAAACGACTATCACGATCAGAGACGATAGATTTTGGCACACCGTGACGTGAAATAACCTCGATAATGTACATCTGCACCAATCTATCAAGTGAGTATGTCTCTTTCATCGGTATGAAATGTGCTGACTTCGTTAACCGATCCACGACTACCCAGATGGAGTCGTGCTGTCTCTTGGTCTTTGGCAATTTTGTGAAAAAGTCCATGGTTATATGCTCCCACTTCCACTCAGGAACTGGCAGTGGTTGCATATCCCCGAAGGGCTTCTGATGTTCTGCCTTAACCATTTGACATATTATGCAGCTTTCAACGAATTGACCGATGTCTTTCTTCATTCCTGGCCACCAATAGTCAGCTTTCAGATCGAAATACATCTTTGAGCTGCCAGGATGAATGGATAACTTGGACTGATGGGCTTCAGATAGAAGAGTGTTGCGAATAGAACCATATTTAGGAATCCAGATTCGGTTTACCTTGAGACATTGAAGTCCCAAATGATTCATAGACAAAAATTGAAGTTGCCCTTTGAGATTTTCATAACAGATGTTCTCTTCTTTCAAGGCTTCAGCTTGAGCAGATTTAATGTCTTCGATGAGATCAGAAGAGAATACAATTGGAGTCAGGGCATAGCAACACTTTTCTGGATAGACTTTTCTACTCAATGCATCCGCGACCACATTGGCCTTGCCGGGATGATATAGGATCTCGCAATCATAGTCCTTAATAAGCTCCAAGGACCGACGCTGTTTCATGTTCAGATCCTTTTGAGTAAATAGATGTTTGAGGCTTTTATGGTCGGTGTAAAGCTGACACCGAGTCCCATAGAGATAATGCCGCCAAATTTTTAATGCAAAGGTAACGGCAGCCAACTCAAGATCATGAGTTGGTGCACTTTTCTCGTAGTCTTTCAATTGCCTTGAAGCGTAGGCAATGACTTTTCCCCTTTGCATGAGGACACAACCTAAACCTGTACCAGATGCATCGCTATAAACGACGAAGTCATCATTGCCCTCTGGTAAGGCTAGGATCTGCGCTTGAATGAGTTTCTGCTTCAGAGTTTCAAATGCCTCTTGCTGTTTATCAGCCCATACGAAAGGTGTATTCTTTCGTGTTAGCATCGTAAGTGGCACAGCAATCTTTGAGAAGTCCTTAATGAATCGCCGGTAGTAACCAGCCAATCCAAGGAAACTTCTGATTTCGGAGGCATTGCGAGGCATTTCCCATTTTTGAACGGCCTCGACTTTGGATGGATCAACGGAGATGCCTTCGCCAGATACAACATGGCCAAGGAATTGAATCTATAAAGAAATCAAAGTAGAATTCAAGTTTTGAAATAACGAACGCTTAAAAAAATAACTCAAGACAATGTAAGATTTTTACCTGTCTGAGCCAAAACTCGCACTTTGAGAATTTTGCGTAGAGTCTTTCATTTCTCAATAACTCTAGCAATTGACGTAGATGAACAACATGATCAGCCTCCGTTTTTGAGTAAATCAGGATATCGTCTATGAACATGATAACTGACTTATCCAGCATTGGTCTGCACACACGATTCATGAGATCCATGAACGCCGCTAGTGCATTCGTTAAACCGAAAGGCATTACGAGAAATTCGTAATGACCATATCTTGTTCGGAAGGCTGTCTTTGGAATATCTTCATCTTTAACTTTCAGCTGATGATACCCAGAACGAAGATCGATTTTTGAGAAGTAGCTGGCTCCTTGTAGCTGATCAAATAGATCATCAATTCTGGGCAGAGGATACTTATTCTTGATTGTGACTTTGTTCAACTCACGATAGTCGATGCACATTCGGAGAGTTCCGTCTTTCTTCTTTACGAACAAGACAGGTGCACCCCACGGAGATGAACTCGGTCGGATAAATCCCTTCTCTAACAGATCTTGCAATTGCTTTGACATTTCCTGCATTTCTGCAGGCGCAAGTCTGTAGGGAGCTTTAGCGATGGGAGCCGCACCAGGAACTAAGTCAATCCCAAATTCAACTTGTCGTTCCGGTGGCACTCCAGAAATGTCATCAGGGAATACGTCTGGGAACTCACAGACGATCGGAATATCGGATACAGATTTCTTGTTGGCTTCCGAGGTGGATTCAGACAAGACATAACACAAGTAGGATTCGTGACCCTTAGAAAGATATTTACGCGCTTTCTCAACCGATATAAAACAATGAACACCTTTACGCTTGTCGCCTTTAATCTCTAACACTCGGCCGTCTGAAGTCTTGATTCGGATGATTCGGCGGTTGCAGACAATAGTAGCCTCGTTGTTCGTTAACCAATCCATGCCGATGATAACGTCGAACTCTTTTAGCGGTATCGGGATAAGATCGAGGTTAAACACAACGTGATTAACAAGTAATGTGCAATTTCGATAAATGGAATCAGCCATTACGTAATTATTACTGGTTGTCTCTATGTCAAGTATAACAGGAAGCTTCGAAGGAAACATAGATAATCTTTGCGCAAAAGTAGTCGAGATGTATGAACGGCTTGCACCGAAGTCGAATAACACACGCGCAGGTATTGAATTTAATAAAAACGTACCGGTAACCACATCCGGGGTTTCTTTCGCTTCCTCCGCCGTTATTTGGAAGGCGCGGGTCCTAACAGTTGGAGTTGCAGCTGAGCTTTTCATTGTGGAACCTCCAGCTGATGACTGTGATTGACCTCGTTGTCCACTGTGGCACTGATACATGAAGTGGGCACGCTTTCCGCATTTAGCACAACCAAGACCTCGTTGGGGGCACTCTTCTCTACTATGACCGATCCTGCTACACACATAACACGTGACGTCGTCTGGATTACACAATCCCATATGCGATTTTCTGCATCTCTTGCAGAATCGTGGTTCATTTGTAAGCGAGTAAGCTTGAGCTTTTTGTGGCGAGCTGTACTGTTGAGACTGCTGGGGCTGCTGAGTCTGAGATTTATTTGGTTTGAAGAATCTGCCGAATCTTTGCTTCTTTGGAGGAGATGGACAAGTCGGGTTCGTTGATGGAGCGTAGAGTTGATCGCCGTACTCTAAATATCCCCTCTCAATCTGCCTTGCCGCTTCAACCATTTCAAGATAAGAATTATACTTTATCGCGCTCATTGGGTGTCGATATCTCGGGTTAAGTCCTCCACGAAATCGGTTCATCTTTCTTTCTTCAGTAGCTACTTGATAGGAAGAATATCCACAAAGCCATGAGAATTCGTGCTCGTACTCGTCTACAGTCTTGGTGCCTTGGGTTAACTGCATCAGTTGAACCTCCATCTTGTCTTGTTGGTCAGCAGGACAATACTTCGCGTTGAACATTTCAAGAAACTGGTCCCATTCTAGAGTCTGGATGACCTCCTCACCATAAATACTTCTCTGGGTCTTCCACCAGGCACGGGCAGCACCCACGAACAGAGCAGATGCATAACTCACTTTCTTTGACTCCAAGCAATCAGAGATTCTGAAGATCTCTTCAGTGTGACTTATCCAATCCATCGCTTGAATTGGATTGACTGTACCCTCGAAGTTAAGGGCATCGCTGGCTTTAAAATCCTTGAACTTACAGCCTTTCGGCTGCTCAATTTGGACATTCGGGGTAGAGTTATCAGAATCAGATTCATCATTCTGGATTTGTTTATCTTTTCTTTTGTTCTTTTTGTCAGCACGTCTTTTTGCTTCGGCCTCATCTCTAGCCTGAAGTTGTTCTTGCATATTCTTGTTTTGTTGTTCAGTATGTTGGGCTAATAGTTGTTGCATCATTTCAAACATTTGTTGTGGGGTCATGTTGTTGGGAATGTCACCTGATCCTGACATCTTTACTGAAAATTAAAAATCATTTAACTATCAGTTTATAGACTTAGATCTATGTACCCTTTTTCCCCATCCTAACAGTCTGTACATCCTATCTCAGTTCAAACCACCTAAATGATTGATACATATGTATTGCTTCAGTTTGAGACCAAGTATTACTCTCGTAATACTTGATTCACTCAAACTATGGGCTCTGATACCATCCGAATTCGGGTCCATCCGAGATCGGTTCTAATTTAATTTCGGTCCAAATCTAATTTCGGTTTTCATCCGAATTCGGGTCCCAACCGAATTCGGATCCGATACTTATGAATTTTTTAAGAAATGTTCAAGTTGTTCTTGGGAACTCGCCGAGTTCCCCTATGAACTCGCCGAGTTCACTTGCAGATTTGCAGGTCGACCCTTACGGGTTTTACCAAAAATTCACCAAACTTAAATTTTAATCACCTGCAATAGAATCTGAGATTATATTATCATTTTTGGGACGTTTTTACACTGTTTTCCCTATATTTAAACACTTTAAATCATCCAGATTTGTTCAAAATGTTGAATTTTTTCTCAAGAACATGAAAGTTTATAAAAACTCAGATTTTTGATGATTTTGGATGATTTAAGCTACGATTTCTGTTTCTAAATCATTTATGGGTTTCATTACATGATTTCAATCCAACATTTCAAACACATAACATAATTTTTACAGATTTATAAATTCGAATTTGTACATTTAAATTCTTAAAAATACAAGCTAAAACTTAGAATTTAGTTGTATTACCTTTAATTTTACTGATTCTTGATAATCTTCTGTTAGATTCACGAATTCTTCTTCTGATTATTTGAGTTTCCAGCTGATTTTAGAGAGAGAGTGAGAGGGTTTTGTGTAATGAGATGATGAAAAATGAAGAAAATAAAGACTTAGAGTCTTTATATTTCAAGACTTTCAAATATTGACACAATTGGTCCCTCTACATCTGATTTTCATTTAAATACATATTTATCTTCATTTTATCATCACTAACTTAATTTATCTTAATTAAATATTTTCATTACTTAATTAAAATTACAATACAAATAATGTTATAAAATTACATTATTGAGTCAAAAGCAGAAAATAAAGTCAAGTCAAAAGCTAGGTTGTTACAATAAGGTTCTCTTATTCTAAGCCTACTACATTCTCTCTTTTCACATCACAATCCTCAACCTTCTGTTTCACAAATATTAGGTTGGGATCATTAAATTTTACTATATCCTTCCTTTCTATCAAGTCACAAAGAATTGAAGCTTTCCACTTGGAATGATCTTCAAAGGCTTGCATCAATCTCAAAGCTACAAGCTGCTTTACTCCTGTTAGATGAAATTTATCTAATCTCTGGAAACACATTTTCTATGCCAAAGGATAAATAAAGAACATTCCTTTTTAGGATCATCAATGAACATGCACTCCATAGTCTCACCTCCTCTAGGAAAAGTAAGATCAACTCCTTTCATCCATGTGACATAAAACCCAGTGTCAATGAGCTCACAATCTCTTTAAAGTTGGTGTCCTTCATCTCTCTTTCCTCTGGGTTTAGCTTTGTAATCGGTAGTGGAAGTTCCTTCTACTATATCCTTTTTAAATCAGACCAAGAGCTTTCACCCTCTCCATCAACTTCTTCTCAAAAGCTTTCACAGTTTTAACATTCTCAAATTTTCATCTGCTAGGAGCTACTGCCAACTCAACCCACTCTCTATGTCCTAGCATGGCCACATCACTTGCCTCATAGTGCTCTTATTCAGGACGTTTAGCAACATGTCTTGTGATGGATAACTTCTAAGGATGATTCTTTCTGGCAATGGGAACAACTTCGACGATGACTTTCTTAGCCAATCTTCCATACGCTACATCATGGAACTGTTTCCTGCAACATTGTAAAAATGTACTTGAGTCGTGATTGATGAAGGAGTAGCAAACATTGATTCATTCCCTTTGGACACAAAGTCCTTTCATCATTTTTCATTGGTCAAAGACACTTTTCCTCATTTCTTTCCTCCTTTGACAACTTCTTCCAATATTTTTTGGACGGCTATGGATGCATTTTGATTTTCTTTTTCTCCATAGCAGCCAAGGATGATTAGCCTTGAGAAAAACAACTTTGCTATCTGTAGCATTTCAGCTTGACCCTATTTCCACTAACATTAATGATCAAGTGTGAAAGAACTAGGATCTAGTAGATCAAACACATGTAACATAAATCTTGCTTATACAGAATGATTTACTTTGCACTATACATGAAAATAAAAAAATAAAATGGCAAAGTCTATAAACAAATTCCCTTAGAATTTCTTTATATACTCCTAAACCAAACTTTTTTGAATATTGATATATTTAGTCCATATAATTACAATTATAATTGTTTTCATCTCTATATATTTGTTTCTAACATAGTGGGATGTTCATTTCTTTTGCTTGGGCTTTGTATTACTTAAGATGCAACTTTATTTCTGTCTTCACATCCAAACTTCTTTGTCTTTTCCCTTAGCAACAGTGGATCACAATAATCTCCTCCTCCTCTTCTACATATGATTCAAATAGAATTTGTGTTCTGTGGCTTCGCCTAGCCCCTAAGAGCAATTTCCCCCCTTAGATGGTGTAGGCATTGCTCTTTACATTAACAAGTATGTTAACTTTAAAAATATGTTTGGATTTCTGAAAGATCGAACCTAAGAAGAAAGATATGAACAAAAGATAAACTAACCTAAGACTTGCTCAGACTGTTTACAATGAGATGACTGACTGAGACTCACTCACACATAACACAATAAGTGTTGATACAAGACTTCACTCAACAATTTTAGGAGAACTGAACAACTTTAGACACACTTTTCATTAGTCACTCAAGTTGAAGTAAGTGTTCTTGAAGATTAGGTGCATGGCTAAACTCTCATGTATCACTTTTGACTTGCTCTCTCCATGGAACCTTCTTTATATAGGCTTCATGTTGAATCCCAACGAAGCTTGTTCATCGGATGTAGAGAAAGACGGGAACGTATCTGTTAGATTTTATTTATTTCAATCTTGTGGACGCTTGCTTTATATTGTAATTAATCTTATTTGGATGTAATTTTTCATTTTAATAGAAAATTATGGATAATTTGTGTAAATCCCTCATGGTTAGACTTCACATAAATTTGTACTTTCTCTAGGGTTTTGTATGGTTTTCAACAAGATTATGTGTGTAAGAAAAAGAGTAAGAGACTAAGTGAAAAATTCTCTCATTGTACCTTTTCTATTTCAACATCGTCAATACAATTATTATGCCGATTACTTACTTTTGAGTGCAAATTACTGGGATATCAATCGTACAATTAGTATCAGAGCCTCTAGATTGCATTTAAACTTCACAAATTCTTGGATCTGGTTGTTGTTCATCATTTGTTCCTCAAGTTCTTCATCGTGGTTTCTTCTTTATCTCCAATATCCTCATATTTTCTATTGTTACTTGCTTGATCTGTGATCGATCTATGTTTCTGAGTAATTTAAGAGGATCAAATGTTCATTTCCATCATGATTTGAATAATTAATTTTATATGAGATTTTCTGTTCTGGTATATTCATGTTCTTCAAACCGTGACATATTTTTTTCTAAATTCATCAATTCTAGATGTTACAACTACTTGCTTCATTAAAAGTCATTTATTTTTAATTCCAAGCATCTAGGAATCATTCTGGTAGCTTATTATCTGATAAAAAGTTGAATTTGTGATTCTGCTTTCCACCTGCTACTATTCCTTATCCATCTGTGTTTAAGTATTAACCTCATAACCTATCTACTAAACAAAATACTTTCGGAATAATCATCAACTTTGAAACCTTAACTTTGCAAGATTCCTCTTCGAATGATTAACTTCGGATCATAGCTTTGCTAGTTACGAAATTCAAATCATTCAACTTCTAAACATCGCATTTTTTCGTAAATCCGTCTCCATAGCTCCGAACTTTACAACTTACCACTAGTTCCGAACTTCTAGAGTTCCAGAACTCCAAACATCGCTATCCCACATTTCAAATTTTTTCGAACTTTGTCAGTTTTCTTCCAAACTTCGCAAATTACGACAAGTTTCACATTTCACAAGTTCCATTTAGATTCACCAGTTTTTGACTAATCATTTCGAACTCTACAATTTTTAGATAACTCTTCCAAACCTCATAAGTTTCTGATCCAAAAATTATCTCACTCATTTTCAAGGTGTCCAGAGAAGCATTGGTATTAGGCTCCGAAAATAGACCACGAGTCCTCTCTCCAGATGATTTTGAATGGTTGATGTGACACCTTATCAAAATACAACATACACTTCATCCAGGATTAGTACATAATTAATCGTCTTATTTAATTTGAGTTTACTTTGTGTCTTGTATGTGTGTTCTTATTCACTTTGAGTCTTGAATGTGTGTGTGTGTGTGTGTGTGTCTTACTGGTCTTATATAGATCAGCCATAACCCCCCCCCCCCTCCCTAGTTGAATACTTCGGTCGGTCTTCTCGAAGAACCTTCAGGAAAGTTTGACTACTATGTCCTGTATGGTGACTCTTCTTTTTGTGACGTCAGCTATTCTGGAAACTTGTGCAACTCTTTTGCAATGTGTGGCTGAGGTTGATATTTTCCATCAAAAATCTTCATACCAAGGAAATCTATATAGTTTGCTCCAATTTCCATTTTCTTTTCTGATAACATTATCCCGTATTGTTTCACAATAGAATGAAACTTCGAAAGTAAGTCAATATGGGATTCTTCATCTGGTGAGAATAACAGGATGTCATCGATGTAGACCAATGTATTCTCAAGAACTGGTTCAAAATTTTTTACCATTGCCTTTTGAAAGACAGATGGAGCATTTTTTAAACCAAATGGCATCACTTTCCATTGGTAATGGTGATTTGGGATGCAAAAGGCAGTTTTAGGTTTAATACCTAACTGCCAAAATCCTGCTTTAAGATCGAATTTTGAAAGTACCTTTGCATTAACCAATGACTGGAACAATGACCTTTTTTGTGGAAGGGGAAACTTGTCATCTGCCAAAAAGTGATTAAGACGCTGGTAATTGATAACCAGTCTTAACTTTCCACGAACTTGTTCACTTCTTTTGTTGACATAAAACGCTTCACATGCCCAAGGCGATGTGGTTGATTCAATAATTCCTTGGTCAACAAATTCTGAACATTCTTTGACCGCAAGCTGGTAATGATCTGGGTTCATTCCTGGATGGCTAGCCTTAGTGGGGTTAATATCCTCATTTTGCCGAAATGGGAGTGAGACAAAGAATGATGGATTTAACCACAAGGGGGATTTGTTTTTCGTGAGGAATTCGGTGTGGCTGGAGGCACAGGAGGTCTGGATGATTTATTGCTTGAGGTTGTCAAGGGTGGCCGAAGAGGTCATACAGAGTTTTGGAACAATACTCCATGGATTTAAGAAACTTTTATAACGGAGCCCTTGTTTTCCAAACCTTAAATCCGGCAACCAGTGAATAATATCAAATCCAATTAAGAGATCTTTTCCATGTAGACTTGAGCCTAAAAATCGGTGTCTTACGACACATTTAGAAAAAAGTCTTATGTACACGGAATCACTTATTTTGTCAATGACAAATGTCTGTCCATTGGCTACCTTCAAGTACTGTTGATATGGTTTCCAGTAATTCTCTGGAAGGACTTTAGGGTTCAAAACTGAAACCGTAGATCCTGTATCAAAGAATGCAATTACTGGGATCGGCTTGGCGTATGTATCGGTGAGAAGGTGAACTTTGGCTATTGGTGAGGGTTGTTCTTGTAACGACATGATTTAAGGGGTTTGATCTTGGGACAACAGGTTGGCTTGTGGTGGTTGGGAAATGGTTATTGTGAACAATTCTGCCTCGGAGTGATATTCCGAGCCAGTGAGTTCTTCTTTAGAAGACGAGTCAGAATAAGCTATTGCACATAGCGCTTCTTCAGGTTCATCTTCAAGAGAATAAACAGATTCAAGATCCGAAACATCAACAGGTTCAATTTTGTTGAGCGTCTCCATTAGTGCTTGGGTTTTTCGTCTGTTTTTGCAATCTTTTGCAAAGTGTCCTTTCTTGTTACAGATGTAGCACCTATCTGTGGTTCGTCCCCTATGCGTCTTTTTCTTTATGTATTTCCACCTCCTCTTGTGATTTGGCTTGCCAAAAGGTCTTTTTGAGGAATGATGTTTGAACACTTCCTATAAAAGGAAAGAAATTCTACTGAGCTACTAAACTTACTATAAATATAAAGAAACTCTACTAACTTACTACTATAAAAGGAAATAAATTCTACTAAGGTCAAGTTACTCTGGATTACGCATGCCATTCAGATGAACTAACAACTCAAAACGTGACTTATACAAAGCTTTAGTAAATAAATCAGCATTATTATCTTCCGTTGCCACTTTTACCAGCTTTATTAAATTCTTTTCAGCACAATCACGTATAAAATGGTGTCTTATGTCTATGTGCTTGGTTTTACTGTGTTTAACTGGATTATTGGTTATAGCAATAGTAGACTGGTTATCTATCCTAATAGGAGTATGAGTATAAGTCAAACCGTAATCCCGCAATTGTTGTTGTATCCACAAAACCTGTGAACAGCAACTACCAGCAGCTACATATTCGGCCTCGCACGTTGACACGACTACCAAAGTCTGTTTCTTGCATTGCCAGGAAACGAGCCTCCCACCAAGGAACTGACAACCTCCAGTTGTTGACTTCCGGTTCAAGCTGCAACCTCCATAATCTGAATCTGTGAAAGCTTCCAATTCCAGATCACCATCCGCTTGATACCAAAGTCCCAGCTTCAGTTTCGACTTAAGGTATCTCAGAATCCGATTCACAGCTTTCATATGCATCTCTTTTGGATTAGCTTGAAACCTAGCACAAATACACACAGCAAACATTATGTCAGGTCTAGAAGCAGTTAAATTCATAAGTGACCCGATCATGGCCCGATATAAAGTCGGATCCTCATCAGTATCACTTTCTGTACCCGGTCCGAGATTGTGATTCACTTGAATCGGCGTGCTAAAGTGAGCAGTCAGCTTGGTTCCCTCCATCTCAAAGTGCTCTAGATTGTCGTAGACATACTTCGTCTGATGGATAAACATACCCTCCTTCCTCTGTCCAACTTGCAAACCCAGAAAGAAGTTCAGCTCTCCCATAGCACTCATCTCAAACTTAGACTTCATCACCTTCTCAAAGTCTTTGCACATCTGCTCGTCTGATGACCCAAAAATGATATCATCGACGTACACTTGTACCAAGATAAAGTGTTCTCCATTTCTCTTCACAAATAGTGTACTATCAATTCTCCATCTTTCAAACCTGTTGTCTTAAAGATGAGTAGATAATGTCTCATACCATGCCCTTGGTGCTTGATGTAGTCCATACAGAGCCTTATCAAGTCGATACACTCTGTCTGGATACTTTGGATCTGTAAATCCGGGCGGTTGTTCAACATAAACCAGTTCCTATACTTTGCCATAGAGAAAGGCACTCTTTCTGTCAAGTTGGTAAACTTTAAATCCTTTGAAGGATGCAAATGCCAGAAACAAACGGATTGCCTCAAGCCTTGCTACTGGCGCAAATACCTCATTGTAATCGATTCCTTCCTCTTGGTTGAAACACTTTACGACAAGTCTTGCCTTGTTGCGAGTCACAATACCCCTATCATCTCTCTTGCACTGAAAAACCCACTTGGTTCCTATTGCAACTTCTCCTCGAGGTAACGGAACTAACTCCCACACTTCAAGTTTTCTGAATTGTGACAGCTCTTCTTGCATCGCTTCAACCCAAGAAATGTCTTTTAGTGTCATTTGCACATTCTTCGGCTCTACTTGCGAGATGAAACATGAGTACAGGAAAGTGTGGAAAGCCTCGGTGTCATTAATCAATGACAACAGCATTGTGTTGTTATTCAAACTACTCCTAGTCCTCACACCAGCATTTGGATTTCCTATGATACTCTCAACTGGATGATCCTTATTAATCCTCGATGTTTCTATCTCATCAACCCTAAGATTATCTCCTAAGTTTGATCCTATCTCACCTAACGGGGGAACGACTTCAGACGCTACATTTCGTCCTCATGATCACTGTCATCATAGTTAGAATTTGTTGTTTGATTTTCGTTTGTAGGCAACCCAGAATCATTCTCTGCTGGAGATCTATCTTCTGCTGTTGTAGGCTCAGATGTTGATGGAAAGGTCGTCCTCGGAAAACTTTGACCGTCGTCATTCAGTTTTAATGACGATAAGTCTTGTTCAATTGTACCTGCATTTCCATCCAAAGGAATGTTAAATGATTCAAACAGTTTGTCATAATAAAAAATCCATTCCAGACCAGTTTGGGGTTCATGTGTATAACTTGTTACATCAATGTTATACACAATTTCTATCGTACCATTTGATTTGTTAAAAACCCTTTTATTTGGTGAGTTAGGCACATAACCTAGGAAATAATCTTCGTCAGCCTTTTCACCAAACTTAGGTTGATGTTTTGTTTTCATTAACGTACACGGTACCCCAAATGGTTCGAAGCCAGCTAAATTTGGTGGCCTTTTATTCAAAACTTCATAACAGGTTTTGTTCAATGATTTGACAGTAAGCGCCCGATTTAAAACATGACAAGCGGTATTCACTACCTCCCCCCCAAAACATGGTAGGAAGCTTTGAATCCGAGAGCATGGTCCTTGCTGCATCAATCAAAGTCCTGTTTTTCCGTTCTGCCACCCCATTTTGTTGTGGCTCATAAGGTGCACTAAATTGATGCACTATGCCTTTTGATAGGCAATATACACCAATTACAGTGTTTTTGAATTCCGTTCCGTTATCACTCCTTTTACGTTTTACCCGCGTCCCATAGGAGTTTTCGACTTGGTCTAAGAACCCGATTAGCTTGGCAGCTGTCTCGTCCTTCGTACCTAAAAAGAAAACCCATGAAAATCGTTAGTTTTCATCAGTGATAACTAAACAGTACCAACTACCACCTATACTTCTTTTGTTGATTGGTCCGAACAGGTCCATATGCAACAAATTGAAAGTGGCAGCTATAGAGTTCTGAGTCTTGGACTTGTGGGCCTTCTTGTGTTGTTTTCCTTTCTTGCACGGTACACACTTGTCCTCAAACTGAAAACTCTTCATTGGAACACCTTGCACCAGTCCATTCTTAGTGATGTAGTTCATTTTTCTTAGGTGTAAGTGTGCCATGCGTCTGTGCCATAAAACTGATTCGGTCTCTGAAGCTTTAGATAGAAGACATATTGGTCCCATCGAAGATTCTGGTTTATTCATGTCTAGCATGTACAAGTCATTCTTCCTTGGGGCCCTCATCAGTATCCACTCTTCAGGTACTTTAAATCCCGGTTTTAGCACTAACGCCTCAGTATCAATGAAAATAATTGAGTTCTTCTTATCACAGATTTGAGATACACTAATGAGATTATGATCAAGTTTATCAACGTGGTAAACTTGATCAAGCTTGATAGTCCCATTAGTGACCACTCCAGTACCGGTGATATTTCCTCCTTTGTTACCAGCGAATGATACAAATCCCCTGTTCCCTCCCTTGAAGTCTGTGAGTAGACTTCTTTCCCCAGTCATGTGCCTAGAGCAACCACTGTCGACGAACCACTTGTTGTTTAGACCTGTAGTTATCTCCTGCACATGAAAGAAAAGAGGTTAGTTATCACGGGGAACCCAAGCCATGACTGACTTGGTAATACCATTCTCATCCACATACGTGAACTCCTTCAAATACCCATCTCTCCTTTCAGGTGACTTGGGTGTTTGATTGAGAACCTGTTGTGGTGCAGAGTGATTTAAATTCACTCTCGGCCTTTGTGTAGGCATTTGCTGTGGAGCCCTCGAATAATTTCTATTTTATAGTGCATTTCAGGTTGATATCCCTGGGCTCTACCTGGTGTCTGATGTCTTACAGGAGTGTGTGATCTAACCGGAGTGTAAGCTCTTCTAGGTGTAGTACTCTTATAATTTTTTTGATGTCCTGACCTAGATTGATTAGGGACTCTATTCGGTGAATTAGTCCTAACTACTTCATTTGGTCTACCTGACACAGGTGTTTGTTTCACAGCAGTCTTTGGTGTGGCTTGCACAAGTGTCTCGGTGTTTTGAGAACCACTTGTGCTTGCTACACTTGGAGAGGGTTTATGTTGTTCCGGCTTTCCAATTTTAGGTGTAGATTCTACCTTCCTATGTGGACAACTAGAAGCAACATGTCCCTTTTCATGACATCTAAAACAAGGCATTTTATCAATAGACTTATTATGTGTGCCCTTTGACTTAGGTGTCTCACTAGTGTCATGTTCTTTCGTCTCAACTATAGTGACTGTTTCCTCTTTCTGATTTTTAAAGTCAGGTTTGGCTTCTCCTAAAATCTTATCACTAGAATACTGCACAAATTTGACTTTCTTAATCTTGGCATTGTTATTAGTCACCTTAGTTTCTTTATCCTTAACAAATTCAGACACAGGTTCAGATGCTACCTCTGATTCAACTGGTATATTAGTTTTATCCTGAGGCTGAGGCACATAGTTATCATTAAAAGGTGGAGGACTCTCATTATACCCTAAACCTACTGGTTTCTTAGACTGACGCTGTAAATCTAAGATCTTCCCTAGGTTCAGTGAAGAGTTCCTAAACTTTTCTAATTTACTATTCACCTCTGCAACCTTAACCTTAGCTTTAGCAAGCTCTACGTCTTTAATCTTAAGCTCTTTGGTTAACGCCTCAACATGTTCATACATTAGTTCTATTCTAACACACTGCTCACTCAGCTTGTCTTTTAGAATTATGACATCTTGTGCATCTGCCTTAAGCTTATTTCTAAGATCTTCTTCTATATCTAAGAGGCTAGCATTGAACGATTTTAAGGATTCATTTTGAGCGGTTAGATTAGTATGTGTTTCTAGCACTAAATTTAATCTATCATTAGTAGTAGCACAGAAAGCACATAAATCTCGGAATGTAGAGGAGTTCAGAATTACCTTTGCGTGAGCTGATTCCACGTTTGCCATTTGTGCAACAAACTCTAGATTTGTCTGACTGTCTGACTTCTCCACTAGCACAGGACTAGTATCATTCTGGTTCATGTACTCTGCTTCTTCCTCTGCTCTGACACTTCCAGTCTCTGTTACTTCAGCCATGAAGGCTCTAGTGTTAGACTCTGGATGTGTACTCCAGTCGTATGTTCCATCGAGCTGTCTGTCAGATGTTACATTGGTTAACAGACCAGCTATGTTTGCCTCATTACTTGAACTACCCGGCTGATATCTCCCTTGAGACTGATTCTGGTATTGGTTCTGGTAGTTCTCAACTTTAGGTCTTTGACACTCTCTGTCAAAATGTCCTAACCCTTGGCAGTTGTAGCACTTAACTTTTGATTTGTCAAATCCAATCTTATTGTTGCTGACATTTAGATTTCTGACCGTTCTCTTGATGAATCTCTTGACTCGCTGAGTCACCATGGCCAGTTGCCATTGAAGATCCATCTCCTCTAAATCATCAGGATCTACCTGATCATAGTCTTCATCCCATAGAGCAGGATCGTTGATTTTCCCTTGAAATGAAGCCAAAAGATTTAAATGATCTTCAGCTGATTTTGCGCTCATCGGCATCCTTGAGTATCCTTGAGACGTAGATGCAGACTGAGTTGGCTTTTCTTCCGGTCTGGAGTACCCTAAGAAAGCCTGGCTCCCTGAGTCATCTACTTCAACTGGAGTCGCTGTTTCACCCGTAAAGAATGCTGTAGCCGTCTTTAATTCACGTGCCATTGAAGGTTTGGACTTGCCAAAATACATATCTGGATCCTGTACTTGGTCATACTCCCGTTCCTTCTTCAGCAATTCAAAGTTATAGGCCCTCAGCGTTCCTATAACTTTTTCTAGAGTTAGAGTCTCAAACTTCTCTTCATCATGCTTTATCGCGCCACATACATCTCCCATTTGGCTGGTAAAGCATCTAGAATTTTCTCAATCTTCTCTAACTCACGATACTCGACATCGTGGTTGTCTAACTCAGTCAACAAATGATAGAACATAGTAATGGTCTCATCCAGCTTTTCGTTTTTCAAAGCTTTGAAAATAGCAAACTGCTGCTTGAGCATTTCCATTCTACCTCTCCTAACCCTCGGATTACCTTCACACCTTTTCTCCAGTGCATCCCACAATTCTTTCGCAGTTCGTTGATTTCGAAATGTGTGCAGGATCTTCTGAGGTAAAGCCATTCGAATAATCGAGAATACTCGGTTCTCTGCCTCGTAAAGTTTCTTATCATCATCCTTCATCATTTGATATGACAAGACTCTTTGACGTCCCTCAACTTCTGTTGTAGGTGAAATGTATCCCTCGTCGATACAAATCCACATTCTCATATCATTAAATTGAGCGAAGTCGGCGAACCTATCCTTCCACCAATAATAATCCTCCAATTTCATCAGCTTAGGTGGAGAATTTGACTTTCCCACCTCATGATCCATTTCAATAAACGTTTGTAAACTTGTCATTCTTTCGTAAAAATTTAAATTTTAAAACTTAATTAATTTAATTCGAAATTAATTTAAATTAACACTTTCGAACTTGAGGAAGTTCGAATTTAATTAATTTTAAATTTGTTTGAAATTAAATTCGAAATTAAGTTTGAAATCAAACAAATTCGAAAATAATGACAGATTCGAAGATGTTGCCAAATTCGAATATTTAAATTCGAGTAAAGGGAAATTCGAAAATGAGCAAATTTGAATCAATGAAACTCGAATCAAACCCTAAAATAACTTCGACAGGAGCGTATTTTCTGACAAATTCGAATTTCGAAGAAACCCTAATACCCCCTTGATGTTCGAGCGCCGCAAGTTCGAAAAACGGCTAAAAGTTTGAATTTTTCAACTTTTCGGATTAAACCAAAGTTTTTAGGATTAAAAACTCTGATTTCGATAAAAAAAAATGAACTTATAAGAACTTTTTCCTGATATCTTACTTGAAAAACTTGAAATCTATCCAAAAACGTGATTTGATAGTCCAAAAACGTCAAGAAACCACAGATGTTACTTGTGAACACGAAGAATACCACAAACACCCTTATGGCTTTGATACCACTTGTAAGGTCGCCTGACTACGTATCCTATCTTGATGCGACACCTGCCAACTAGTGCGGATTCCTCGTTAGCGGCTTGACGGATAGACCACGCACACCGAAACACGGAGACTAGCACAATGATAGACGAACAACGGAACGTCCCTACACGATGATTCTCTCCAAACGAAACTCTTTGAATGCTAGCAAGTTCGAGATCTCCCTTTGCGTTAATCACTCTGAAATTCTGTAAAAGTCTGATAATTAATCGAATTAACCCTTAATTATAACACCCAGTTTGAATTTGTCTAGGACAAGTTCGAACTGGCCCAAGGCCTTTCGAACTTGTCATCTAACAAATTCGAATTTGATCCTTCAAACTTATGTTTGAACTTATCTTTGAACTTATCTTTGAACTTATTGTAATACATTACATCAAGTTCAAACATACATACAATCAATATCAAACATATATAATCAAACATATATCAAACATTTTGTTAGGCACAAAAAGGCCTCAGTCAAACCTTTCTGCATCTGAGGGGGAGATTATTAATCAAACCTGTTGATGCTTTTGAAGGTTGAATTTAAGGCCTGTTATATGCCTTGTTGAAACCTGAAAATGATTTGTAATATCAGCCTGAAGCTGTTCAATGTGTTGCATGTGTTGCAACAAAGGCAGTTTTGCCCAAGCTGTTCAGTCTGCTGAACAGGCTGAACATAAACTGTCTACGCTGCTCTACACTGGTGAGCAGCTTGGGCAGTTTATAAGTGTTCTGTTCTTTGTGAACAGAACCTGTTCTCTGTGAACAGGCTAAACACTTTATGAAATATCTTTCCAAGTCCTCATGTATTGTTTTTGGCTAGAAGATCAGTCTACAAAGTCGAAGACAAAGTGGAAAACAGAACTGCTCAGCCTGCCCAAGCTGTTCTGTTACATGAAGACAAAAGGTTATTTGAAAAAGGGTGACAGACCTTTTTCTTATATCAAAATAGGCCTTTACAAAGGAAGAAAAACACAAAGTTGACATTCCTTATTTAGTTAAAGGCAATGCAACAGTAGACAAAGTGAAAAAACAAAAGTTCTGCCCACATGAAGACGAGTCTGCTTTTCAGAATGTGCAGAAAAGGTTATGTTGTCTTTTCAACAAGACTTTACCTTTTTCATTCCGTCCAATGAAGAAGCTTCACTTAGATCCTCTGAGTGAGTATAAAAAGAAACTTCCAAGGATCGAAAGATCAAGCCAAAAAAAGCTAAGTGCTGAAACCAAGAGTGAACGTGCATTCAATGTAAGTCTTTCATGCATGCAAGTCTGCTTGAATAAAACATACAAACATTGAGAAAATTGTGTGTAGTTTTTAAATAGCTGTATTCACCCCCCCTCTACAGCTTAAAGCTATATACTTGCGATATCTTTTGGGACCTACAACTGGTATCAGAGCCAAGTTGGAGTGTGTGTCATTCTAGATCTCTCATTTTCCCAAAGTTTCCATGGACAACAGTGTTGCAAGTTCCTCTTCTATGACAATGGCTCAATGGGCAAACCTCCAACGTTCAATCATCAGAACTTTTCTGGTTGGAAGTGCAGAATGATGCTCTACTTAGAGAATCTGGATGTGCAACTACCAGAGATTGTAATGGAGGGTCCCTATGTGCCAACCTCTGTTACAACTATAACTCCTGCTGTTGAAGGAGCTGCTCCTGAAATCAGAACATTTGAGAAAGCAAAAGCTCAATGGTCTGATGAAGACAAAAGACTGGTGGCTCTTGATGCAAAGGCCAGAAACAATCTGGTCATCTCTCTACCTGATGATGTGTTCAAACAGGTTGAGAAGATGAAGACTACAAAGGAGATGTGGGATACTTTGTGTACTGTCTATGATGGACCCACAATCACACTTGACAACAGGATTAATAATCTTGTTAGACAGTATGAACTCTTCTTTGCAAAACCAAAGGAGACTCTCACTGAAACCTACACCAGGTTTACTGCTCTTGTAAATGATCTCAAAGCTGTTGTAATCACCAAGGACAGCTTGACTCTGGTAAACAAGTTCTTAGATGTCCTGCCTGAAGAATGGAATTATTTTTCTACAATTTTAAGAAATTCAGGTACCATCAAAAGTATGGATCTTGTTAACCTATATGGATCCTTACTAAATGATGAGCAGTCAAGGCAAAAGAAGAGAATTGCCTTGGAAATATCTAAGAAAGGTGCAGCCTTTGTGGCCAGTGTGAGACAACCTGTAATCAAGTGAGTGATGTGTTCACTCAACCTGATCAACAGGTTGATGATAAGGAGGAAATGTCTGATGAGGAAGACAATGCAGATATTGCTGAACTGGATGATGAGCAAATGATAGCCATGCTTGTCAAAAGGTTCAACAAGAAAAGGTTTGGAAGGAATATGCTGCAAGGAAGTTCAAATGCTGTCAAAAAGAAAGCATTTGACAAGACCAAAGCTGAGTGCTTCAAATGTGGCAAAACTGGCCATATAGCAGCTGACTGTGTGTCAAAAGCTGTTGGTTAGTCATCCAAACCACACAAGATAAACAGGGATGATGGCTATAGGGCTAAGTACCTTATGGCTATGGCTAAGCTGAGATAGTTGGAAAACTCAGTGGTTTCCAACCGGCAAAAGGGACTTATGGCAGAGACTTGTGACTGGGAGGAGTCTGATTCATCATCTGATGAAGAAGACAATAACTGTCTGATGGCCAACACTGATGTCCCATCAACAAGCAACTTCAAACAGGATCTGGCTGAAGCTGAAGCCTTTAGCAGCTTGGAGAACTGGAATCCTACAATGATGTATAAGGTACAAAATTTTATGGATTACAGTTCTGAAGAAAAAGTTAAAATGTTTGAATATATGCTTGTTGATCTAAAAGCTGCTGTTGAGAAGCATGCTGTTTTGTTATCTGAAATCTCTAAGCTTAAAACTGATATTGAAACAAAATCTAGTAAACTGGACAGTTTCCATAAGTTGGTAGCTGAGCTTGATGAATTAAAACACATCAATTCCATTTTACTGGAAGAAAAGAGAGAAACAGATATAAAACATGCTAAGCTTCAAAAGATAGTTGACTCTTGGTGCCAATCTGCACAAAAAGTCAGCCACTGCATAAGTCAGCAGATTCCTGCACAAATCCAAGCCTATCTTGGAGGGGATCTTGACACAGCAGCTTCTATTGTTGAGGTTAATAATTTAAAAGAAGACTTGTCCACTCTTGGTGAGCTTCCAAACACTTTTATTCAAAAAGTGAATGGTAAATTAATCTCAACAAACAGGTTTGTCAGACCTCAAAACACTGACAGCTCGTGTGAACCTAGCTCAACAGCTGCTGATGATATAAGTTTTCCATCAAATAAGCTTACTAAGTGCTCTGCTGATTCACACAAGCAAAAGAAAGGAAAGCATGTCCAAACTGCAGCTGTGGACACCAAATCTGTTGACAAAACAGGCTTTGGGTCTAAAGCTGATGTAAAAAGACATACTAATCCTTTTAATGTTGAACATTTTGAAAATAAGTTTTCAAAAGGTAAGCAGTCTGCCTTTAACAAGAGTAAGTCTCAGGCGAAGGCAAACCTGCTGTGATTTCAAATAAGTTTTCTAATCATAGTGGTAAACTGGTTTTAAATAAGAATAAGTCTTTCAAAACCAGAAATAATGATTATGTTAATAGGAAACATCAATCACATCTCAGGAAGAGCAAAGGCAAAGCCATTGCTCAGCCTGAGAGAGATGGGAATAGGTTTCCTAAACCTGTGGAAGTTCAAAAGCCAATTAAGCTTCCTGTCTTTGACATCTGTCCTCCTAAAAAGAGGAAAGAAGAGACAGGCAAAGCTGTAGCTATTGAACTTTCCACTCAAGCTGTTGATTCATCAAAAAGTAATAAGTTTGCTAAACCTGCTGATGGAATCAACAGAAATAACTCAGAATGTGTTTCTGAAAGGTCTTCTTCCAAAAATGCTAAAAGGAGAAAATGTTATAAATGTGGAATGAAGACACATCTGGCCAAAGACTGTCCTGAAACTGAGGACATGAGGCCTGCTGACTCTGATGGTTCCCTCACTGCTAACATAAACAGTGTTGGAAACATCTCAGTCAATGAGAGTGGTATCCAAACTGATACCATTGAAATAGGAAATATTAGTGTTGACATAACAAGTCCATCAACAAATGTTGATGAAGTAGGAGAACTCATCTCAGTGATGAGTTCCCCTAAAAATGACTAATATTCTTCTTGTCACTCTGCAGGGAAAACAACCATCCCAGGTTTGGTACTTGGACAATGGCTGCTCAGGACACATGACAGGTTGTAAGGACCTGCTGAGTGATCTCAGGCCTGAAAAAGGGCCAAAAGTCACATTTGGTGACAATGTACAGGGATCCACTGAGGGATATGGAACTCTTAAAGCTGGTGCTGCAGTGTTCAAAAGAGTAGCCTATGTGGTTGGACTAAAACATAACCTTGTTAGCATAAGTCAACTGTGTGATGCTGGCTATAAGGTTAACTTTTATGAGCACCTGGGTTACATATTGGATCCCCAAGGCAAAGTTGTGCTGTGTGCTCAACGAAAGAAAGGTGTATATGTTGTGGACTGTAAGAAAGAGTTGGTGACAGGTTTGCCTTCTATGACCTTTGTTTAAGATAAACTCTGCACAGCTTGTGAGAAAGGCAAGCAGAGGAAATCATCATTTAAATCCAAACATAACTTCTCTATTGATACTCCTCTCTTCTTAATCCATATAGACTTGTTTGGACCTGTTAATGTCCCAAGTCTAGGAGGAAGAAGATATACTCTAGTAATGGTTGATGAGTTCTCCAGTTACACATGGGTTATCTTCTTGAAGAGAAAAGGAGAGGCTGCTAGAGAAATTATTGGATTTGTGAAAAAGATGGAAATGCTGAACTCTGCCCAAGTGAAACAGCTTAGAAGTGATCATGGTACTGAATTCAGAAACAGTACTCTTGAGGACTTCTGTGAAGAGAAAGGAATCACTCTCAACTTTTCAGCTGTAAGAACTCCACAACAAAATGGAGTTGCTGAAAGGAGAAACAGAACTCTCATTGAAGCTGCTAGAACCATGCTGTGTGCATCTGGTTTACCTTCATCATTTTGGGCTGAAGCTGTTAACACTGCCTGCTTCACCCAAAACAGATCCTTAGTGGTAAAAAGGTTCAACAAGACCCCCTATGAGCTGCTCAAAGGGAGGAAGCCAAATGTCAGTTACTTCCATGTGTTTGGTTGTCCCTGCTTCATTCTGAATCAAAGGGACCAACTGGCAAAGTTTGAACCAAAAGCTGATGAAGGTGTGTTTGTTGGCTACTCTGCTATCTCCAAAGCCTACAGAGTGTACAACAACAAAAGAAAGGTGATAGATGAATCTATCAACGTCACCTTTGAAGAGTCCAAGAATGCTTCCACCAAAGCTGTTCCTGAATCAGTTCCAGGAGAACTAAACTTTGATGATCTTATGCATTCAAACAATGAAGAGGACTCAAAAGCTTCCACTACACCAAGTGTGGAACCTGTAAATCATGATGGGCATGATGATGATTATGTCAATACACCCTGTGTGAATAAGTGTACTGACCTAATTACAACTGCATGTCCTGAACCTATCAATGCTGATTTTCCTGGTTCCTCTACTGATATGTTCAACAGTGGTCAATCATGTTCAACAAGTGAACAGGCTCAAGACAACAGTGTGTCTGAAAATCTTGAGAGCTGTTCAACAGGACCTGCTGAAGCTGCTGATAACTCAGAAGAATCATCATTGAAGAATGATCCTAAGTGGATCAGATGTCACCCCAATGAACAAATAATTGGTAACATCAACAAAGGGGTACAAACAAGGTGGGACAGCTTAGGGAACTTCTGTATGTTCTCTAGTTTTGTTTCACTAATGGAGCCAAAGAAAGTGGATGAAGCACTAAAAGATGCCAATTGGATCACTGCCATGCAAGAAGAACTCAATCAGTTTGAGAGAAACAAGGTATGGAAGCTGGTCCCTGCTCCCAAAGGTAAAACTATAATTGGCACTAAATGGGTTTTCAGGAATAAAATGGATGAGCAAGGTCATGTCATTAGAAATAAGGCAAGACTGGTTGCTCAGGGTTATAGACAGGAGGAAGGAATTGACTATGATGAAACATTTGCTCCTGTGGCCAGGCTAGAAGCAATTCGTTTGTATCTAGCCTACGCTGCCCATAAGAGCAATAAGGTATTTCAAATGGATGTGAAGAGTGCATTTTTGAATGGGAAGCTGCAAGAAGAAGTTTATGTCAAGCAGCCTCCAGGTTTTGAAATTGAACAACATCCAGGTTTTGTCTATAAGTTGGACAAAGCACTCTATGGTCTCAAACAAGCCACTAGAGCCTGGTATGACACTCTTACTGAATTCCTTATGAGCAATGGTTATTCCAGAGGTAAAGTGGATACCACACTGTTCATAAAGAAGGTGAAATCTGATATTATGCTTGTTCAAATTTATGTGGATGAGATAATATTTGGTTCTACCAATGAGCAGTTATGCAAGAATTTTTCATTACTCATGAAATCCAAATATGAAATGAGTATGATGGGAGAACTTACTTTCTTTTTAGGATTACAGGTTAAACAAACCTCAACTGGAATTTTCATAAATCAAAGAAAGTATACTTTAGATCTATTGAAAAAGTTTAAATTTGATCAAAGTTCTCCTATTAAAAACCCAATGGCAACCAATGTAAAATTGGATGCTGATGCCAGTGGCAAAGCTGTTTCAGTAACAGCTTACAAAGGTATGATTGGGAGCTTGCTATACTTAATTGCTAGTAGACCTGATATTATGTTTGCCACCTGTTTGTGTGCTAGGTTCCTAGCTGATCCAAAGGAATCTCATCTAGCTGCTGTTAAAAGAATCTTCAGATACCTGAAGGGCACATCAGGTTTGGGTCTTTGGTATCCCAAAGACTCAAGTCTTGAACTAACAGGTTATTCAGATTCTGATTTTGCAGGCTGCAGGCTAGATAGGAAAAGCACAACAGGTGGATGTCAACTCCTTGGTGTAAAGTTGATAAGTTGGTGTAGCAAGAAGCAGAACTCAGTGTATACTTCTACTACTGAAGCTGAGTATATTGCTGCTGGAAGCTGCTGTGGGCAGATTCTGTGGATGCAGCATCAACTTGAAGACTATGGGCTTGTATATAGGAAAGCTCCTATTCTGTGTGACAACACAAGTGCCATAGCAATCTCTAACAATCCAGTATTTCATTCAAGAACAAAGCATATTGAAGTCAGACATCACTTCATCAGGGATCACATTCAGAAAGGTAATGTGGAGGTAAGTTTTGTTTCCACAAATGAACAGCTTGCAGACATTTTCACCAAACCTCTTGATGAAACCAGGTTTAATTACCTTGTCAGCAAGCTGGGCATGTTAAACAAAAGTGACTAAGTGTCCTTAAAGGTCTAAGACTTTGTATGTTTCACTCTGCTCAAGTTTCTCAGAACAGCTTAGACAGAACAGGCTATGCATGTTCTGTACTTAGCCATTTTTCTGAAATCCTTGAACAGCTTGAACATACAACAGGCTGAACAAAAACAGTTTATTCGTCCAGCCTGCTCTGATGGTCCATTCTTCACTCTGCTCATTCCCTCACACTGATTTACAAGACATTGTCTTGTAACCTGATCAGCTATTGGACACAACCTGTACCTACATGGCTGAACAGGTTGAGGGAACAGCTTGAAGAATGAACAGCTTGTGATGACCCTGCTCATCATAGGTTTGACCAACAGCTTAGACCAACAGTTTTTAATTACCTTTCTTCAAAATTAAGTTACTTAATTTCTGTTTTTATTTAACTTAATTACTGCGGATAATGTGGGTTACGTGTGTTAGTGATTAAAAAGGGCTCAAGTGGTCTGACAAACGGTCTGACATGGACAACCGTTCCGTTTTCCGTTAACGACTTTTTCAAATCAAGCCGCCCAAATATTTCTCTCTCATACCCTCTCACATTCAAATCCTATAAATACCTCATACTGTTTCATCTTCGTCTTCCTCACTACTATCATAAACCTCCTAAGAACCCTAAAAATCGACTAAGTGTCTTGTGCTTCTGCTACTTTCACTACTCTCAAAATGGCTCCCAGAAACAACCCCTTCCTACCAGTATTTGTTGGTGATGATGTGCAGAAACATTCATCAGTAACCATAATGCTAACCCTCAAACCCACTAACTACATTGCAAACCTCACAATCCCCAAAAACTATGTGGGGAAAGGTTATGACCAAATGGTGGAGTTTTTGACAGTTCAGCCGTTGAACTATACCATGACTGCTACTCCTGGTGTCCTGTACCAGGAGATGGTGTACGAGTTTTGGTACACTTATTCCTACAACCCCAACACCAAAGTCATCAAAGGGACTATTCTCAATGGGACTCAGACCATTGAGATCACTATTGATCTTCTCAGGGAAGTTCTTCATCTGCCCGTTGCTGATTCAAATGACATGCCTCAGCCTGAGAATGAACAAATGGGCAATCGGCTACGCTTCTGTGGTGTAGCAGAACCCAAAATTGGTGCTACGCTGTTCAGGAAGGATCTGTCTCCTACCTACAGCTTCCTGTTTGCCTCAGTGATGATGAGCTTCAGCAGCAAAGTTGGTTCATTTGACCAACTGAGCCGTGATGAAATCCCAATAGTCCTACAGCTGGTGGATGGGACTACAATGGACATGGCTAAGTGGATCTTTCTGAATTTGAGGAACCTGGTGCAGCAGGAGACAAGACCAGCTACTGTTCGATACCCAAGGATTCTGAGCCTCATATTCAGACGCATTTGTGGTGAGCATCTGTATAACTCTCAGCCCCTACTTCAAACTGCTGACTTCCCTGTAATAGGGAATAGAATTTTCTATACTGCTGTTCTTCCAAATGAACCTCCTCTATCAACACCAATGAGGAGGTTGTTAGGATTGGTAGAAGGACCCTCTGCTGTGAGGGTGGATCCAGAAGCTGCTCCCAAGGCAAAATCCAAAGCCAGGTCCAAGCATATTAAAAGGACCTTGGCAACCACTGAAGCTGGGCCTGTGCAAAATAAGGCCAAAACAGCTCAGTCTGAGTCTGCACCCTTAGCCTCTGTGGCTGTGGGGGAGCAGACTCCTCACCCTGGGTCATCTGTTGACCCTGAAGCCTTTGTGGCTGGTGCCTCTGTGGCACCTGAGACCATGGAACAGGTCAACCCAACTGTTCCTGACCCAGTCTCACACCCTGTCCAAACAGATCCTCTCCCCTCTCCTCAATCACCCACTTCATCCATCATATACCACCGCAAAAGAAAATCAGCCCAAACAACCAGCTCCTCTGTTCCCTCTCAACAGGGTTCAGTTGTAAGAGAAGCCACCCCTGCTGCCTCTCCTATTTTGGGAGAAGGTTCAGCAAATTGGAGCCTGCTTCACTCCAACCTGAGTCCACCCAGAGTCAGCCTAAACCCTCTGGTTCCTCCCAACAGGAACCAGTTGTACAAAAGGAGATAACCACCTCAACTATTCCAGCCTCCCAACAGGCTGAGGATATTAAAAGACAGGAGCCCTCTCCACTCCATACTGAGTCCACACTGTCCCCTACTCAAACTTCTTTACACCCTGAGTCTGCACGAGGTGCCCACACTGCTGATATAGACCAATCAGCAGCTCAGCCTCAAACTTCTGCTCATTGTTCTACACCAAACAGCTGCTGAGGGACCCACAACCCAGGCTGATGAACCTCAGGGTACATATGATCTTCGCGGATTTGGCTATTAAAATCAAAAGAATGAAGAAAGCCTAAGTATACCAAATACCACTGGCAGTGTACCAGTCGTAGATAGTACAGCTTGAAGCTGACCTCGGGGATTATCGAACTCATGGAACGGCAAAAAGGATCGAGATACCGATACTAGGATTATCACTAATATCTAGCCACTTATAAGGAGGAAATGATGGATTACCTACAAACTAAACTAAACTAAACTACGAAATGCATGAATGCACCTAAGATCGAAATTAAACTAAGATACTTAAACTAAAATGAGAGATAAAGATAAACTATGATGATCTAAACTATCAAAAGCAAATAAGCAAGATAAAGATCAAATAATAAAAGCAACACCCACTTGGAATTGTTCTTTAGGATTTATGAAAAGGAATTAAGTGAATAAACACTCAGGATGTTTTAGTTGAAACAGAAAACAAGTTAGAACTAAATCCAACCGTTTTAACATTTAAAGCACAAATGTATGTCAATCAAATGCGTACAAGACAATTAAAGAACACATCCCGCTAATTTTAGGAATCAAGTATGGAGTTCTCCAGTATTCCCCAACCCCATAAAACTAGCGAAAACATGCATTTTTATGAAAGAATCAACCAACTAAAACTAGTTTTTAAAACCAAAACTTTCTACACGTCAAGCGCTCGGAATCGGTTTTAAACATTCATTTTAATCGAACAAACACATATCATATTCATGAAACTTAAAGATCAAATTAACCCTATGATCACAATAATGCTAAGGATCAATTTCATGCAATAATTTCACAATTTATCAACTAGTTACCATATTATAATCACAATAATGCTAGAAATGGCAACAAACTAACAAATCACACAAATTTGATAAAGTTTGTAAAAAAATCAGCATTTTGAATTCAATTCTCATGATCACAATAATGCTAGAAAATCAAACTTAACACCGATTTTGTCAATTTCAACGCATCAATTAAATCATACACAATTGAGACATACACTTTTCCAACTAAAACATCAAAATCTTTTCATATATCCATCAAGAAACAAAATCCAAGTGAGTGTTAACAAGACTACTCACTAATCATGCTAATAACAATAAAATAAACGAAATCTAAACTAAACAAAACCATATCAGAAAGTTTTAAGGAAAGATTGTACCAAAACCGTGGCTAAAGATGATGAAATAGGAGAAGAAATCGTAACCGAATGCTTGAATCACCAAGGAAAACCGAATGCTTGAGCTAATCTAACCCTAACTATGCTTGGAAATCGAAAACCCTACTTACACCTACTAATCGCACCTTAAAATGTGTGATAAAGGCGGCTATACTAAAATAAAAACGAAGATTGCCCTAAATTGGTCGTTGCTCTCTTTTTATATATCTGACGTGTCGTGGTCACGACAAGATGTCGTGATCACGACCCTGGGTCGTGGTCATGATCCCAGGTCGTGGTCATGACGTGTCAGATTTCAGCAAAATGCAATGTGGCTTCAGAGGAGATCGGCTAAATCCGTAGATTCGTCGTTTTCACTTCATTTTCCATCCTTTTTGGCAACATGGCGGCTTCAAACCTACGAAATATAAAATATGAAGCAAATCAGTACCATTTCTATATAAATCGAAGCAAAAACCGCCAGAATGTAAGGCAAAATGATACGAAAAATATATACAAAAGATGTCATATCAAATAACCCCACACTTGAGCATTGCTTGTCCTCAAGCAAACCTGCTCAAAAATATCCTAAGCTAAACCTCATCTCAAATAACTCTCTCAATCATAACGCGTAAATAGACTCGAAAGCAATAAAGATCCGTAAAAGAATGCATTTGAGACTAAAAATGGCAAGAAAGAGCTATCCAAACTAAGAGACGCAAAAACTATAAAATAGCATGTTAGATACTTTCGAACCTAGCAGCATGAACTAACACCTCACAAGGATTTCACTCAACACTCATACGTGTATAGGCTAATGTGTATATATGCACAAAAATCCGCTCGGTGCCAAGCATGTCAACAATATAAGCATAGGCTTGAAAGTAAATCACATCTCCATCACATGTAATGAAAACTCAGCACATAAAGGACTTATGGGATGTAAGGCGGCTAAGGCTAAGGGTGTGGATAATATGGGAAAAAATGGGTGAAAACAAAAGAAATCTGACAGATGAGAAGGCAGCCGAACACAACTAGAAATAACAAATCTATGTACAAAAAGAACCATGAATAACAAATATAAAACTACATCTAACTATATACAAAACTGAAGCAACCCTCAACAATACAACTGCCAAGAACCAATGTAAAGCTGAAGAATTTATTATTTCTTTTTCTTTTCTTTTTTTTTCTTTTTCTCTTTTTTTTTATATATATTTTTTTTCTTTTTTTTATATATACATCTCTTTTCTTTCTTTTTCTCAATAAAATATCTCTGGATTCATTGATCATCTTAGCTATCATGACCGATACTCAAAAACCACAGCTTTTACTAAACTAGAATCGGCGCGCATCGACCAAGAGAAACAAAAACTGAATGAAAAAGTATTAGAGGGCCCCACAAAGCTAACATAAACTCAAACCCATAGGATATATGCATCAAGGCTCAATAAAAAGATAAGCAGCTAAAAGAACAATAAAAATAGATAAACTAACCGCTGCACTTCAAATCAGATCCCAAATAAAGGTAAAAGAAAGCAAAAAGGCTATAAATGGCTCATAGTGTGGCTGTCACCGAACTGAAAGGAAAAAGGCTCAAATGGGGCTACTAGGGGAGAATAAAGGGTGAAAGATGAACAAAAGAAAGCTAAAAATGGGTTATCCTAAAGATGCCTCTATATGTGTGCCAAATTTTCAAAAATTGTGATTTTGACATGTATTTAAATTCAAGTTCTACTTGTATTAGTCAACACAGACATAAACACACATCAAACGAAAATGAGCATAAAAATGATGCTATACGGCTCAAATTCTCGCGAATGAATAATAAGGGTAATCTTTGTGTTAATATCATGCTGTTTCGGTTCAAATATTCACAACATGCAATCAAAACGTCTCTCACTGTTCAAATAGCATCAAACTCACTAAGTTAGTCTCGCATGCAATCTAAACAGAACAATATTACTAAAGAGTCTAACGCGTTTAAAAACGAGAGAAAAATTTAAAAATTGGCTAAAATTAGGATACACATGCATAAAATGCACTAAAGCAGGCTATAACTTCGGACAAACAGCTCAAAATGCCAATTTTATCATCCCACCCCACACTTAACATAGACAGTGTCCTCACTGTCTAAAACAGTATGCATAAGTATGGGAATGAACAATAAACAAGAACAGAAAAACTCCCCTGAATAGATGATCGCTGCTAGGTGGATCTGGACGATGAAGCTGAACTGACTGCCAGCGAACATCTCTGCCATGGTCCGACCTTGCGAAACCAATCAATCACAACACAATCAGATCAGGATGTAAGCAGCAAAAAATGATAAAGTAATTAATATGTACAGACCAAAAGAGCAAAAATAAAGTGAATAAGTGTAAATGTTTAAGTACATAAACAAAAGATAAGAAATAAAAATGTCCAAGAGTCTAGAGAATCAATCGAGGAGGGCTTGTGCGGGTCTATGGAAAAGAGATCGAAGTTTCTTGTGATGGATGGGATCCTGGAACTCTAACCACCGATGGAGGTTGTTATGAGGTAGTGGTGGATCAGGTTGAGCACGAGGTGGTGGGACGGGCTCAGGGGAAGGCGGTGGTGTAGCTATGCGAGCTCGTGTTCTTCTGTGTGCCATATTTGAACCAATGCTGAAATCCTCGACACTCAAACAACATACTCAAATATTGCCATAAAGAATGAGCTGCACAAATCATGAATCAGGGCATCAAATTACCAAAGAATTAATATAGATAATCAGACCTTTCAATCTCTGGTATGTAAAATCAGTTTAGAACCAAAACCCCTTTCATAAAGCAAACTATAAATCACTTTGCATGAAGAAGGGTTTACCCTAGCTGTTAAATACAAAGAACAGATGAGGAAAATGAACTAGCAGCCCAAATATTTGCATGAATTAGGGCTCAATCAGTGCACATTATACCCTAGTCAAACCCAAGCATGTTAAATCGACTCAATCAACTAACCAGTAGCCGAAATTACCTCAACTTCGTGAATAAATATGAAGAAATCAGGGTGGAAACAGGAATCGTGAGTGAATCGCGTAAGTGGGTGAGTCTGGTTCGTGGGGACTTTGTGCGTGGCTGAATCAGTGAGGGTGATTGGTGCGTGGGTGTGTGAACAGACCTGCAGTGTCGTTTGATGATGAAATCAAACCCCAAAAATCTGCTATTACTGGTGTTCTTCTTGGTGTGCGCAGGCCAGAGGAGAAGAGGGAAAGAAGGGGGGAAAATGAGAGGGATAAAAGAGGGTTTAAAAAAAACGCAGGTTGTTTAATTATATTTTTTTTTTTTTAGTTTTATTTTTTTTTAAAAAAAAAGGGATTAATAAGGGTTTTATTTGAGAGTGTAGTGAGGGCTGTAGTGGGCAGAAAATAATCACGATGGGATGTCTGAGATGTCGAGGGCAGTGTAGTGGTCACTACATTGACCATTACAAAGCAGATGGGTCAAGATTCTGTTCTGCAAGGTTTGGAGTTTTAAAACTAGTCATGGGGAGTGTAGTGATCACTACCTTCAGATCAAAATTTGGATACACATTCAGCTTTGCAATTAGACCCCAATCAGAATGATTTACAACTTTGATCAGACATGACCACCCAAACACCATCCCTTTAACAAATATTGAACAATAAAGCATTAAACAACCCATCAATAAAGATCAACGCTCGAAACCACATGTATTCAACCCCACACTAACTTGAAAATAAACCTCTAAAATGATCAAGACCTTAAAGCTTTTATTGCGACTCAAAATTCAACTTAATTTTGACGAAAATTAAGACTAAAATTTAACTAAAATGCATGTGACATTTGATAAGCAATTATGATAAAATTGAAGCTCAATGCATATCATATAACTAGTATATAGCAATATAAACAATGCAAGAGATAACTTATGATATGCAATTCAACTAAAACTAAGAACTCACTAAATGCAATATACTAGACTTAAGAGAAAACTCAGATTTGACTTTTAAAAAGTCAAACCAACTTCACTAATTTATTAAATTTTGCAAACTAAAACCTTAAATATCAAAACAGAAAGTCAAGATACTTAAAGACGATATATTTAGGCATTATTTAAGCTAGGAAGTAAGAGAAATGAAGCTATGAAATGCAAGTAATTAAGAATTAAAGAAAGCTAACTAAGACTCAAAAAGTCAATCAGCAAATAAAAGAAATGAAACAAACATATATGCTTTAAAAACAACTCCCCTAACATCAAACTTGCAATCCTAAGATACATAATCAATGCAATGGGGACTTATTTAACCTAAAAACAATCAAAGACATAAATAAAAATGCAAACAAATCAGTCTTATAAAGACTTCAACTTATGAAACATGCAAGATCAAAAGAAACAAACTAAATGTAAACGATATAATTAAGTAATTTTTTTTTTTTGTCGGAGTGCCTCCCGAAAGCGCTTGTTTTTGGGGAGTCATTAGCTTGACTCGAATGCACTATCCTCATTATTTTCAAACAATTCCGAGAAATGGGGAAACATACCTTGATTATTTAGCACAACAAACATATTAGCAACCTTACTTGTACACTTCGCATTGTGCTTGAAACAATTGCATATTGAAGGTATTTCCCAACTCTTTGACGTTACCCATTCTTTCATTGGATCTTTTGGCTTCTTTTTCCGATACACTGCTCTCTCATTGAGTCTCCGTGCTTTTGCTCGTGTTGGGGAGGCTTGTGTGTGCTTATGGACCAACAATCGCTCCAACTCCTTTAAGTCATATTCTGGATTGAATTCCTCTTCGCAAACAACCATTGGGGACTTCAAAGCCAAATCCATAGCCTCTATGCCAAACTCAGACTTCAAAACATCCATGGGACTCATCAATGCAAAAGGTGGGAATTGAGCTGTACTTCGTGGGCTTGGACATTGCTCCTCATCCATGGTCGTCTTTGACATCTCATCCGTCTTAATCTTGATAACAGTGCCACTCATCGGAATACAAGCGTCTGAAGAGTATGAGAGTTTTGGGTTATCATGTTGTTTCTCATGGAATGTCGGGTAGAGATGAGTCTCATCATAAACACACTCCATATCTTCATCTGAATCACTCAAGTCACTATTGAAAGCGTGAATATTTTGTGCTTCGTATGAATGCAACTCTCCTAACTTCTCAACTCCACTACTCTCATACTTTTCACATCCTGCATCCTCTACTTCATCCTTAAGTGGCATATGACCAGACAACTCTTCCAATTTCTTGATCATGGATCTTTCCCAAATATCAAACTCAAGATTTCTTTCCTCTTGAGTGGCCATGAATTTCAACAGCAACTCCTCCAAACTAGATGTGTTCTCAGATTGGGATTCCGGAGGGGTTTCATATGAAGGCTGGATGTATTGGCTTTGATAATGATCTGGAGTGGGTTGGTATGATGGATAGCATTGGTATTCATTGTGATATTGGGTGGAAGGGTAATCATTTTGAGGCTCATAGTATGGAGGTTCATGATAAAAGGAAGGGGTTTCAGTCACGTAAGCATAAGGGTCAACTGGATTATGTGGCATGTGATGTTGAAAATTCTCAAAAGAAGATCCATTGTATATACCCCCATAGGACCACATATCTAGCTGCCCCATATCATATCTCGATCCTCCTTGACAATAAACCTCATCATAGCTCTCATTCCATATCTCATGACCATATTCATCCATATTCAACAGATTCCCCTACACAAAACAACGCACAGACAAACAAAACAAAGCAGAATAGAAATAGTAAAAAGAAACAAAGCAAATAACTCTCCAAGGAAAGACTTCCTGAGAGAGGATCGACTAAACTACCAGCTAGAATCCTTTCTCAATATCTCTAGCCGTTCCCCGGCAACGGCGCCATTTTGATCTTCGCGGATTTGGCTATTAAAATCAAAAGAATGAAGAAAGCCTAAGTATACCAAATACCACTGGCAGTGTACCAGTCGTAGATAGTACAGCTTGAAGCTGACCTCGGGGATTATCGAACTCATGGAACGGCAAAAAGGATCGAGATACCGATACTAGGATTATCACTAATATCTAGCCACTTAAAAGGGGGAAATGATGGATTACCTACAAACTAAACTAAACTAAACTACGAAATGCATGAATGCACCTAAGATCGAAATTAAACTAAGATACTTAAACTAAACTGAGAGATAAAGATAAACTATGATGATCTAAACTATCAAAAGCAAATAAGCAAGATAAAGATCAAATAATAAAAGCAACACCCACTTGGAATTGTTCTTTAGGATTTATGAAAAGGAATTAAGTGAATAAACACTCAAGATGTTTTAGTTGAAACAGAAAACAAGTTAGAACTAAATCCAACCGTTTTAACATTTAAAGCACAAATGTATGTCAATCAAATGCGTACAAGACAATTAAAGAACACATCCCGCTAATTTTAGGAATCAAGTATGGAGTTCTCCAGTATTCCCCAACCCCATAAAACTAGCGAAAACATGCATTTTTATGAAAGAATCAACCAACTAAAACTAGTTTTTAAAACCAAAACTTTCTACACGTCAAGCGCTCGGAATCGGTTTTAAACATTCATTTTAATCGAACAAACACATATCATATTCATGAAACTTAAAGATCAAATTAACCCTATGATCACAATAATGCTAAGGATCAATTTCATGCAATAATTTCACAATTTATCAACTAGTTACCATATTATAATCACAATAATGCTAGAAATGGCAACAAACTAACAAATCACACAAATTTGATAAAGTTTGTAAAAAAATCAGCATTTTGAATTCAATTCTCATGATCACAATAATGCTAGAAAATCAAACTTAACACCGATTTTGTCAATTTCAACGCATCAATTAAATCATACACAATTGAGACATACACTTTTCCAACTAAAACATCAAAATCTTTTCATATATCCATCAAGAAACAAAATCCAAGTGAGTGTTAACAAGACTACTCACTAATCATGCTAATAACAATAAAATAAACGAAATCTAAACTAAACAAAACCATATCAGAAAGTTTTAAGGAAAGATTGTACCAAAACCGTGGCTAAAGATGATGAAATAGGAGAAGAAATCGTAACCGAATGCTTGAATCACCAAGGAAAACCGAATGCTTGAGCTAATCTAACCCTAACTATGCTTGGAAATCGAAAACCCTACTTACACCTACTAATCGCACCTTAAAATGTGTGATAAAGGCGGCTATACTAAAATAAAAACGAAGATTGCCCTAAATTGGTCGTTGCTCTCTTTTTATATATCTGACGTGTCGTGGTCACGACAAGATGTCGTGATCACGACCCTGGGTCGTGGTCATGATCCCAGGTCGTGGTCATGACGTGTCAGATTTCAGCAAAATGCAATGTGGCTTCAGAGGAGATCGGCTAAATCCGTAGATTCGTCGTTTTCACTTCATTTTCCATCCTTTTGGCAACGTGGCGGCTTCAAACCTACGAAATATAAAATATGAAGCAAATCAGTACCATTTCTATATAAATCGAAGCAAAAACCGCCAGAATGTAAGGCAAAATGATACGAAAAATATATACAAAAGATGTCATATCAACATACCATCCCTTTGGTGAGGCTACTCCTTCTATGCAAATTCCATCAGCAGGTTTCACCACTGCTGATGTTGAAATGCATATCCCATCTCCCCATAATGAGGTGCTTTTACACCAAGGCACTTCAGAGGGAACACCCACTGGCCTTCATGAAGGTGTTGCAACACAAGCAGCATCTGAAAGGCCCCCAACATCAACCCCCTCTCCTGATGATGCAGCTATAGCCACTACTGTGGGACCCTTTGACCCCTCCAAGCTGGGCCACATTACTTTTGCCCAGGCTATCGAGCTTCTCTCAAATGTTCCTCTTCCCTCTCCATCACATCCTCATACACCAGCCTCATCATCTTCTTCTCCATCAACCCAATCTAAACAGTCCACCCATACACCTCCATCCCCTAAAGACCTGCCTTTGAAGGATCAGCTTTCTCTGCTGACCACCAAAGTTGGTTCTTTAGAAACTACTATGACCTCTCTACCCTCTCTTATTTCAGACTCTGTGTCTGAACAGCTTAAGGGATTCTTTGATTTGTTCAAAGATTCCTTCCCTGCCCCTCCACAAACTGATAATTCTCCACAGCTGCTTGCTCTCACTGCACAGCTGCAAACTGTGTCCACCTCCCTCTCCTCAATTCTTTCACTACAACAGGACTCTGTGTCCTCAATGACAGTTATTTCTCAACAGCTGTCATCTCTCCTCACTTCTTGCAATTCTACACTTCCTGCTACTCTGGCCAGCTTGAACACACTCATTGGTTCCCTATCCAATTCTGTGTCATCAAACCTTGCTGATGTGCAAGATTCTCTAGAACTACATCTTGCCCAGCTTCAAAGTTTGCTGTTCACAGCTTCTGATAGGGAAAACATTGTTAAGCTGACCTCCCTTGCTGATACCCAATCCTCTTCTCTTCAAACCTGTCTTTCACAGCTTGCAGAGGTGAAGGACAACCTGGCTTTCTTAGTGAATAGCCTGGTTGGCCCCAAGCCTGCTGCCAAAACTGGTGGCAAGCCTGCTGACTTTGTGTCTTCAGGCAGACCAGGTGTTGAAGGTGCTGGTCCATCTCCTTCAAAGGGGGAGAAGTCGTCTGCCTCGAAGACTAAGTCTAAGGGGGAAAAAACTTCTTCTCCTAAGGAGAAATCAGTGCCTGCAATACTCACTGGTCAACCAGCAGGAGCATTTGCAACAGGTACAATGGAGGGTGCCTCCCACGCTGCTCAGCCTACTCAGGCTGAAACTCAAAACCCTGCTCAATCTAAGGGGGAGGAACTTATTCCTGAGGACAGGCCAAGCAGCAGAAGGAGGCATCTGATCTTACAAGAAGAAGAAGAAGAGGAGGAGGAAAGTACTGAAGCTGCTGTTACTACAGCAGCTAAAGAAAAAGAAAAAGCAGCAGTTGATCCCCTACAGTAGAAAGCAGCAGAAATCAAATTTCACAAAGCCAGGGCCAAAGAAATGGGTCGTCCTATGCACAGATGTTTTGAGTTTAGAGAAGAACAGCTTCAAGCCCTGGAAGCTTTAAGGAAAGAAGAAGAATCTACCAAAGCTGCTAAGTCTTTTGCACTTCAAGAGGCAAGGAAATCAAAATGTCCTCTCTGGTTGTGCAAAAGAAAATATTGGAAGCTGCTAAGGGATCAGCAAAAGAGAAGGAAGCAGAAAAAGAAAAGGGTGCTCTGGTCTCAGTGACCAAAACTTCAGTGCCCTCTGCAAGAGCTCAGTTTCACTTTGACAACCTGGCAAGAAGAAAATTTCAAGATGTTGCTGATAGAAGGCTTGCCAAGGAAGCAATTGTCAAAGCTGTGCCCATATCAAGAAAAGGCAGTCAGTGGAAGTTGAAAATATCAAGAATGGGTGCAACAGGCCCAGAACTAGAAACATATGACTACACTGACGTTGCACAAATGGGGTACAGAGAATGGATTGAGCTGGCAGTTGCTCTAAGTGAGTCTAAGTCAGAAACTGCTAAGACTGTCAGAGCATATGTCAAGAAGCTGATGGAAAGAGTGAAGAATCTTGGACTGATCTCCAAAGAGGTTAGTGAAGGTGTCTATGTGACACAACCAAAAATAAAGGCCAGGAGGACAAGAAAGGACACTGAGATGGAACAACTCCTCATCCTGATAGAACAAGGTGACTATGCTATTGAGATGAAAGGAGTTGATCACAGCCTGCCTAGTGGAATTGAGTTTGAAGATGGCAAGATCATTAAAGAGCCTGAGCTGGGGGCATTTTTTGTAGATCCCTTAACTCAGAAGAAATGCTTTCAGAGAGCATCAGATCTATACAAGGTGGATCTAAGACAGCTTGTAGCCTTCAGACTTGCAGTTTCATTCAGGCAGTCAAGCAGGTGGAGAGCAGCTATCTGGGATCAGTGCAGAGGCTGTTATGAGAGAGGAGAACTTGAAGATCCCAAGTTTATGATCATAAGAAGTGAGATTGAAGAACTTGAGGATACTAGAGAGGAACTTGAGAAGATGTTTGAAGGTCCCCCTCCATTGTGATGAAGTCCATCTACCATCTGGGTAGGTGAAGAATGGAAGTTGTCCATCAGTTGGACAGGCTTACCATTATCTGCTCCCAACAAAAACAGTCCAAAATCTGATGTACATTAGTTGTACTTTATTTACATAAGTTGTAATTTTCTCTTTTGCATTAGTTGTAATATACATCAGTACATCAGTTGTACTTTTGTAAGAACATGTGTTGTTCTAATGTAATCAAAAATCAGTGTATATACAAACTGATCTTTTACTTTATGTTGATGTTGTAATCTTTATTTCAACGAATGTACTGTAAAAATATATAGTGACTTTTGATAAGGCCAGCTTAGACTGGTTATTGCAAATAGGGGGAGATTGTTAGGCACAAAAAGGCCTTAGTCAAACCTGTTCTGCATCTGAGGGGGAGATTATTAATCAAACCTGTTGATGCTTTTGAAGGTTGAATTTAAGGCCTGTTATATGCCTTATTGAAACCTGAAAATGATTTGCAATATCAGCCTGAACCTGTTCTATGTGTTGCATGTGTTGCAACAAAGGCAGTTTTGCCCAAGCTGTTCAGTAACAGGCTGGACATAAACTGTCTACGCTGCTCTACACTGGTGAGCAGCTTGGGCAGTTTACAAGTGTTCTATTCTTTTTGAACAAAATCTGTTCTCTGTGAACAGGCTAAACACTTTATGAAATATGTTTCCAAGTCCTCATGTATTGTTTTTGGCTAGAAGATCAGTCTACAAAGTCGAAGACAAAGTGGAAAACAGAACTTCTCAGCCTGCCCAAGCTGTTTTGTTACATGAAGTCAAAAGGTTATTTGAAAAAGGGTGACATACCTTTTTCTTATATCAAAATAGGCCTTTACAAAGGAAGAAAAACACAAAGTTGGCATTCCTTATTTAGTTAAAGGCAATGCAACAGTAGACAAAGTGAAAAGACAAAAGTTCTGCCCACATGAAGACAAGTCTGCTTTTCAGAATGTGCAGAAAAGGTTATGTTGTCTTTTCAACAAGACTTTACCTTTTTCATTCCGTCCAATGAAGAAGCTTCACTTAGATCCTCTGAGTGAGTATAAAAAGAAACTTCCAAGGATCGAAAGATCAAGCCAAAAAAAGCTAAGTGCTGAAACCAAGAGTGAACGTGCATTCAAAGTAAGTCTTTCATGCATGCAAGTCTGCTTGAATAAAACAGTACTCAGTGTCTAAGCTGTTCTTGTTCAAGCTGTTCCTCTGAGTCTTGTAAACACAGTGAGTGATTCTTAGTGAGTGTATTCATTGTAACTAGTTTAAGTCTGTCTTAGGCTAGTTAAACATACTGTTGTATCTATCATCTCAGCTTGAACCTTTCCGCATTCAAGCTCGTTTGTAATTAACATTTGTTGATAATACATACAAACATTGAGAAAATTGTGTGTAGTTTTTAAATAGATGTATTCACCCCCCCTCTATAGCTTAAAGCTATATACTTGGGATATCTTTTGGGACCTACACACTTGTAAATGTATAATAATAGACAAATTGCCTTTTACAAAATATGTCTATACTTAGACTGCTATCATCACCCAGGGTGCACTAACAGTAGAGAAAAGCAGGAATGTCTTGTAATGGGACAAATTTGCTTTTCTGCACCAAGATAAATCTGACAAAGCAGTTTTGTCTTCTTACTGCAGAATCTTTGTCTTTACCTTTTTGTCTTTGTTGTCCTTAGATTTACCCTAAAGTAGAATGTCAACTTATGACCTTTATTCTTCCTTGTAAAGCTATTTTGGTATAAAAATGGTTTGTCACCCATTTCAGATATCCTTTTGTCTTCATGCTTCAGAACAGTTTTGGTAGATACTTAGCAGTCATGATTTTTCACTTTGTCTTGAATTTGTAGACTGATCTCAACGTTCAAAACTTTGAATGAAGGTATGGAAACATATTCCATAAAGAGTTAACTCTGTTCACAAAGAACACAACACTTATCGGTGTCAAATCTATCTAACAGGCATGGACAGCTTAGACATATTTTGTCAAACCTGTCCAACAAAAATGGATAATTTTGGCAAACTGTCAGGTTACAACCAATGTAACAGTGTAAAGCAGACTTAGGATGACTTTGCAAATCACTTATCATGTTTGATAGAGGCATTAAAAAGCCTTAAAGTCTCCCCTAAGTGTATCAATTAGGTTTGATTAGAACTCTCCCCATATGATATAGAACATGTTTGATTGAGGCATTTTTGTGCCTAACAAATATTTACCCACAAATAGCATAATTTAAACCATAATAAAAATAGACTCTTATTATTCCAACTCAAATAATTTAAGCAACCAACTTTCAATTATTAATGTATCATTCAAAATTACAAATAATTTTCTAATTTGGAGCTTTAACACCAAGGATGTTGCATGACATGCAGAGAATTTTTTCTCTATCTTTGACTGATAATGACTTTGTTGGCCACTAGTAGTACTACACTCAACTCTCAATTATCAGTTCTTAAAAATATATATTGACTTTCCTGCATTTCTGCAGTTATAAATCCTTTATAAGTTTTCACTAATTATGTTTACTAATTGAAATCTAAAAATGATCTCATTAGACTTAACAACTAATTATTCTTTAGGATATGCTCAAAGAGTTTAAAATTTTCATAAGGTCTCTTGTTACAATAATTCTATTAGGGCTTACGTCTTTCTTACATCTTTATTTGATATACTTGTCTTTTATGAGTAATTAATATTTTCTCATAATTTTATTAACTTTTATTTAATGATTTGGCTTGTGGAATAATTTTACGAAAGTTCTATAACTATTGTCACATTTAAGAGTTGAAGGTACGAAGATTCTTTAACCATGAACTTTTACTAAATATTTATTCTGTTATTATTTTTCGTTTTGTACCTTTAACAGCCCGTCGCAACATGCATTGTTAGCTGAAATGTCTAGGGTTTCCACAGTTGAGGAAGCCTCGACCCTTCTTCTGACACACTTCACTGTCGTTTCCTATTTTTTGGTAATCAAAGAAGAGAAATGAAGTCAATTTAACGTTATTACATTTTTTTAATTATTTCCTAAATAAAAATCCTTAGGTTGTGGTGTCGTTGATTATGCTCAACCCATGGTTGATAACCTTCAATTGCAAGCCGCTTATTTTTTTTGAATGACAAACTAGTCTACTCCTACTCTTAAACTATTTCTTTGTCCCAAATACAGACTTTATATATACTTATTTTCACCACCTAAATTCAAACATGCATCCGACGGGAGTCGAACCCGTAACCTCACACTTAATGAGTTATGATTACCATTGGTTACAGGTCGCTTATGAGTTATGATTATCATCTTTGTTTTATTTTCAGTTATATGGAATTTGAGTGGTCTTAATTACTTAATGAGTGTTAATTAACATTTTAGTAAGAATAAACAAAAAACTCATTTTGCCGGAATAGGAGTGATCGTTTCCTTGGTTTAAACAATAAAAAACTAAATTCAAAGCTACATAAACCAAACCATTAATCGAAAAGAAACCAAATATTTAATATGCAAAACATACAATCAAATATCAAACGACAAACATAAAATTTTTGGCTAATCACCAAAAATAGCAAAAAATTTATATTTTTTTTATCAATAATAGTAACATGTTTTAAAATTTATCAATAATAGCAACAATTTTTTTTTTTTGTTATCGATAATAGCAATGTTGACTTCATGACATGTTTACCTGGTCACCATTGCTATAATTGATAATAATAAAAAGTTGTTGCTATTATTGATAACATTTAAAAAAATTAGTTTTTTTATTTGAATTATAACAATCCACACATTGTTCATTTATATAAAGATTGATATATATAAGTTTTTGTTGTATTGAGTTGAACTTTTTCAAGGCTTTTTGGATGATTATTTGATTTGATAACTTCGTAATCTACGTTTCTATGATCTTTTATTTTCGTAGTTGAATCATCAAACTCAATATTTATCCACAACCTGTCATCTCTATTTCATGTTACCACCTTCAACAGCAAATAAAATTAAGTAATTAGAACAAATCATACATTTATGACAATTACAAAGTTGAATACGATAATGACGTTATATATTGTAACATAAAAAATCATATTAATAATTATAATAAGTAAACTTATTTCATCAATTTTTTATTTACTTACTATAATTATTAATATGATTTTTTATGTTACAACTAGTTCATTGACCCAATGTATTAATTTGGTTATATAATAAATAAATAATTAGTTTTTAATATTGGGGTTAATATTGAAAACAGTGTCGGTCCTATCATTTTTAGGCCCGGGGCATATACTCAAAAGCGCCCTCTATATATATATATAAGCAAAATTCGTATAAAAAATTATAATTAAATAATATTGAGATAAAAACGTAATACTTTTTATTCATATGATTATTAATTGGGCAAAAATTGCATACAATATTAAATTATATATTTATTAGTAAATTGAGAAAAAAAAAAAGTTTAAACTCTAAATGATTCATAATATAAATAGTAAACATACATGTCAAAAATAAATAACATCCAAAGAAATAAATACATATCTCATTAGTATTTTTAAAAGTCGTATAATAATCAACATAATACACGTGATTAGCCAAAATAAAAGAAATCAAACTCATTGAAAAACAAAAGTATAAATATTCAATTTGATTGATAGTATATTGATATAAAGTATATAGACGATATCTGTAGATGAAAATCCAAGTGGTAATGATGGGGTATAAAATAAAAATACACACAATGGGAATCGATCCCACACCATTGGGATTCCAATATAAGGTGATTGCCAGATGAACCAACACAATTTTGTCTTTTATGACGCAAAAACATATTAGTTAATACTGGACAGCTGGGCTATATAGCCAATTGTAAAAAAAAAGTGTATATACTTTTGAATAAGACAAACATAGTTTAGGTTTTTAAACAATTGTAAAAAAAGTTTAGGGACTTGATTAAGAAATAAAGTAAAGATAATATATAAATTATAAAATTATATTTGTTTATTTTGATTGTCGTAAATAAATATTTAATATAAGGAATGTGTAATAATATTTAAAATTAAATATTGTTTTAAAACAATATTAGAATACATTAAAAGGTGTATTTGTTGTATTTTAATTTTCACACAATAACTGAAAATATTTTCACATTTATAAATATTTTGTATATACCAAAAAAAACATTTTTTAAAAAAATTAAAGGTGCTATATCGTAATTATATAGTTGTTGCATACAAAACCATGTATGAAATATTAATTATTTAATAAATAATAGAGAAAACAATAAATAGTGTATGTGTTTTTATATGTGAAAACAATTATTTTAGTTAGTATAATATTTGAATATTGGAAAGTGTAAAATAAAATTTGAAGATAATAATTTTTTATGATAACTCAAAATATAATGTGTATGTTTTCTAACTAACTTTTATAAAATAATTCAAAATAAAACATTTAAGGTAAAATTAAAATTAATAGGGTTAAATTGGGTAGTAGATAAACTTAGTTTTTTAAACTTTTGTAAATCAATTAGGTTAGTAAATATAGAGAGTATATTAGGTAAAATGAGCGGAAAAACACAAATTAAATTATTTTAGAAGATGACACGTGACATTAGACATTTTCTTTTATTAATATATATCGATACATAACGTCATTATCTTAGTCAAGTTTGTAATTCTTATAAATGTATGATTTATGTTAATTACTAAATTTTGTTTGCTGTTGAAAGTGGTAATATGAAATCGAAACGATAGGTTGCGAATAAAACATTTGAGTTTATTCAACTACGATAATAAAGATCTCAGATATGTAGATTACGAAGTTACGAGATCAAATAATCGTCCAAAAAGTCTCGAAAAAGTTCTACTCAATTGAACTAAAACTTATATAAATTAGTTTTTATATAAATGAATAATGTGTTGGTCGTTCACCAAACAAAATACCAAAACATAATTCAAATAAAAAAAAATTTTAAAAGTTATAAATAATAGAAACAACTTTTTATTATCCTTTATTATCAATTAGGAAATGATTTGCTCATGAATAGTGTATTTTATCATGATATTTTACATAATTTTTATGGTTAAAGTTTTATTCAACATATAATGATATTTTCATTTGTTTTCTTCACCTACCCTTTTAAGTTGCAACGCCTTTTCTTTCTTTTTGACCTTTGAAGTTATTTCTTCATTGACTTCTCTAATATTCCAGTAACCTATATCTTCCACAACTTCAACTTCAACAATTTATTTGGTGATGTGCCTCTCCATTTTCAACCACTCCATCACTGGTTCCTCTGATTAATGTTATACATAGTCTTTCACGGTAAGTATGAAGCCTAGATTCATGGATGGTTTTGTTCTCTCACACACCACCTCTGCCGTCGGATCAATACAAGGCCATCGTCCCGCCGTCAGACCGATACAAGATCATCGTTGCCATAAGAAGTGCTGCCATTGCATTGTTACAATACATGGTTAGATCTTTTGTTCCTTGATGATACATTTATTTTTGTTGGTTCTTTGGTTCTTGATGATAGATTTCTTTTTGCAAATCGAAATTAGGGTTCTCTTTTTCTTTTTGATCGATCTGTATCTTCTTCTGTATAAATTTTTTGTGTATTTGGTGATACTATACTAGGCTTAATTATTTGGGTCACTCTTCACTGCTCACTACCTTCTAATTGAGGTTTTGGATGATGGCATTTTGCCTAATAACACTGAAAAAACTTTAATATATATCTTTGGATCTATATAAATAAAAAAAATTGTTTCTTTGGCAATAAACATTATCTTATTCATTCTTATTTTCCTGATTTCGATTTTGTGAGCAGTACTAAGCTTAATTATTTGGGTCACTCTTCACTGCTCACTGCCTTCTAATTGAGATTTTTGATGATGACATTTTGCCTAATAACACTGGAAAAGAATTTAATATATATGTTTGTATCTGTATAAATAAAAAAGTTCGTTTCTTTGGCAATAAACATTATTTTATTCATTCTTATTTTCCAGATTTTGATTTTGTGAGCAGGGTTTATTATTATTAATATTATTAGAGAAAAATCCTATTTAGGAAACATGATGTGTGTGATTGCAAATTTTACTAATTCACCTTATTTGTCATTCCAGAGCTCATTTTCCTATGTTCTCTAAGGGTATATTAGTCCTTTTATTATGTGCAATGATGTTCAGTCTTTTCTAAAATCAACTCAGTTCCTTTTTTGTAGTTAAAATCTCTCTTCTTTTCATTTTCTTTACTTATTCACTTCATCTCTTCTCTGTTTCCATTTTCAGCTCTTACAAATGTGTTCTTGATACCATATTCACTCACAGATTTTCCTCCTAAAGGTATGCTTTCCTTTTCTTTATTTGTATTCCTAAAAGTGAGATATGTAACCATGTTTTTGCTTTGAAAAAGTGACAGAAATCATTTATGACATTAGGATATGCACTATTTTGCTTGCTTATGGCATCTATCCAACTTTTAAAACACGTACTTTTGCATTACACCTCTTCATCTCTTCCTCAAAAAGTGAAACACTTTTTGTTGTGGAGACCTGGTTTCATAGTTTTTCTTTGTCAACTTTCTTTTGAGTTTTTATTATTCTTTGTTAGTCACATGTACATAATACTTTTCTCTTCCTTATGCTAAATGGCTCTTTAACAGTCATGTGTTCATGGAGGAACAATTTTATAAGTATCATGTGGTTGCATATATACTATCATATTGGCTCATGTTGTTGTGACTTTCACTACCTTTTAACAAGAAAGAGAAAAAAACAAAACAATTTTAATCATCAATGAAACCTTATTTTAGCAGGAAAAAAGAAGATAAACATTTGGGGTCTGTTAATTGAAATGTAAAATATCAGAAAAAGCAATGGGACACTGTATACAATTCAAAATACATTTGGACAATATTTTGAGTTTTGACCAATGATGTATTTTATAAGATCTTCATAGACATTATAAGGTCTAAGAAAAATTGCATTTTTTTTCAAAATGCTATTTAATCTGAGGAAGCCAAGCTCAAATTGCTTAGTTACACAATATGCCTGAAAAAATTAAATTATCTGCATTTTTTAATATTATAAAGTTGATTTGTCGCATGGATTGCTCTAACCATGCTACACTTTTCTTTTTATAAATGTTATAGTTTCCCTCAGAATCTGACATTGCATTTGTCTATTGACAGTGTCTTATTTTTCAAAAGCATTATTATATAGCATCTCAATTCTTATTTTTCTTCTATTACTTCTTGCTTTGCCACAAAATCTTAAACTTCTGTCGCATGTTTTTTCATATGTTTTACTTCTCACCTCAAAACTATCTTCTAATAGTAGATTTGTTTGTTATTGTTGTGCGTTTTCTTCATAGAATTTTTACGTACTTCTTATTATATACATTTTGTGTGCTTTTCTGTACTTTTGTTTATTGGTAGTATATCTTATTATTTAAGCCTATTATAATTTGTTTCTTTCATTTGTATATTTATACAGGTGATAATTACAAGCTCAGTTGTTCTTTCCTATTGGTAATTCTATTTAATTACTTATATTGTACTTTATTTTATTTATTCTACATACTAACATGTCTTTTATTGATCAAAACAATCAAATATTCACTTATGAATCTTTAAAACAATTATTGCGTGCTTATAATTTGTTATATGTTACTTGCTCTTTTGAATTTATTTTTAGTTGCTTTATTAGAATATGAGAAATACGAGGAAATCTAATGTTTTGGCCGAGAAACAATTGCATTGTGAAAATGATAATCTTCGCGCATGTCAAATGATTGATGCTCAAGTTGAACAAGTTGATTTAAGTGACATTACCACTAGAAGACAAAATTTATCCAGGCAAAAAAAATTCCATAGAATCATAAATGATGAAGTCCATGTTTCTACACATCAAACTTCTTAACCCCAATCTGATATGCCATCAAATAGCAATTCTACCATGGAAGGAGTTTCGAATCTTTTGTTGACACCCACATTTGCTCAAACATCTCTTTTTGTTTCAAATTATGGTAATCTACCATCTACAACAACCCGCTCTCATAAACAAACACGTCCACCAATATCAAAAGGTAAGCGAAGAAGTAACGTAGTTTCAACAACATCCAATTCAGGTACTTATAGCAGTTATTAATTTATCAATAATACACTCCAGATTTATGAACTAAATTATACTCATTTTTATGTTGCTTTGTATTAGGTCCTACTTCTATTATAAAGATTTAGGAGATGGTAAGTATGTGCGTTAGTATTGCCATTCATTATTTTGGCACAATGAACGGTCAAAGCAATATTATAGTGACGGTAACGTGCACTATAATAAATGTTGCAATGCCGGGAAAGTTAGTTTGCCAATGCCGCCAGAGCCTCCTGATTATATAAAACAATTGTATGGCGATCCTCACTTCATCGAAAACATTAGGGCATATAATTCAATGTTTTCAATGACCTCTTTTGGAGCTTCAGTAGACGAAAGCATCAACTATAGAGCAGGCTGACGGGCCGTCATTGTAACCCGCAGAAATAATCATTATATCCACAATTTAGCTTAGAGAAGTAAGCGCCGAATCCGTAAGGAGTGCATTTGTAATTAGGGTTAGGTAATTAGCCTTGTAAGTTTTATTGAAAGCACTTAAAATTATAAATTGTGGATTTGAATGATTTGTTGGGATCAGTGATTTACTATTACTTTGTGACTAAAATTAATGACAAATAACTAACGTAGTAGATTAACAATCAAGAGAAGAATAACCATTCACGGAATCACCACGGCATAAGTATTACTCACTCGAATTTCATGCAACAATCACATAGACATAATTAATTGCACGACTAAATTACTCAAACATGTTTTAACCAATAAATCTCGGCATAGCGCATGCATTCATTATTTGTTTTAATCCCTAAGCTAATGGACTCGTCATAAATAATAATACTACTATGAACTATATTGCTTTTACCAATCAAAACATACAATCATAATCATAGTCGAATGCTTATCATTTGCATACACATAGAATATCTCAATTAATATAATACATCAAAACATAAGAAATTTAAGTAAAGTAAACTTAGTCGTAGATCCTCCGCAAACGGCTAAAGGGATTAGCCGCTCATCGTATGCTCGTCAACAATGTAGATCCGAGACATATTGTAGCTTGCGAATCACCGTCTTCGTACTTGTATCGTAAATCCACTCCGGCAGGGCTTCGCCAACTTTTTTGACACGTTCGGGACCTCTCTCAATGGCTGCCATCGAACTCTATTTATAGAGGAGTCGTTTTTAGGGTTTCCAGGGCTGAAAGACGCGTTTTGCACCGACCCAGCGCAGGCCTGTGTCCCCCCTGCGCCAGGGGTACGCTTGGCTACGCTGCAACTCATCTGGACTGCTCAATGTTTCTGTTTTGGAGTGCAGGGTGGCGCATGCCTGCACCCCCTTCGGCTCGGTTTGCTCTGATTTTTCTCGAGTTGCTTTCTTTTGACCTCTTGACCCTGAAACACAAATTTGGAGTAAAAATATGGAAGTTACGAAGTATCGGTGCCTTAAAATGAACATAAAATGACTCCAAAACACATAAAATTATGGACTTATCAAACCTCCCCAACTTAACTCTTGGTCATCCCCGAACAAGCTGTTGGAATCAGAACTAATTATGTATAGGTATCTATTAGCAGTGACTCCAGGATTTCTACATTAAGCTAGCCTTCGCACTAATGCATTAAATCTTAACATGTAAATCGAAGACGTTTTCAGTTAAAATCTATTTCCCTTAGAATTTATATAATGTATCTCACTCTTGGAAATACCCTTTTAGCTCAAGATTACGAAACTTAACACACGTGGGTCTTTTGACCATTTTTCCTCTTTGCATGTTATTGACACTTTTTCTTTTTAACACCATGCTTCTATCTATTTCTTATTTTCAACTTAAATTATCTAAATGGCCCATGTAACGAGATTTCGGTCAATCACTCCCAGACCAGATGGTTTTAGGGGATTAGGCATGAACGGTACCCCTACGAACTTACTTTACCAAACCATCTAGACTACAATTAACTCATTTTGGAGACTAAAAATGTGATTAAGTTCTCCCCCTTATTGCACGGGTTTCCAAAATCTTTTGACACATTACTTATATTTAAGCCCAAATAAATTTTAACCTACTTGAATTCATTTTACATAGCAAAAATATTAATTATTATTACGACTATTTTCTTAATTATAGAATATCCTATCAACACTAGTCAATTCCCTTGTACATGTAATTTCTATGTATCATCATGTTCCACAGCCTGATCGGAAAACAAGACTCAATTAGGGAAGATAAGACATACTATATAAACATTATAGCTCTAACTAGGACTCGGCTAAAACTAAAAATAAATAAAAACTACGATGGAGGAGGCGGAGGAGGACTGAAGACGTTGTTGAAGAAGTTGGTATACGGATTTTGGCCGGTGGTGAATTGTGCTGTCGGTGGGATGAAGTGAGTGGGAATCTGGTCTGGGAGCTCCTGCCTGCCATGCGCCGGATAACAATGATAAGTATCTACGACAGGGTTGTAGGTTTGGTAATTGGGCATCGTGTAATCATCATAGGACTGATATGGCATACCGGCTACGGAGTCCTCGTGATGTCGGATTCCCTCCCAGTATGCCCAGTTATGGTGCTGGTAATAGGCATTTTGGTATGCCAGGGCTATCTGCCCGTCCTGAAGCTTATTTACCTGACCCGAAAAGTGATCGACACTTTCATAAATATGGGTCATTCGCCCATTCATCTCACCTAATCTCTGGGTCACATCATCTCGGAACTCACCTTGACCCACTGCTAAGTCCTCTAACCGCCTCATCATGCGGTCAAAATCAACACTGTCATTACCTTGACTCTGCAAGGTAGACGCCACTCTATTCGGCTCTTCGTGCCGAACTCCCGCCTCATTAGCGACCTTCTCCTCTCTCTCTCTCTCCTCTCATCCTCAGTATAGTCCTTGATATAAGACTGGTTTGTTTTCTTGTCGAATATCTCGAACCCTTCATCAACTTCCCTAAAAATCAAGGTAGGGAACATGGCGGCCGTAATGAATGTCGCCGAAACAGGGGAAACCAGGGAATCGGGTGAAAATGAACCCGCATGAGGGATGATCGTCCTCTCTCTAGTATCATAAATAGCCCATATAACATTCATGACTGTCCATGCGAAGGACAGTCTAGGCTTACCCTTGAGAAGGGCGTGTAGGACCGTGATATCCCTATGTCTGACCTTAGACAGGTCACTATCACGAGACAAGATGTTGTTCACAATAATCTTGAGAAGCACCTTACACCTCTGAGTCAAAGCACTGCGGCTATAACAGGAGGAAGACTCAGATTCCAAAAAAGATGGAATAAAAACCTTACTTACCTGCTCCGTCCACTCCCCTGACCAAGTCATGTCAGTAAAGGCCAACTGGGCCTCAGTCTTATACTCATACCCACGCTGGTTAGACCCTTCGTGGCCTACCCCCGTATCTACATTAAATAATTGGCGAAGGATTAGTGCATCCATTGTCGCGTCCCTACCATGGACGGTTCCTATCAATCTAAAGTCGTTAGGTGAACGACCTATCTCCCTTCATAGGGTAGACATCCACTCAAGCAAATCGGCCTGATAAATCTCGGGGCCGCCCAATTCAAGCACACTTTCTTAACCCAAATAGTCATAAAGGTACGGAATCCCATAATCCTCAAAATCACTTCTCCTAACCCTCTTCTCAGCTAACAACTTATTCGAATATTTTTATACAAAAATATATGTGTTCCTATATGTTCAGGGTGTTGTGATAATAAGAGGTTCGGAGACCAATCTATAGGTACGTTGACATTTTGAGTTCTTTGTCTCGTTCTCCTCTACATCTACGATTGTGACAACCAACCACAATATGTATGAGATAAATCAAATTATGCAACCTATAATTACATTTTGCACAATTACGCTCAATTTAAAGATGCATATGTGTGTGTGTGTGTCTATACTCTTTTACGCTCTAATTTGCATCCCATATATATAGTCTATAATTTGTCATTATTTTAAGCACCAAAAATATATCATATATCAATAAAATCCATTTAGCACAAGAAATTAATTTCTAGCTAATCACCCAAGTTTTATAATTTTAACATTATATGCATATTTAGGCAACTAACTTTATAAATCCAAATTAATTTCTAGAAATTAACCATGGCAAATTAACTAAAATATCAAATAAACACATATCTCATAAAACATATATCAAGGTTATCATCAAAATCATGCAATTTTACATAGTTTGACTCTAAAAAGTTAAAATCACCATGAAAACTCCATGGATGACCATGAAGCCCAAGCTTTCATTTTTGCTCAAAAAGTATGAAATAAGTTGCATGTGCTTAATAAAAACACTAACCTTAGTGATTGGAAGCTTAACTTGATAATAATCTATCCTTTTTCTTCAACACTTTCTCCACCCAAAAATCTTTCAAAATGATGAATCTACCCACAAAGAGGTGATTTCTAGCCTAGATCTTTGATATATATGAAAATGTAGGTGTTTTGGGGCTTAGATTTACAAATTTGTGGCACAAAAGTGAGGATTTTGAAGTATGGCCGCACACCAAGCGTAGACTAAAGCTTCTAGGGTTTGTGCAAATGAAAAGTGAAGCTCAAATCTGGATTTTAACTCTACGGGACACAGGGCCAGCGCAGGCCTGCACCCCCCCCCCCCTCCGCGCCCAACTCTGCCTGATTTTTCAAATTTTTACTGTTTTGGTACGCAGTGCTGTAAATCTCTCTAATTTTTGACTTAAAATGTAGTCTAAAATTTTTTTGTGATGGCTAAATTAATTAATCTTATCGTTATAATCTACCCTTCCCAACTTAGACCTTTGTGACGCCCTCGTCACATTTAAATTTTAATTCATCCGTTAAGAACATAGAGAGATAGATCGGTACGCATTCCTCATTCATAACAATTAAATTTAAACAACTAAATAATAAACAAACAGAATTCAACTTTTATAATTCAACTTAAAATAAAACATCACACCTTAAAAATAAAAATAAAGTACGATTACAATCCAAATAAAATAAACAAACAAACTAAACCACATCAGAGATAAATCAAACCATAATTTAATGTTTATCACGCACAATCAAACCATAATACTCAAATAATCAACATCAAAAGTCTTTCGGAAGCGCGATAATCTCTTCCAGTTCACCAACTGTTATCTGAATGTTGGTGAGCCAGTCAGAATGCGTTTGAAACAGTTGATCGTTCTTTTGGCTTTCTCAAAGCGTCTGGATTTCTTTAAGCAGCACATTGTTTGTGTTTACCAAATTTCCAATTATCTCCTTCAGTTTATGAACTTGGTCCCAAACAATATCAACAGTCTCGACCCTCTTCCATGGTCTCTGGTCTTCCTCATCGACTTCCATTCTGGCTTTTCCTTTATTGTTTTGTCCTTCAGGCGCGGGTTCAGGGGCTTTGAACGGGGTTTGGGTCACTTTAGCAGATATAGGACAACGAATTTGGAATCCTATCTTAGTATGCTCAAATACCAACCCTATCATAGTAATCCTTGTAAACCACGTGATATTCGGGTTAAGGAACCTTATGGGCAACTCTTCGGACACTATCTTTTCAATAACGAACAATTCAGTCAGCATTCTATAGTGAAGGTAATTTATTCCCTGACCTAAGACATGACACTCCCACAGATTCTGCATAATAATATATCCTACTGACACGGTTGGGTATCCAGTCATTAATGTGTGTACTAGGAGTATCTCCTGGGGTCTTACATAAGTTGTGTCTTGGTGACGTGGAAGCATGTTAAAAATAACTAGCTTCCACATGACCTTGGCCAAAGGGCACAAATCACCTCTATTGAAGGCAGTGTAAGTCCGGGCAGTTCTAATAGGAATTCCATATATATCATGTGATCCCATTGATTAGTCTACTTATTAACCTTACGCATTCTATCCCCCTGGGTATTAGTCAATGTCCAGAATTCTCTAGGACGAGGTGTCTCAGTGTCAATAAGGAATTCATCATACAATTTGTTTCTAGAAATTGACACCTCTTTGTTCCCCACCATCCCCACTAATTCGAAATCGTAATCCTCAGGTTTCTCAACCCTACGCATCATGGCGAACCACTGTTAGATTAAACTAGTATGGATATATGACAATTCCCACATGACAGCCCTAGCCCATCCCAAACGCTCAAATGACTCAATAATATCAAAATCATCAAATTCAGACTCTTTCAAAGTACGCTCTATGAGAAACCTAGGGGGTTTGCCATTATTGGTATTTGGGGGAATTTCAGGGAATTCCGCATTGAGGGGTTTCTCAAAGCGGACGTTTTTAGGGTCGTGGGTTCTCATCCTAGGTTTTTGGGTATTTGCGGGACGGTTACCGTTTGCGTGGAATTGGGTTGACATCTATATAAAAAAAGGGTTTATTATGAAAAAACCCAACATGTTTTCACGTATTTTGCATTTTCGTCCCTCCATGTTATTTTTTTCCATAAAAAACCTCAAGTTATTCTTTTCTTATTGGTTTAGTGAAATTTGGACATTAGAACCCGGTTTTTCAAGTTTTTAAAACCCAGATCACAAATTAAAACCGGGGTCTAATGTCCAAATTTTCACTAAACCAATAAGAAAAGAATTACTTGAGGTTTTTTATGGAAAAAAATAACATGGATGGACGAAAACGCAAAAAACGTGAAAACGTGTTGGTTTTTTTCATAATAAACCCTATAAAAAAATGCAAAGACAAAGGATTATCAAAAGGGATAATTGCGCAAAAAACCCCTAACTTTTCAGCTTCTAGTGATTAAAACCCCAAACCATTTTTCGTTGCATAGAAAACCCCGAACTAACTAAAAATCAGTAAATCAAGGTTTTATCAATGTGTAACTATTTGAAACCGGTTATTAATCATACGTGGACTGGTAAATAACCTACGTGGATTAAATTTTAATTGTTGAAATCGGTTGCAAAGTATTACATATCATTTAAACCCCCGTTGATGATGTAATTCCGTTTAAAACTTACAATTAGAAGTTATCAACGCGGGTTTAAATGATGTGTAATACTTGACAACCAGTTTCAACAATTAAAATTTATTTCACGTAGGTTATTTATAGGTCCACGAAGGATTAATAACCCGTTTTAACAGGTTACCGATTGATAAAACCTTGATTTACTGAATTTTAGTCAGTTTGGGGTTTTCTATGCAACGAAAAATGATTTGAGGTTTTAATCACAAAAAACTGACAAGTTTGAGGTTTATTGCACAATTATCCCTTATCAAAATAGGCATTCCTACATAAGTGATGCATGATAATTAAACACCCTTTTTCATCAATAAGTAAACTAATCTTAAGTCTCACCAACAATGTGAGTCCAATCTAACCCTATCAAATGCATAAACTTTAATAATTAAATATTTTAACAATTTAAGAATAACCTTTAAGACAAAAGTTTTCAACACATAGCATATATGGAAAAAGCCATGATTTTTACAAAAAGTTTTGCAAAGATTATTTTATATTAATTAAATGAATATTTAGAAAATTATTGATAACCCTTTTTCAAAAAAAAAATAATATAACTCCCACAACCTTCATCCCATACATGCATGATAAAACTATGCTAAACTATCGTAGAATGAAGGTAAAGGTGTTATAGATAGTAGACCTTGCTAACCTTTGAGATAAACAAGCGTCGGATTGAAGAATTGACGTAGAAAAGACGGTTTTTAGAGGTTTTTAGGATTAAAAATCGAAGAATAGCCGCTTATGCAACTAGGGTTTATGGTTTAAATGTTTTTGGACGTTCAGTATTGTTTTTATAAAAATTTAAGCGCGTCGGGCCGCAGGGCCAGCGCAGGCCTGCGCTCGGGCCTCCGGATTCTTGATCTGGGTCGTGCACTTGTCTCGAAAACCTAATTCTTCAATTTTTAAAATTATTACAGGTATTCTCCCCAACTTACGCTCGTAATATCGGGTTAAAATAATTCTGCTACGTGCTTAAAATTTCTATTTCTGATGTGTGATCCTTATAATTAATTTAAACCTAATTTCTATACACAACTAAGTTCAGGAGGATGAATCCTCCCCAACTTAATTGGGTACACACAAGTAACACAAAAGCACATAAATACACTAAAAACAAATAAAACCAAATAATCAAAATACTCTGGGTTGCCTCCCAGAAAGCTCTAAGTTTTACGTCTTCAACCAGACATACCGCTCCTAAACGAATTAATTAATTTTAGGATCTTGTAGTCTAATGAGTTCAGAGACTAACATATCATTGGTGGTCCATTGAACATATAATTTAAGTCTATGTTTGTTGACTTTGAATGGATAACCACCTTTTGAGTCCTGTATTTCTACCGCACCATGTGGGTAGGTATTAGTTACAATGTATGGACCTGTCCATTTACTTTTTAATTTACCGGGAAATAGTCTAAGTCTTGCATTAAATAACCAGACTTTATTTCCTTTAGTAAATATTTTAATTTTAAGCATTCTGTCGTGAAAAACCTTTGTTTTCTCTTTATAAATTCTTGCGCTTTCGTAGGTTTCTCTACGAATTTCTTCCAGTTCATTCAATTGAAATTTCCTATCAACACCGGCATCATGTAAATTAAAATTTGTGTGTTTGATTGCCCATAGAGCTCGGTGTTCTAATTCCACTGGAAGATGGCAAAGCTTACCATAAACAAGTCGATAAGGGGACATACCGATTGGTGTTTTAAATGCGATTCTGTATGCCCACAAAGCATCCTCTAATTTTTGCGACCAATCTTTATGATCAGGTCTTACAGTCTGTCAGGATCTATAACTTATGAAAATTATGAATAACCAAGATTAACTGATTTGAATTTATCAGAGTATAAATCAATAATCTTGCTTCGAATCAAAGTTTAATTAAGAAGTTTGCGGAATAACACTTAATTATTTTGACAAAAACTTTCAGAATCAATAACAGCATAAAACATAAGAAGTAATCAAGACTGTTTGTATTGCTGAATTCACTGATTACAATCACCTCTAATCTGTTTTGATTAGACGAAGAACACAAACTGTTCTTAGGGTTTTACAACCTTAGAGGCTTAAGAAAACTTGAACAATAAGGCAATTACAGACTCAAAATATGCAGAAAACTCTTATTCTATGCGTATATCTTCTATACAATCTTCTGTCTATTTATATTGCTTTATGGACGTGTTTCCTTGAAGGACTATGACTTCTCTGATAGTAGATATGCTGGAATCTTCTTGTAGATATCTTCCCTGAAAATCAGCACATTCTGTTTATGAAACTGTTGAGCAGCTTGAATGACTTGGCAGCATGAACTGAGCAGCTTGAGTTATTTTGCTCTGGCAGCTTGAACTTTTATACTGGCAGCTCGAGTTTCTTCAACTAGCAGCATGAACTTTGTACTTACACAGAAATTCTACTAACAGTATGAGAAGTCTAACTAACAGCTTGAGTATACTTAAACTATTTCCCAACAATCTCCCCCTAACTTAAATTCTTTATACAAGACTTTAAGTTCTATACAAATAAGGAAATGAAAAAGTAAACTGTTATTTACAAACCAAGGCTTTCAAAAACTTACAATTGTGCAAGCTTCTGATCTATAGCCTTCAAAAATTCTCTCTTCATCTCTTCTTTATCACAAGATATCCTAACTGATTTTATTTGAAGCAGCATATCTTTTGAAAAATTATAAAACTCGAGATTGAAGAAAATACCAAATCCATCTTTGAATTGAATTCTGTAGGTTCTGGATTTGACAAAAATATGTACTTCCTTGATCTGCTTCCCTTTCTTCTCAGCATCTTCCACTTCTTTTCTTGCAAATTCAGCATCAGCAACTGAACTTAGATCTCTGATGAGTTGTTTTACTTGTGGAAGATCAGATCTGACTTGAGAAACAGACCCTATGTGGTACATCTTTATTAGTTCATCCCTGGTCAGCTTATGGACCATCTGCCAGAATGTATCATACTCCTCTTCTGGTCCAGATTCTCTCCTTATCACAAACTTGACCCTTATATTTCTTTCATCCAGAGACCTGGCAAACCAGTAGTTGATTTCTGGCTTTGTGAAGTCATGTTGATCAATCAACTTTTCTATTTCCATAGCTTTTTGCAAATGGTGCTGAAAGATCACCCTCTTAACAGATGATGGAACAGAAACAGTAGGTTGATCAGTGGGAGCAGGTGCACTGGCAGCTTCAGTTTGGACTGGTTTTGTTGATGGTTGGACTGATTGGGACGGTTGAACTTTTGGTACTGGCTGAACTGCTGAAGAGACTCTTGTTTTCTTTCTTTTCTCCATTTCTTTATCATGTATTTCCTGCAGCCTTTCAGTGCTCATGGACTGAGCAATTTTCTTTGGTATGTCTGCTGCAACGGCAAAATTGATCAAGAATCTTCTATTTTCAGCCTTGGTATGCCCAGTTGGCATCTTCCTCTTCCTTTCACCTTGCTTGACCACAAACCCTCTTAGGTAATCTCCTAAGGTTTCATCATCTTGCATTGGGGCATGGGATTGCTGGTCTAAGGCCTAATCTTGTTCTTCTGCTAATTTTCTGGCAATCTCAGCATCAAAGGCAATCTGGGCTTTTCTGGAAGAAAACTTGTGCTTTGGAGACTCAATGAGAATACCCTTGCCCTTATCTTTTGTAGCAGAAGATGTAGCTTGTTTTGAACTGGATGGAGCTTGAATACCTTCTCTTATAACAACTCCAGTTGCTCTTGTAGAAGCAGCTTGAGTTTCTAGGCTAACAGCTTGAGAAGCTGTTGGGACTGCTAGCCTAGAAGATGGAGCTGTTGATGCTGCTTGGACTGTTGGTGTTGGAGCTGCTTGGACTGGTTCAGGAACTTCCTGATTCTCCCCCTTTTTGGAAGCATTGGTTTGGTCAGAAGGACCTACAACCTTTGCCACATGGGTTTGAATCAACTGCTCTAGTTGGATGAGCTTATTTCCACAAAGAGTAAACCCTTTGTGTAGATTAGCCAGTTTCTGATTGTGAGCAGCTTCTGCCTGTTTGAGTGCATGAATTTGTGCCCCCTGTGCAGCAATGATGGACATTTGGTATTCCAACATTGTTACAACAGGTTTCAGCTTTGGATCCGTTAAGAGCATCAGTTGCAGACTAGTCTCAAGATCAGTTAACACCAGGGGTGTTTGTGGTCTATCACTAACATTAACACCAGAAGTAGGAACCTCTGGGCCCCTCTTTTCTTGGTACTGGGGACTTCCAGCTCGTGTTTGCACACTTGCTGTTGCCATGGGTGTGGTCTTAGAGATGTTGGCCCTGTCCTGTGCCTCTTGTGCAGAGACATCAGTAGTGCCAGCCACAGAACCATATGAACAGTCTCAGAAGAGATGTTCACCTCCTGATTGAGGTTGGGAGTGTCCTCAATTGGTTCCCTTTGGATATTCTGTGCAGAAGTATCCTCCTGCACAGGGATATATGGCTTTTGTCTAGGGGAGGAGGAGGAAGGAGCTCCTGGTCCCCTTTTCCTTTTATATAAGTATTGTAGTGGGCGTTTGGGCTGTACAAAAGGATCAGAGGGAATATGTGTATCATGAGGAGTGGGTTGGGGTCCTGGGGTGGAAGCAGTAATGTTAGGCTGTGTCTGCTCAGGCCCCTCTCCTCTGTTTCTTGTGATGATGTTCATCATTGCAGAGGGCAATGGAGCATCAATGCTAACAAAATTGGCACTTGGCTTTATCAGCCTTTTGATTGAAGATAGTGAGTGCCTATGGGAAACATATATCCTCTTATGTAAATTTGAAGCAGTGCAGGTGTGTGCAATTATTTTTGCCAAAAATCGAGGATACATCAAAAATTTCCCATGCTTCAAGGAATGATGCCTTAACATTCCTTGAAAGATCATATTTGAAAAATTAAACTGTTGGCCAGTAGAAAAGCACACTAAGGCAGTGGCAATATTTGAAGAAAATTCGGACCAACCAGTTCTTTTGGGGCTTAAACATTGCTGAATAATATGCACAAGGTATTTCCATTTAGGAGAAAAAATGTGCTTTCAAGAAAGTAAAAGAATCAGCAGGACCCCTATATCCAATATTTTGAAGACCAAAGTGTAAAGCAGTAAGAGATAGGTCTTTTATACCTGTGGCATCTTGAAGATGCAGATGATGTCTGATGGACTCCTCGGTGATATTGATGGTAGTACCATCGATTTTGGAAGTCAGGGTAGGCACTCCATTGATGGTTTGAACATAGGCATGATTCCAGAATTGCTCAATATGAGATATGTATATAGTGGGGTCAATATTGAGTGCATAGTGTATATGGGAGTGCCTGAGGAAGTCCATCATCTCATGGAACGGTTCAAGGTCAGTGTGTTTCAGGGTGTATGGGAGGCAGTTGTGTTCTTTTACGAACTCCATTGATCAAGAAACGACGGTTTAGGGTTTAGGGTTTGAAAAGAATGTGTGTATCGTTCAGAGAGAAAGCAGAAGGCCGTGGAAGAAGAATATGTAACTGGTAGTTACAACTGAACGAAACTGGGACCTTTAAAGGTTTCGAAAAGGTTAGGTCCCGCGCACACATTTGGGAAATTACCTAAATACCCTGCACACTTTGATAGATCAAGTGAAAATAACTAGCAGTCCGAGAAAATGAACTAGCAGCATGAGAAAAGACTCATGCTGTTAGTGTAAATTTGTGCAGATTTTCAATGGAACAGTGTCTCCCCCTTAAATTAGCATATTGAGTTGATAATAATAAAAATCAATTAATCCATGTTTACCATACCAATGTTTGATATTAGGAAAGTGAACCTTCCTACATCAAAAGGTTTTGTAAATAGATCAGCTAGCTGATCATCAGTATGTATTTTGGTAACTTGGATTAACTTCTTTTCATTACAATCTCTGATGAAGTGAAATCTGATTTCTATATGCTTGGTTTTTGGGAATTTCACTGGGTTTTGCACAATGCTAATGGCACTTGAATTGTCAATATAAATAGGAGTGGATAAGAAATTCATACCATAGTCTCTTAGCTGATTTTGAATCCACATTACCTGAGAGCAGCAGCTTGCAGCTGCTACGTATTCTGCTTCAGTGGATGATGTGGAGACAGTTGTTTGTTTCTTGCATTGCCAAGAGACCAGTCTTGCTCCTAAGTATTGACATCCACCAGTTGTGGATTTTCTGTCAATGTTGCAACCACCATAGTCACTGTCAGAATATGCAGTTAGTTCAAAAGGAGAGTCTTTGGGATACCAGAGGCCTAAATGTGGTTGGCCTTTAAGGTATCTGAAAATTCTCTTAACAGCAACCAAGTGAGAATCCTTTGGTGAACATTGAAACCTGGCACACACACAGACAGCAAACATTATATCAGGTCTAGAAGATGTTAGATACATGAGAGATCCTATAAGGGATCTGTATAGATGAATGTCCACATCTATGCCATCTTTGTCTGTATGAAGCTGTTTATGAGGATCCATTGGAGTGCTTGCAACCTTTGTGTCTTGATAGCCAAACTTTTCCAGTATGTCTTTGACATACTTTGATTGACTTATGAATAGACCAGTAGGCTTCTGTTTGACCTGCAGCCCTAGAAAGAATGTGAGTTCCCCCATTGAACTCATTTGAAACTTTTTGTGCATTAGGGCCTCAAAATCTTTGCACAACTTATCATTAGTTGAGCCAAAAATGATGTCATCAACATAGATCTGGACAAGAAGAATCTCAGCTTTGATGGATTTAGTGAAAAGTGTTTTGTCCAGAGTGCCTCTCTTGAATCCATTCTGTAGAAGATATGATGACAGTGTGTCATACCATGCTCTGGGGGCTTGGTGAAGACCATAGAGAGCTTTGTCTAGCTTGTACACCCTGTCTGGATACTTGTAGTCTTCAAAACCAGGAGGTTGACACACATACACTTCCTCTTCAATTGTCCCATACAAGAAAGCAGACTTAACATCCATTTGATACACTTTAAAGCCTTTGAAACTTGCATATGCTAGAAATAGTCTGATGGCTTCAATTCTTGCTACTGGAGCAAAAACATCATCATAATCTATTCCCTCTTCTTGAGTGTACCCTTGTGCTACTAGTCTTGCTTTGTTTTTGATGACTATCCCTCTCTCATCCTTCTTTTTTCTGAACACCCATCTTGTACCTATTGCTCTCTTACCTTTAGGAAGATCCACCAGAGTCCATACATTCTGAATTTTAAACTGTAAAAGCTCTTCTTGCATAGCTTCAATCCAGGATGAATCTTTTAGTGCTTCTGATGCCTTTTTGGGTTCTAGTTGAGACATGAAACAGGCATGTTCAAAAGCAGCTAGGCTGAATTCTGGAACTGCTTGTTCAGCAACAGCAGTCTCATTGTGGACCATCTTCCTTGTTTGAACAGGAGTGCTTGGATCACCCAGTATTTGATTGAGAGGGTGATACTTATGAACTCTTAGTGTGGGCTCTCTCTCTGTTTGGAAGGATGTTCCAAGGTTTGTGTCATCTCCATCAGAACCAGTGAATGGTTCAGTTTCTGGAACAGTTTGAGTTTCTAGGCTAACAGCTTGAGAAGCTGTTGGGACTGCTAACCTAGAAACTGGAGCTGTTTCCTTTTGTGTTTGAGCTGTGCTGTCAGGACTTGGAAATGGCACTTCAGTGTCTGGATTTGCATCATGTTGAGTGCTCAGGACCCCTGGAGGATCACATGACAGAAGTGGTAGAGTGGTGAAGTCATCCCAACTTGTTGAATCTGCAGCAGTCTGAAACTTTGTGCCAACAGCATGAGAAATTGTATTGGCAGCATGAGAATTTGTGTTAGCAGCTTCAACCCTGTATGCATCAGCTTCTGCAGTAAACTCAGCAAAGCTCAGAGATTTTGTTAGTGAATCTAAATCAAATAACCAATCAGGACCAGTGCCTTTGATGTTAGCAGTATTTTCATTAAATTCAACATTGGCACTTTCTTCAATTGTTTTAGACACTCTGTTGTATACTCTATAGGCTTTGCTTTGAATTGAGTATCCTACAAAAAAATCCTTCTTCAGCCTTACTCTCAAACTTCCCTAAGTGAGTCTTAGTGTGAAGAATAGTACATGGGCATCCAAAAGGCTTGAAGAAAGCTATTAGGGGACTTCTGTTGTGGAATAGCTCATAGGGAGTTTTTCCTTGTGATTGAACTACTTGAACCCTATTTAGAACATAACAGGCTGTATTAACAGCTTCTGCCCAGAAAGTCATAGGCAGCTTAGAATCAGCTAACATTGTTCTAGCAGCCTCAATTAATGTTCTATTCTTTCTTTCAGCTACACCATTTTGCTGTGGTGTTCTTGGTGCACTATATTGTCTAGTAATACCTTTGGACTCACAGAAACTGTTTAGAATTTGATTTTTAAATTCAGTTCCATTGTCTGATCTTATCACCTTAACTTTGGAATTGGATTGGTTTTCTATCTTAAGGATAAAAGACTTAACAAGCTCAGCAGTTTCATCTTTGGACCTAAGAAAGTAAACCCAAGTAAATCTGGTGAAATCATCAACAATGACTAAACAGTATGCCCTTTTTTTCAAACTTAAAACAGATGTTGGACCAAATAGATCCATATGTAACAGCTGAAGAACAGATGAGATTGAATTTACTTCTTTGGCCTTATGAGAAGTTTTATGTTGCTTACCTTTAAGGCATGCTACACAATGATATTCACAAATGAACTCCTTTTGTGGTAAACCTCTTACCAGATTCTTTTTAACCAAATCATTCATGGACTTGAAGTTCATGTGACACATCCTTCTATGCCAAAGAGCAGACTCATTTGATGATGCTTTGGATATTAAACAGCTTAAAGTATTTGATTTAGTCAAAAGAGCTGTGTCTAGGCAGTAAACATTGTCCTTTCTTGGTGTTCTAAGTAAAACAAGATTTTCAGGAATTTTGAAATCCTTTGAAAGAACAATGCACTCAGAATCTGTGAACAGAACAATGTTTTGTTTGTCACAGATTTGAGAGACACTCAATAAATTGTACTTAAGCTGTTCAACATACAAAACATCATGGAATGTCATGTTGCCTGCATTTACACTACCTTTACCTGTAACCTTACCTCCTTTTGAGTTGCCTCCAAACGCAACAAAACCTCCATCAAATCCTTTGAAATTCGACAAGCATTCAGAATTGCCTGTCATGTGCCTAGAGCATCCACTGTCCAGATGCCATCTTGTCCTATGAGGAGACCTGTGGTTGCCCTGCACAAATAACAGCTTAGTTAGTAGTGGAGTAAACCCAAACCAAATTGGTTTTGGGTTGGCCTTGTACATTGACATAACTAAAAACTGTTTTTGACTTCTTGTATTTGGTGAGATCTACTGATGGAGTATTTGGAGAGTATTTAGTGATGATATGAGGTATCTAATTATTTTGATCATCTTTTCTTCTGACAGTCTCAGATGATTCACTAGCAGCTCCAGTTTGGTGCCCAGCAGCTTGAGCTGTGTTAGTAGTGCTAACAGTTTCACTTTTTGCACTACCAGCATCAGATTTTGACTTAGCAGTCTGATCTTTTGCATTAGCAGTTTGAGCAACAGATTTGTCCTTGACACACCATATTTGTTTAAAACTTGATTTAGGCTTTGCCAAAACTTGTTTTTGATGTCTGGACTGTTTTTTATTAACTTTTGAGAATCTGTGATCAACTGCTCTCTTTGGAGCTGCTGTGGAAGGTTTCACTTTTGAGGGCTTTGCCTGTTTAGGATTTGATTTTGTGTGATGCACAGGCTGTTTTGCAACAGCTGATTTGTAAAAACAATCCTTAGCTAAGTGATTCTTCCTTCCACAGTGATAGCATCTTTTGACAGTTTGAATTGGAACACCAGACTTTTCTGTCAATTTCTGGTTCTTGTTTCTCTGGTTTCCTCTTACCTGCTGTTGTTTAGGAAACTTTTTAACACCATGCTTTTGGCATGTGCAGATAGAAACAGTTTTACCTCTTTTAGTTCCTTTTGATGAAGATGCAGTGTTACAGTTAGAATGTACAGAATCTTGTGGAGTAGCATTGCATACACTCATCTTCTCTTTTCCTTTCTTACTGGGAACTTTGACTTCTATGGGTGCACTCTTTGTGTCACAGTCTCTATTTTGACTCTTATCTTCCTTTGGTTCAGGACTGCTGTCAAGGATAGGATCTACAATAGTCATAGACTCAACTAATGGTTCATTGACAAGTCTATCAGCAACTTCACTCATTGGATGAATGTACTTGTTATTATATGGAGGTGGAGTAGCTCTGTATCCTATTCCTTCTTTGGGATTGACCTGAGATTTGACTCTATCTTTGAATTGAACTTTCATTAGGTGTTCTAGCTTTTGATTTGCTAACTTGAAGTTACCTAAATCTATGTTAACAGATTTCAGTTTCTCATTAGCCTCTAACACCTTCTGTTCAGTTTCTTCTACCTTTTTATTCAAAGATTCTATTTTCTTATTGAGTTCCTTTTTCTCCCATTCATGATAGTTTCTATCATACCCCATTTGAAGCTCATTATCCTTATAGTCATTGATCTGTTTTTCCAGATCTTCTATGGCTTGCATATATTCATATCTCCTTTCTTCAATCTTAGCTAGAGTTTTGCACATGCTCTCATTATGATCTCTGTACTTTTTAACCATATTTTTGCATGATTGAGAGCAGAGTTTAGAATTTACCTCAGATGGTAGTTCAGTTGAGGAGACATTTGAGGTTTCTGCCATCAGTGCTTGATTTTGGAATTCTTCCTCTGTCTGATCACTCCAGTCAAACACATTGTCTTCTTGAGAGACAAGTGCTGTTGATGAGGAAGCTTGGATGGGCTGTGAAGTCCTTGATGGTTGTTGACCTTGAGATCTACATTCTCTGGCAAAGTGACCAAGCTTATGGCATTTATAGCATTTCACTTTTGATTTATCAAAAGATGGTTTGCCATCTGTTTTGGCTTGAAAGTTGGTCCTTCCAGTTCTTTTCAGGAATCTTTTGGCTCTCATGGTCAGCATTGCATGTTGCCACTTTAAATCCATCTCTTCAAGATCATCAGGATGGATTTGTTCCAAGTCTTCAACATTTAGAGCAAATAATCCATCATTGGAAACAAAAGCTTCATAATGAGTTTCAGCAGAATTGCCATCACCACCTGAAAAAGAATCACAGTTATTAGATTTTTCAGAGGACAAAAGAGCAGTGTTGTGATTATAAGAAAAGGATTTCTTTTTAGCATCAATTTCAGTCTCAAACACTCTTAGACTGTTGTATAGATCATCCAATTCTATCTCATCAAGTGTGTCTTTTGTTCTCCACTGTGCAGCATAGACTGTCCATTCTTCTCCAAGAGATCTGAGAAACTTTCTGTTGACCTCATCTTGATCCAGATTGACCCTTGCACTTTCCAGTTCACTTATCAGTTTGTTGAACCTGTCAAAGATTTGAGTGAGGTTTTCATTTTGCCACCAGAAAAGTTTTCATACTGCTGTTTCAAGAGGTCCTTTTGAT
>JAANYP010004530.1:340366-355881 GCA_020465985.1 Centrapalus pauciflorus | reverse complement strand
TTTACGAGTGGTACATTCGGGTGCGCTGTGTAATAGGTGGTACTCACTTGAACCTAAATCTATATATATATATATATATATATATATATATATATATATATATATATATATATATATATATATATATATATATATATATATATATATATATATATATATATATATCTGTGTGTGTGTGTATCTCACCATTTATATGCGTTTAGATGTATTATAAATATTTTTTGCCTTTTTATTTTTCACTCATTTTATCACATTTTTATGATGAGATTGGGTGACCAATTTAAAAATAAAAGTCGAAAACATTAAAAAAGAGCTTTTAAGTTTAGTTATAATTTTAAAAACTGAAAACTGAAAATTAAGTACTGAAAACATCAAGAACAATGGATTTGAATGCGTAATCTGGAAACCTTTATTTTCGATGAATTTTTTTTTTGCCAAAAACAGATCAACCAAAAGTACATGTTGGGTACAATTTATAGTAGAGTTGAAAACAATCTATATTGTATAAAGTTCAGGGGGTTGTGTTGTAATTACTTAATAGTTAACTTTTGTATAAATACTTGTTAGTTAGTAATTGTGAGAGTAAGTGAACAGAAGGTGGATACGGATCTCATAAGAGAGAATAGGAGAAGTGCTTTGCAAGAAAGCCAAGAACATCAATGTAATATTCTCTCTTTAATCATTCAATATAGTGTGTTTGATTGATAATTGTTCATATGTGAATTGTTTAATTTTGTATGAATTGCATGAAATCTGAATTCACAATTGGTATCAGAGCCTAATATGGCTGAAATTGATTGAATTTTGAATCTGAAAATTCATTTTTCGAACACTGTTACATAAAAAAAATTTTCGAAAATCAGAAAAATCAAAATATTTTTTGATTCTGTGGATGAAATAGATGAAAATTGGATCGAAGGTGAAGATTTTAACGGCGATTTCAATGGTATAAGTATCAGATTGTAACTCAAAACACGCAAAAAGTAATTTGAAATTTTCTAATTTTTCGAAACTTTATGTGTTCTTCAATGTTCTTGCATTAATTTGGGAGTTTGATCTGATTTTAGACAAAATTGTCTCTCAAAATGTGTTTGTAATCAAAAACCGAACTCTCGAGTTCATTTTGAAATCAATTGGATGTATTTTAGTTGAAAATAGGAATTTAAACTTGGATTTTTGAAAAACTGGTTAAACTCGGATAAAACTAAAATTTTAGTTTTAATCGAGTTTGATATAGGCATATTCGAGTTGCATAAGACATTCAATCGAGTTTGATGAATGCTTCATTCGAGTTTTACATATGCATTGATCGAGTTGCACTTCAGCTTTATTCGAGTTGCAAAAGGAAACATTCGAGTTTGATTTATTCATTCGAGTTTGTTTTTCAAACTGTCCATTCGAGTTTGTCAAGAGTTTCATTCGATTTTCATTACTCTATATTCGAGTTTGATTCCTTGTTATTCGAGTTTAGTGATTAATCAATCGAGTTTATTACCTTTTTTAACCGAGTTTCATACTTAGTTCATCGAGTTTCAAGCTACTTCAGTCGAGTTTAATTCTTCACCATTCGAGTTTGATTCTTATTCATTCGAGTTTCATCTTTTATCATTCGAGTTTGACTATATGACCTATTCTGTTTAAATTGGTCATAACTTTTGACTGGAACATCGTTGGAAGGCCTACAATACGTCAAATCGAAGCTTGAAAAGAGATCTACATTTCTAGAACCGGCATAGCCGATTCGGTAAATTTTCGAGGCCCAAATCCACTCCAGAAAAAAGTTATGGGCAATTTTCTGCAGAAAAGCTGAAATTTCAACGTCAAAAAGTCATTTCATAGCTGATTTTTCACAAGTTATCATTAACTGAAATAGCTTTTCAAAGTTTTATCAGAATTCACTCAGTTTTTCCATAAAAGATCTTGGAAGATTCAATTTCAAGCAATTCAAAATGGCATATGAACAACTTTCAAAATTTGAGCTGATCGCCAAACTTACTGAATCTGAAAAGATTCGTAAGAACAATTACGACATTCTCATTCAGCTAAATACTGATAAACATTTAGCGTTACGTGACGTACAAATACTGAATGAAGAAATTCAAAGCTTAAAAGAAAAACAAAACTCTGAGAGTTGTGCTCATCAATTGAAAATATCTGAATTACTTAAAGAACTTGATGAGCTGAAACAAGAAAATTTTCAGAATGCAACTCAACTGAAATATATTTTGCTTGAAAGATCTGATCTTTACAAGAATGTTAAGGATCTTGAAGATACACTTTCTAAGACAAAACAAACTGATCAGAATTGTATCTTAAACGAAAATGAAGAAATTTTTGCTCTTCAACAAGAGTTGTCTTTAACTAAAGATTTGATTGAGAAGGAAAGACATGAGTTCTTACTTAAAGAACAATATTTTAAATCAAAATTTGAATTGTTTGAAGATGAAAGACAAATGTTCTTAATTAAAGAACAATCTTTTAAATCTGATTACCAATCAATTGATCATGACAGAAATTCAAATTTAGTCATTATCAAAAGTTTGGAAGATCAGATACTTCATCTTACAAAACAATTACATGTGTTTACTTCATCAACTGAGTCAAAGGTTAAGACCCCTTCTTCAGTGTGTTTAAAATCCAATATTGATCACTCTGGTTTGTCTTCTGAAAGTGAAGTGAATCTAACTAACTCTGCTAAGTTTGATTCATCTTCAGATCTGAAACTTAAGTATCTTCTCAAGATACATAAAGGCAAAGACAAAATCATTGAACAACTTCCGGTAAAAATTTACAATGGTGAATCTTCGAAGTCTAATTTTCTTAAAGTTTCTGGAAATACTGGTCATTCTTCACAGAAAACAATTTCACAGAAAAATACCAAGTATTATCAGAAACAGGCAAGAACCGGACAGTTTTTCAAAAAGAAGAGTTCGCAAAAGTCTGATCATTCAAATTCAAGTTTCTTTAGAAATTCAGATATTCAATTTTCTCATACTCAAAGAAATTTGTTTTCTGCTTTTGAACGAGAAGCTGATAGTTATAACTTGCAATGGGTACCTAAACCCAAGTACAAGTGGGTACCAAAACCCGTTTTGCAATGGGTACCCAAGAGCGCTAACAAGTCTGGATCCAAATCTGTTTGGATACCAAAGACATCTTAAATTTTGCAGGTTATAGGTTTCTTAGCATTTCAGATAAGGACCCGTTCTTCATTTCAGTAGGCTCTTGATTACTTCAGGTCAAGACCCGTGCTTCAACTCAAAAATGGTTTCTAGTTAAATTCATACTAGAACTCGGACTTCAATGAACCAGAGACAATGGTTTTCAGTTACTTCAGACTGAAACCCAAGCTTATGCGACAAATGGCTTCTAATTTCAGATTAGAACCCGAGTCTGAAAGACAAATATTTCTGGAATTCCTGCCCTTATTTCAACTCTGAAGCTGCATTGATTTAGAGGGAGTTTTATTTTTATAATTTTTTGCTCCTGATTTCATTTCTATGAGTTGACTAACTGTGTGTGCTTATTTCCAGGGGGAGTTTCAGACGCACTTTGACGATGACATTTTTCAAAAACGGTGTGTGATTTTTCACGAAAATATTTGATACACACATAAAAATAATTTTTGAGCTGAAAAGAATATTTTTTCTGATTCTCTGAATCTATCATTGAGATTAACTGATCTAATCTCTTTGATTTTCATAATCTTATTTCTTCTAAGATTTTCTTCTTTTGTCTTTTACGTATTCTGAATTCTTCCAATCATTTTCATATTCTCCCAAGTGCTAATTCTTTCATGAAAAGTTGATTCATTTTATATCATATATCAGATTTTTCATTTCATTCTGATATCTACCAACTCATCATTCCCCAAATTCATTCTGGATTTCAGCTCCCAATTCATTTGAGCTGTAAATTCTAATCAGTATTTGTATGATATCCCATGAGCTGAAATGCTTAAGATTACTTCTGCTGACTCCGATTATGCACCTAACTATGTGATAGGCATAAATATCGCTTCTATGGTCTAACCAGAACCGGAAGACCTACCCAAGAAGCAAACCAACTGTAGTTTGTATGGGTGAGGGTTCTTTAGGTTTATTAGTCGAGAAGTATCAGTTATCACGGGATACTGACAGGGTCGAGTAGAGATAAAATGTAAATGAGAGGGATATTGATATTAAAAGGAGATGGTGGTGCATCAGATCATGCTTTTGTTATAAAGCTGATTGAATTCATTTCTCAAAAAGTGAGCCGGAGGGAGCTTAGTTGAAAAATGCTGTGTGCTGAGAGTTGAGAAAGGATTAAAAGAAAAGAAATTCCTACCTAAACTGTGTCGGCTGGGTAATCCACATAATCTATCAAGGCCTATGCGACTTGATATTGAAAAAGACGTCATGGACCCAGTGACGCATGTACTTAACCCCACCAACTACTCAGTTATCTCTCAAAAGATTTTTGTTTCAATAATCAAGGAGATATTACACATTTCTATCGATATATCATTTGGATATTATTGATATTGAAACAAGGAAGACATTTGCTCCGGTCTCCAATTTCATTTGATGTACATTGTGTCTAGAGCTGATTACATACACTTTTAGGACACATTGAGTCTAACAGTCTGCGTGACTATAAACTACTAGTCCAGCGCTGAACGTAGGTCACATAGATTATGTCTATTGTGCAAACAGGAATCCTATGTGGACCTGGACTAGTTATTTTACATAATGAATATGTTTCACTTTCCCCAAAGTTGAAAAGCTTTGTTTTTATTCTGAAAAGCTATAGTATCAATTCGAGGGGGAGTGAACTTTTTGAGGGGGAGTGAGATAAATATGTTTTGTATAGGGGGAGAGATATCAGTTTAAGGGGGAGAAAATCAATTTCTAATAATTTCTGAGTTGTAATTGTGGTTGTATTTCTTCTACTGTAATTTCATTGAATTCATGTTTCTGAAGTTTTTGCATTATGTTCATAATTTTTATGATCATCATTAGGGGGAGAAAAACTGAATTTCAGAAACAACTGTTGAGTAGTTTGAAATCAACTGAAGGCAATTGCTACATAATCTCAAGACAATTGATCAAGGAAGAGATTTAAAAGCTATTCATGATCCAAGGGGGAGTGTGCTTACAAGAAAATAGAAGATCAGAATAGAAGAGATGTGAAGATCAGAGTGAGACAATAAAGAAGAAGATTTTATCATAAGATTCAGAGATCAAAGAAAAGAAGAAGATTCAAATTAAGATTCAACCTGAACATAGAACTTTAATTGAAAATTGTTTTCATCTCTAAGGGGGAGATTGTTGGGTACAATTTATAGTAGAGTTGAAAACAATCTATATTGTATAAAGTTCAGGGGGTTGTGTTGTAATTACTTAATAGTTAACTTTTGTATAAATACTTGTTAGTTAGTAATTGTGAGAGTAAGTGAACAGAAGGTGGATACGGATCTGATAAGAGAGAATAGGAGAAGTGCTTTGCAAGAAAGCCAAGAACATCAATGTAATATTCTCTCTTTAATCATTCAATATGGTGTGTTTGATTGATATTTGTTCATATGTGAATTGTTTAATTTTGTATGAATTGCATGAAATCTGAATTCACAGTACCTATATTTTAGTTGTATTAAAAACTCCAAACCGAAAATTCTTGTTCGCTAAATGCATCCTATATATAGGATTGGTTTAAGTGAGTACCACTTATTACGCAACGCACCCGAAGGTACCACTCTTAAAATTATTTCTTTTGAATTTTTTTTTTCATAAACATGTTTTAATTAACATTACACAGATGATATATAAATTTCACGCGAATTCGAATATTCTAACTTTCTAAGTGCATGAAACCACACATCACATAAATGCACATTCACATATATTCAAATTTATGTAAGTGTACGTTCACATCATTTTTTAGGAGCTAGGAGATGTGAATGTATGTGAAATTTATATATTATCTTCATAATGTTAATTAACAATGTTTATGAAAAAAAATTAGTTGATCATTCACAGTATTTATTTGATCATTCACAACACTTACTTGATCATTCACATGAATTATTTGACCATTCATCATTCACAAGAATTATTTGACTATTTACAATTCTTCTACACTTATTTGATCATTCACAACACTTATTTAACTATTTACACTTCTTCTACACTTATTTGATCATTTACAACATTTATTTGATCATTCACAAGAATTATTTGACCATTCACAGTATCTATTTGATCATCACAACACTTATTTGATGATTCATATGAAATATTTGACCATTCACAGTCTTTATTTCATCATTCACAATAATTATATATTTGTGTAGAAGAAGTGTAAATAGTCAAATAATGCTTGTGAATGATCAAATAAGTGAGTGTTGTGAATGATTAGATAAATAATGTGAATGATCAAATAATTCTTGTGAATGATAAAATAAGTGTCGTGAATGATCAAATAAATACTGTGAATAGATCAAATAAGTGTTGCGAATGATCAAATAAGTGTAGAAGAAGTGTAACTAGTCAAATAATTATTGTGAATGATGAAAAAGTGTAGAAAAAGTGTGAATGATCAAATAATTTTTGTGAATGATCAAATAAGTGTTGTGATTGATCAAATAAGTGTAGAAAAAGTGTAAAAGTTTAAATAATTTTTTTTTTCAAAAAAAATATAACATGACGGGTTTCGTTTAATTAAGAGTAGTCCAACAAGTTTGACTACTAATTTTGAATATTATTTTGACTCTTTTTATATTGAATGTATATGCAGTGTTGCATATATGATATATATAGTAATACATTCGACGTTGAATACACGATATAAAGTGTTACTTTGACATTGAATGATCTCGTCGTGCTACATTGCATAGTGGTCTGGGTAAATTTTTTTTTTACGAAAAATAAAAGACGTAAATTTTCGAAAAAATATATAATGATTGGTCTCGTTTTAAAGAGTATAAAATTCTCATTTTTATAGTATAATTTTTTTGATTTAATAATTAATTTATTTGTTATTTTTTTTACCCTGAATTAAAATATCACTAATATCAATATTTTTTCACTGGTTTCAAACTTGATTTTGTTAAACAAGACAATTAGATTAATCTAATCTATGAACGATATTAGTTCTACAGTTCTACACTAAATTTAGGTTCTGCAATGAACCCAAATATATATATATATATATATATATATATATATATATATATATATATATATATATATATATATATATATATATATATATATATATATATATATATATATATATATATATACATAGATTCAAGATCAATGGGGTACCATGTTAGACTGGGGTAGCGAGTAACCATTTATAGCCAATCATTTATCATTAAAATATTAAAATATAATATAAACTTTGCTTAAAATTATTTCTCACATTAATTAATGTAGAGGGTAAATATGGTATTGAAAGGTTTAAATTAGAATCGAAGATTCTGTGTATCTCATGAAAATCTCCATTTCAATTAATATTATTCCTTACAGTCATACTGAATTATTTGACTATTTACACTTCTTCTACACTTATTTGATCATTCACAACACTTATTTAACTATTTACACTTCTTCTACACTTATTTGATCATTTACAACATTTATTTGATTATTCACAAGAATTATTTGACCATTCACAGTATCTATTTGATCATCACAACACTTATTTGATGATTCATATGAAATATTTGACCATTCATAGTCTTTATTTCATCATTCACAATAATTATATATTTGTGTAGAAGAAGTGTAAATAGTCAAATAATTCTTGTGAATGATCAAATAAGTGAGTGTTGTGAATGATTAGATAAATAATGTGAATGATCAAATAATTCTTGTGAATGATAAAATAAGTGTCGTGAATGATCAAATAAATACTGTGAATGATCAAATAATTCTTGTAAATGATCAAATAAGTGTTGCGAATGATCAAATAAGTGTAGAAGAAGTGTAACTAGTCAAATAATTATTGTGAATGATGAAAAAGTGTAGAAAAAGTGTGAATGATCAAATAATTTTTGTGAATGATCAAATAAGTGTTGTGATTGATCAAATAAGTGTAGAAAAAGTGTAAAAGTTTAAATAATTTTTTTTTCAAAAAAAATATAACATGACGGGTTTCGTTTAATTAAGAGTAGTCCAACAAGTTTGACTACTAATTTTGAATATTATTTTGACTCTTTTTATATTGAATGTATATGCAGTGTTGCATATATGATATATATAGTAATACATTCGACGTTGAATACACGATATAAATTGTTACTTTGACATTGAATGATCTCGTCGTGCTACATTGCATAGTGGTCTGGGTAAATTTTTTTTTACGAAAAATAAAAGACGTAAATTTTCGAAAAAATATATAATGATTGGTCTCGTTTTAAAGAGTATAAAATTCTCATTTTTATAGTATAATTTTTTTGATTTAATAATTAATTTATTTGTTATTTTTTTTACCCTGAATTAAAATATCACTAATATCAATATTTTTTCACTGGTTTCAAACTTGATTTTGTTAAACAAGACAATTAGATTAATCTAATCTATGAACGATATTAGTTCTACAGTTCTACACTAAATTTAGGTTCTGCAATGAACCCAAATATATACACATATATATATATATATATATATATATATATATATATATATATATATATATATATATATATATATATATATATATATATATATATATATATATATATATATATATATATATGGAGATGGGATCATTGCAGAACCTAAATTTAGTGTAGAACTGTAGAACCAATATCGTCCATAGATTAGAATAATCTAATGGTCTTGATTAAAAGAGTTAAGTTTGGAATTAGTGAAAAAAAGATTGGTAATAGTGCTATTTTAATTCTTGGAGGGGTAAAAAATGAAAAGATTGGAAATAGCAAAAAGATTGACATTAGCAAAATAAATATCTTTTTTCTTTAAATTAAAATAACATTAATATTATTAATTTTTAAATCAAAAAAATATATACCATAAAAACGAGAATTTTATACTCTTTAAAACGAGACCGGTCATGATATATTTTTTTCGAAAAAATTTTACGTGTTTATTTTTCTTAAAAAAAAAATTTACCCAGACCACGATGCAATATATCATGGTGAAATAATGAGATCATTCGATATCGAATGAACACTTTGATATCGTATATTTAACGTCAATGCAACACTTCATATACGCTCATTATTAACAGAGCTAAAATAATAGTCACAATTAGTAGTCAAAGTTGGTGGATTTAACGAGAACGGTTATGATATATATTTTTTATTTTTCGTAAAAAAAATTTTACCCAGGACAACGATGCAAATTACTATGGTGAGATCGATGAGATCATTCGATATCAGAATGAACACTTTGATATCGTATATTTAACGTCAATGCACATTGATATACGTCATTACTAACAAGCCAAAATAATAGTCACAATTAGTTAGTCAGTTGGTGGATTTAACGAGAACGTTAGATAATATACTTTTTTTATTTTTCGTAAAAAAAATTTTACCCCACACACTCTTTCGACGATGCAATATATCAATGGTGAGATCATGAGATCATTCGACTATCGAATGAACACTTTGATATCGTATATTTAACGTCAATGCAACATTGCATATACGTTCATTACTAACAGAACCAAAATAATAGTCACAATTAGTAGTCAAGTGGTGGATTTAACGAGAACGTTATTGTTGGGTACATTAATAAGTAGAGTTGAAAACAATATTTTATAATAGTTCAGGGGAATTTATTGTAAATACACAATAGTTATATTGTGTATATAAATAGAAGTAGTATTTCTATTTTGGAATAGATCGGACAGAATAGAAAAGAAATCGGACAGATCTAGAGAGAGAAGAAGATTGCTGTCCAAGATAGCCAAGAACTTAATGTAATATTTTTCTCTTTAATCATTCAATAGATTGTGTTTTGATTGATAATTGTTCATATGAATTGTGTTATGTTGATGAATTGCTAGAAATATGAATTCACAATTGGTATCAAAGCCAGGTTTGGCTGAATTTGAGTGAATTTTGAATCTGAAATCGTTTTTTTTTAGAACACTGTTATATTCATTTTTTTTGAAAATCCGAAAATCAATTGAGGATTTTGATTCTGTGGATGAAATGATCTGATATTTGGATCGAAGGTGCGAATTTTAAAGACGAATTCAATGATATAAGTATCAAATTTTTATTCCAAACACACAGAATTTAATTGAGAATTTTCAGATTTTTTGAAAAAGTGTGTGTTCTTGAGGTTTTTGGTCGATTTTTGGTTTTTAATCAAGAATTAGCCAAAGTGATTTCACAAAAGTTGTTTCTGCTATTAAAACGAACCTTCGAAATCAATTTGAGGTCAATTCATGGATTTTTATTGAAAAAGTTTGAATCTGATCTTGTTTTTGTTGAAAAATGATAAAACTCGGGCATAACTAAATTCATAGTGTCATTCGAGTTTTATAAAGAAGGCATTCGAGTTTTATGAAAGCTTTATTCGAGTTTTATTAAAGCTTTATTCGAGTTTTATGAAAGCTTTATTCGAGTTTTATTAAAGCTTTATTCGAGTTTTATGAAAGATTTATTCGAGTTTGATGAAGCTTATTTCGAGTTTGATAATACATTCATCGAGTTTCATGCCTTATGATTCGAGTTTTAAGCCTTAGTTATTCGAGTTTCATACTTCATTGACCGAGTTTCATAAAGCATTGACCGAGTTTCACTTCTTTGTAATTCGAGTTGATTTCCATTTCATTCGAGTTTAACATAACTTCATTCGAGTTGCATATCATATCATTCGAGTTTGATAATTCATCATTCGAGTTTGATCATTTATAGTTCGAGTTTCATCTTTCTTTGATCGAGTTTCAACCTTAATAATTCGAGTTTCATCTCATATCATTCGAGTTTCATAATTCATTATTCGAGTTTTGACTATTTGACCTTAGCTGCTTAAATTGGTCATAACTTTTGACTGGAACATCGTTAGAAGGCCTACCATACGTCAAATCGAAGCTTGAAAAAAGTTACGGGCATATTTCTACAGAAAATCTAAAATTTCAACGTCAAAAAGTCATTTCAGAGCTGATTTTTCACAAGTTATCATTTGTAGATATAATTCTCAAAGTTTTATCAGAATTCACTCATTTTTCCATAAAAGATCTTGGAAGTTCATTTTTCAGTAATTCATAATGGAATTTGAACAATTGTCAAAGTCTGAGCTGATTTTCAAACTTACTGAATCTGAAAAGATTCGTAAGAACAATTACGACATTCTCATTCAGTTAAATACTGATAAACATTTGGCGTTACGTGACGTACAAATACTGAATGAAGAAATTCAAAACTTAAAAGAAAAACAAAACTCTGAGAGTTTTGCTCATCAATTGAAAATATCTGAATTACTTAAAGAACTTGATGAGCTGAAACAAGAAAATTTTCAGAATGCAACTCAACTGAAATATCTTTTGCCTGAAAGATCTGATCTTTACAAGAAAGTTCAGGATCTTGAAGATACACTTTGTAAGACAAAACCGACTGATCAGAATTGTATTTTAAACAAAAATGAAGAAATTTTTGCTCTTCAACAAGAGTTGTCTTTAATTAAAGAGTTTATTGAGAAGGAAAGACATGAGTTCTTACTTAAAGAACAAGATTTTAAATCAAAATCTGAATTGTTTGAAGATGAAAGACAAATGTTCTTAATCAAAGAACAATCTTTTAAATCTGATTACCAATCATTTGATCCTGACAGAAATTCAAATTTAGTCATTATCAAAAGTTTGGAAGATCAGATACTTCATCTTACAAAACAATTACATGTGTTTACTTCATCAACTGAGTCAAAGGTTAAGACCCCTTCTTCAGTGTGTTTAAAATCCAATATTAATCACTCTGGTTTGTCTTCTGAAAGTGAAGTGAATCTAACTAACTCTGCTAAGTTTGATTCTTCTTCAGATCTTAAACTTAAGTATCTGTTAAAGATACACAGCGGCAAAGATAAAATTATTGAACAACTTCCGGTCAAGATTTACACCAGTGAATCTTCGAAGTCAAATTTTCTTAAAGTTTCTGAAAATACTGGTCATTCTAATCAGAAAACATTTTCACAGAAAAATACCAAGTATTATCAGAAACAGGCAAGAACCGGACAGTTTTTCAAAAAGAAGAGTTCGCAAAAGTCTGATCATTCAAATTCAAGTTTCTTTAGAAATTCAGATATTCAATTTTCTCATACTCAAAGAAATTTGTTTTCTGCTTTTGAAAGAGAAGCTGATAGTTATAACTTGCAATGGGTACCTAAACCCAAGTACAAGTGGGTACCAAAACCTGTTTTGAAATGGGTACCCCAGAGCGCTAACAAGTCTGGATCCAAATCTGTTTGGATACCAAAGACATCTTAAATTTTGCAGGTTATAGGTTTCTTATCATTTCAGATAAGGACCCGTTCTTCATTTCAATAGGCTCTTGATTACATCTGATCAAGACCCGTGTTTCAAATCAAAGTGGTTTCTAGTTAATTCAGACTAGAACCCGGACTTCAATGAACCAGAGTCAAAGGCTTTCAGTTACATCAGACTGAAACCCGAGCTTCCGTGACATATGGCTTCTAATAATAATCACTTCAGATTAGAACCCGAAGTCTGAAAGACAAAATATTTCGGGAATTCCTCGGCCTGAGTCAACTCTGAAGCTGCATTGATTTAAGAGTTAGGTTTTTATTTTTATAATTTTTTTTGCTCCTGATTTCGATTTCTATTGAGTTTGACTAACTGTTTGGTTCTTAAAAAATTAAAAAAAAAAAAAAATTTATTTCCAGGGGGAGTGTTCAGAACGCACTTTGATGATGAAACCATATTTTCAACGTGTGTAATTTTTCACGAAATACTGATACACACAAGAAAAGATTTTTGAGCGAAAAGGGCAAGAATAGTTTCATAATCTCTTCTATTCTCTTGAATCTCTCAATTGCGATTGAATTGATTTATATCTTTGCTGTTTCAAATTCTCATTACTTCTGAGATTCTCCTTTAATATTCATCCCCGTTCAAAGAAACTCCTCATATTCTCCTGACGCTAATTCTTTCATAACAAGTCTGATTCATTTCATATCTTATATCAGATTGTACAGTTCATTTGCTATCATTCCCCAAATTATTCTGATTATCATCTCCGATTTCAAATGAGCCTAGAATTTTCTTGGTATCCCATGAGTGAAAACGCTAAGATTAATTCGGCTGACTCAGATTATGCACAAGCTGAGTGATAGGCATAAATTCGCTTCTATGGTCTAAACCAGAACCGGGAAGAACCTACCCAGGAGCAAAAACCATCTAAGTTTGTTGTGGGTGAGGGTTCTTTAGGTTATTAGTTTGAAAGTGTCAGTTTAGCACGGGAATAATGACAGGGTCGAGCAGAGAATAAAATGTCAATGAGAGGGATATTGATTTGAAAGGATGGTGGTGGCATAAGATCATGCTTTCGTCATAAAGCTGCTGAATTTATTCTGAAAAGTGAGCCGGAGGGAGCTAGGTTGAAACATGCTGAGAGCTGAGAGTTTTAGAAGGATTTGAAGAAAAGATAATCCTATCCTACACTGTTCTGCTGGGTATGTCCACATAATCATCAAAGCCCTAAGGCGACTTGATATTGAAAAAACGTCATGGACCCAGTGACCGCATGCACTAACCCCACCAGCTACTCAATATATCTCGCAAAAAGATTTCTGTTTCAATAATCACGGAGATATAGCACATTTCTATCGAATATACATTTGGATAGTATTGAATTAAACAAGGAAGTAACATTTGCTTCCGGTCTCCAATTTCATTTGAATGCAACTTGTGTCTAAGAGCGTGGTTATTAACACTGTGTAGGACACACATCGAGTTAACAGTCCCTGCGTGACTATAACTGCTAGTCCAAATGACTAAGCCGGAACAGGTAAGAGTGATTCTTTCATGAGAAATGAGTTCACGAGACTATTTGGAAATCCTACCAGTGTTAAAATAATGCCATCGCTGAACCGTAGGTCACATAGATTTTGTCTATTGTGGTAAACAGGATCCTATGTGACCTGATGTCACTAATAATTTTGTTTTCATTTTCCTCAAGTCAAGTTGAAAAGCTTGACTTGTTTTGTAAGAAATTATCAATTTGAGGGGGAGTTGAGATAAAATTTGTTTTGTATAGGGGGAGAGATATCAGTTTAAAGGGGGAAAATCATTTGTAATACTTTTCTGAGTTGTAATTGTTGTTGTATTTCTTCTACTATAATTTCATTGAATTTAATGTGTCTGAGTTTTTGCATGATATCATAATTTTTTATGATCATCCATGAGGGGGAGAAAACTGACTTTCAAGAAACGACTGTTGAGTAGTTTGAATCAACTAAGGCATTAACTACACATCTCAAGACAATTGATCAAGAAGAGATTTAAAAAAGCTATATTCAGGACCAGGGGGAGTGTGCTTACAAGAAAGAGAGATCAGACTAGAAGAGATGTGAAGATCAAGTTGAGACAAGAAAGAAGAAGATTCAGAGGATCATAGAAAAGAGAAGAGTCAAGACAAAAAAAAAATAGAATTAACCTGAACAGAGTAGTTTAAATGAAAAATTGTTTTCATCCAATCTCCATAAGGGGGAGATTGTTGGGTACAATATAAGTAAGTGAAAACAATATTTTGTAATAGTTCAGGGGAATTTATTGTAAATACAAACAATAGTTTATATTGTTGTAATATAAATAAAGTAGTATTTCTATTTTGGAATAGATCGCAGAATAGAAAAGAAATCGGACAATCTAAGAGGAGAAGAATATTGCTGTCCAAGATAGCCAAGAACGTAATGTATAATGTTTCTCTTAATCATTCAATAGAGTTTGTTTTTGATTGATAATGTGTCATATGATGGTGGTTGTGTGGCAAAGAATTGGCTAAAATATGAATTCCACAGTTCGGATCATATCTTTTTTATTTTTTCGTCACACCCATTTTCCCCCGCCCCCAGCTGCCACATAGCCTGGTGCGGCTCCTGCGATCATTCGCTATCGCCTTGCACCCTTTTGCTCCCGTATATTTACCACGCGTCGATGCAACACTGCATTACGTTCATTATTAACAGAGATAAATAATAGTCAAAATTAGTAGTCAAAGTGGTGGATTTAACGAGAAACGGTCATGAATAATATTTTTTTGAAAAAAGATTGACTGTTTATTTTTTTCGTAAAACTTTTTTTTCACCCCCACACCTGCGATGTCGAATAGAACACTTTGAGATCGTCTAATTAACGTCGATAACACTGCATGTCCATTGTGTATGGTGAAAGAGTAGAAAACAGTCAAGTGTACAGTCACACTGGGTAGGGCGGGCGATTAATTCAGGTTAATTGTATAAGTACCATCTTATCCCTATGTTTATATTATAATCTAATGCTTTAGATTGTGTCTGGGTTATGCAGTAAATTAAGGTTCTGCA
>JAANYP010004530.1:326858-328741 GCA_020465985.1 Centrapalus pauciflorus | reverse complement strand
GCAAATGTCTTCCTTGTTTCAATATCAATAATATCCAAATGATATATCGATAGAAATGTGTAATATCTCCTTGATTATTGAAACAAAAATCTTTTGAGAGATAACTGAGTAGTTGGTGGGGTTAAGTACATGCGTCACTGGGTCCATGACGTCTTTTTCAATATCAAGTCGCATAGGCCTTGATAGATTATGTGGATTACCCAGCCGACACAGTTTAGGTAGGAATTTCTTTTCTTTTAATCCTTTCTCAACTCTCAGCACACAGCATTTTTCAACTAAGCTCCCTCCGGCTCACTTTTTGAGAAATGAATTCAATCAGCTTTATAACAAAAGCATGATCTGATGCACCACCATCTCCTTTTAATATCAATATCCCTCTCATTTACATTTTATCTCTACTCGACCCTGTCAGTATCCCGTGATAACTGATACTTCTCGACTAATAAACCTAAAGAACCCTCACCCATACAAACTACAGTTGGTTTGCTTCTTGGGTAGGTCTTCCGGTTCTGGTTAGACCATAGAAGCGATATTTATGCCTATCACATAGTTAGGTGCATAATCGGAGTCAGCAGAAGTAATCTTAAGCATTTCAGCTCATGGGATATCATACAAATACTGATTAGAATTTACAGCTCAAATGAATTGGGAGCTGAAATCCAGAATGAATTTGGGGAATGATGAGTTGGTAGATATCAGAATGAAATGAAAAATCTGATATATGATATAAAATGAATCAACTTTTCATGAAAGAATTAGCACTTGGGAGAATATGAAAATGATTGGAAGAATTCAGAATACGTAAAAGACAAAAGAAGAAAATCTTAGAAGAAATAAGATTATGAAAATCAAAGAGATTAGATCAGTTAATCTCAATGATAGATTCAGAGAATCAGAAAAAATATTCTTTTCAGCTCAAAAATTATTTTTATGTGTGTATCAAATATTTTCGTGAAAAATCACACACCGTTTTTGAAAAATGTCATCGTCAAAGTGCGTCTGAAACTCCCCCTGGAAATAAGCACACACAGTTAGTCAACTCATAGAAATGAAATCAGGAGCAAAAAATTATAAAAATAAAACTCCCTCTAAATCAATGCAGCTTCAGAGTTGAAATAAGGGCAGGAATTCCAGAAATATTTGTCTTTCAGACTCGGGTTCTAATCTGAAATTAGAAGCCATTTGTCGCATAAGCTTGGGTTTCAGTCTGAAGTAACTGAAAACCATTGTCTCTGGTTCATTGAAGTCCGAGTTCTAGTATGAATTTAACTAGAAACCATTTTTGAGTTGAAGCACGGGTCTTGACCTGAAGTAATCAAGAGCCTACTGAAATGAAGAACGGGTCCTTATCTGAAATGCTAAGAAACCTATAACCTGCAAAATTTAAGATGTCTTTGGTATCCAAACAGATTTGGATCCAGACTTGTTAGCGCTCTTGGGTACCCATTGCAAAACGGGTTTTGGTACCCACTTGTACTTGGGTTTAGGTACCCATTGCAAGTTATAACTATCAGCTTCTCGTTCAAAAGCAGAAAACAAATTTCTTTGAGTATGAGAAAATTGAATATCTGAATTTCTAAAGAAACTTGAATTTGAATGATCAGACTTTTGCGAACTCTTCTTTTTGAAAAACTGTCCGGTTCTTGCCTGTTTCTGATAATACTTGGTATTTTTCTGTGAAATTGTTTTCTGTGAAGAATGACCAGTATTTCCAGAAACTTTAAGAAAATTAGACTTCGAAGATTCACCATTGTAAATTTTTACCGGAAGTTGTTCAATGATTTTGTCTTTGCCTTTATGTATCTTGAGAAGATACTTAAGTTTCAGATCTGAAGATGAATCAAACTTAGCAGAGTTAGTTAGATTCACTTCACTTTCAGAAG